>JANHFF010000705.1:1200000-1545466 GCA_024542945.1 allo-octoploid hybrid of Carassius auratus x Cyprinus carpio | reverse complement strand
GCAGCTCGAGAGTACATGTTATTCTGCCAGTCGCGCTTTCAAATAGTCTTGCACACTTAAACGGGTCACAAACACCTGCATTTAGCTCGTGTTTGTTATAATGGATGTATTGTGTGCATTTATGGCAATAATTTATTTTAAAAAGCTCTTAAACAAGAATAAATTCGTTAGTTTTGAACTTGTGACACTGTGCGCGCTGATCGGAGGCAGTGATTTCAGATAGGCAGCCGCAATATTTCATTTTCACACAAACAGTTCAAAAACATCTTAATTTAGCTCTTGGTGTGCTCTAATTGGTGAATTGTGTGATATCGCTGCAATACTTTATTTTAATAGCTATAAAACAAGAATAAACTCGTTTTTTTCTGAGCTCATCATTCCACACGCTCCTGCTCAGAGCGGTGATTCATCTCTCGTGTTTCTCACGTATCACTGACCACACATCAATTATTAATGCCCTGACCTGATAATAATCATATATGTTGGTTTAGCTTGTCAGTGTGAATTAAATCCAAGTATTTATTTGTATTTTAACCGATTTAAAAGTGAAACCAAAAGACAGTCTCCTCCCTTTTTTAGTCCGGTAACTGCACCTGTAGGGGCGCTATTTCTCTCAGACAATGGAAGTCTAAGCACACACACTCAAACAGAGGGACAGAGTGATATGAGATGTCTGACAGTTTTTTAATTTTCTGTTATCCATAGTGTTGTAAAGTCATGAAACTATGCATATTTACTCAGAATAACTTTTTTTCTGTATGAAAAAAGGTTTTGAAGTGTTTGGAATTTAAAAATGCAGGAAAATTAATAATTCCATCTTTATTGTCATTTAAAAAAATCCCCACGACAAAACCATCCAAGCTATCCAAAACCCATTCACAATTTAAGTTCCTCAATGTTTTTTCAACATGTACACCAAGTTTGGTGTGTATAGTGTTACTCTCCTCTGAGCAGTATGCATTAATTCACAGCTAAATGTAAAAAACAATCCACATTCAAATCAAAATAGCCGACTTCCTGTTGGTCGTAGCTGATGACTGTGAATTAGAAAGTTGTCCGTCTTGATAAGAACAATTTTTGTACTGAGTTTGGTGTCTGTAGCTAAAACTAACCCCCCCACTTTTGACAAAAGGTGGCGCTATAGAGTGCCTCTTCCACGCCCTCTTATGAAATTTTGCCAGTGTCTAGCTGTCACTAATACTGATATGTGTTCTGAGTTTGATGAAATTCTAAGTATGTTATATGCCTCAAAATCACCTGAGAAGTATTCCAGTTTGACATGTTGCCACGGCAACAATATTTTTAGATATCAATATCCCCCCAGCAGATTTATATCGGCTGTGTTTTAACATTATTCTGATGAAGTTTGAAGCAAATCGAGTAAAAATAAGATGCTGAATTCAAAGCATTTTGAAAATGACACACTTCCTGCTGCCACTTGGTGGCGCTATAACTTTGACTCCTAATAGTCACATATATGCGATCGACATCATACAATGAATAATCTGATGAAGTTTGATTAAAATTAGGAAATGTATGTGGATGGTATTAGACACTTCCTGTTTCTCATTTCTCGCCATAATTTCAAAGCCTCGCCACGAGCAAACCGTTTGAGATATCAAAAATCCCCTGGCAATTTTTCATCCCCAATGTCTTGAGATCATGTTGACCGAGTTTGGCGGCAATCGAGTAAAAAACCTATGACAAGTATTTCAAATTCCAGAGCATGCGCTTTTTACATAACTCTAAATAGCTGACTTCCTGTTGGGCGGAGCCTATGATATGCAATACGAAAGTTGTTCGGCACGATGAGATCTATATGTGTACTGAGTTTCATATTAATACGTGCAAGTATGTGTGAGCTATACATCAACATTTATAACTGTGATCCAGGGGGCGCCGTAGAGCCCCTGTGCCACGCCCAGGTCTCAGCCTCTGCAGGCTCCTTCAGGCCACAGATTCCAAAGTGTGCGCAAATTTTCAAGAGTTTTTGAGTATGTTAAGGACCCCAAAAGCCCCCACAACTTTGACGACAAATATGAATAATAAACCCCAAATAGCCAACTTCCTGTTGGGCGGAGCCTATGATATGCAATACGAAAGTTGTTTGTATTGATGAGTTCTATATGTGTACCGAGTTTCGTATGTCTATGTGCAAGTATGTATGATATATGGCCCTCCATATTCCAGGGGGGGCGCTGTAGAGCCCCCTGTGTGCCACGCCCGTGTATCAGTCTCTGCCACCACGGCCCTAATGGCCGCAGGTTCCAATGTGTGTGCCAATTTTCAAGACTTTTAAGCATAGTGAAGGGCCCCAAAAAGCCCCCCGAAACCTTGAAGAAAAATAATATAATAAATAATAATAATAATAATAAAATAATAATAATAAACAAATAATCCTAAGGAAAACAATAGGGCTCTCGCCCTCCAGGCTTGAGCCCTAATAATAAAAAACAAAGCAGATCAAGAGGGTCCTCGCACCTCGGTGCTCGGGCCCTAATTAAAGCTGCAAGCAGCGATGAACGGGCCCTCGAACCCGGGCTCACCGGCAGCGAGTGGCTTAGTTAATAGGTGAACGGTGAGAAATATGCGTTTAAAACTCATAAATATAAGTAGAATATATCAATGTTTATTCCATATATGTGCCAATCTTCCTGTTGCCAGCAGGTGGCGCTATCATTATAATGGAATATTGGCCTTCAGATGTGTTCAGGGCAGGACTTTTATCGAACATGTGAGGTTTGGGGAGGATTGGACATTTTATGCCTGAGTTACAACAACATTCCTATTTCATGGCGAAACAATGAAATTTGTCAGGCCGCCATGGACACGCCCTTTAACGAAACCTCAAGATCTTCGCAATTTAAGATCGCAAAAGGCTTTAGAGTACACTGACCAAGTTTGGTGTTGATCTGAATAAATATCTAGGAGGAGTTCGTTAAGTACAACCCCTGAAAATGGCCAAAACAACACTAATTTTGCAGAGAAAATTCCAAATAACTGACTTCCTGTTGGGATTCGGACTTCGTACCAAGAGACTTTTTCGTAGATATTGGTGTGTTACATATGTGTACCGATTTTTGTACATATAATGAAACATAGCTCAAGGCGCACTCCGTTTAAAGTGTATACGCACTCCGTTGAAAGTGTATAGGTGGCGCTATTGAGCCATTTTGCCACACTCGATGGAATATTGGCCTTCAGATCTGTCCAGGCCAGGACCCTTATCACACAAGTGAAGTTTGGACAAGATCGGACATTTTATGCCTGAGTTATAACATCTTTTATTCCCATGGCGAGACATTGAACTTCATCACGGCGCCATGGACACACCTTTTAACAAAAACTCAAGATCTTCACAACTAAACATCACACAGGTCTTTAGATTAGACTGACCACAAAAAAGACATTGATGTCATAAAATTTCTAGGAGTAGTTTGTCGCAGTGTAAAATATGTAACTTCCTGTTGCCAATAGGTGGCGCTATGACTATAACTGAATATTGGCATGTAGATCTGTTCAGGTGAAGAGTCTTATCCAACATGTGAAGTTTGGGGCAGATTGGACATTGTATGTCTGAGTTACAGCAACTTCCTTTTCATGGCGAAACATCGAAATTTGTCAGGCCGCCATGGACCCGCCCTTTAACGAAACCTCAAGTCCTTCGCAATTTATTATCGGAAAGGGCTTTAGATTACACTGACCAAGTTTGGTGTTGATCTGAATAAATCTCTAGGAGGAGTTCGTTAAAGTACAAACCCCTGAAAATGGCAAAAACAACAGCAATTTGAAGGGAAAATTCAAAATAACCAACTTCCTGTTGGGATCCGGATTTCGTACCAAGAGACTTTTTTGTAGGTATTGGAGTGTTACATGTGTGTACCAATTTTTGTACATGTACGTGAAACATAGCTCGAGGCGCACTCCGTTGAAAGTGTATAGGTGGCGCTATAGAGCCATTCTGCCACACCCGGTGGAATATTGGCCTGAAGATCTGTTCAGGCCAGGACTCTTATCACACATGTGAAGTTTGGGGAAGATCGGACATCTTATGCCTGAGTTATAACATCTTTTATTTGCATGGCGAGACAATCGAAATTCGTCGCGGCGCCATGAACAAGCCTTTTAACGAAAACTCAAGATCTTCACAACTGAACATCGCACAGGCCTTTAGATTAGACTGACCACAAAAAAGACATTGATGTCATAAAATTTCTAGGAGTAGTTCGTCGCAGCGTAAAATATGTCACTTCCTGTTGCCAATAGGTGGCGCTATGACTATAGCTGAATATGGGCATGTCAATCTGTTCAGGTTCGGAGTCTCATCAAACATGTGAAGTTTGGGGCAGATTGGTCATTGTATGTGTGAGTTATAGCAACTTCATTTTTCATGGCGAATCATCGAAATTCGCCAGGCCGCCACGGACACGCCCTTCAACGAAAAGTCAGGATCTTCGCAATTTAACATCGCAAAGGCCTTTAGATTAGGCATACCAAATTTGGTGTTGATTTGAAGAACTCTCTAGGAGGAGTTCGTTAAAATACAACACATGGAAATGACCAAAATTACACAAAATATGCTCATAATATTAAAAATAACCGACTTCCTGTTGGGTTTAGAATTTCGCTCCAAGAGTCTTTTTTGTAGGTATTGGTGTGTTACATATGTGTGCCAATTTTCGTGCATGTACGTGAAACATAGCTGGAAGGCTGTTGATTTTCTTGGTATAGGTGGCGCTGTCGAGCCATTTTGCCACACCCTCTTCTGAATCCTATATCAGACGAAAATTTTCACCAGGTTTGACGAGTGTGCAAAGTTTCATGACTTTTTGAGCATGTTAAAGCCCTCAAAATGCGATTCATTCGGGAGAAGAAGAAGAAGAAGAAGAATAATAATAATAAAAAACAAAGCAGATACAAGAGGGTCCTCGCACCTCGGTGCTCGGGCCCTAATTAAAGCTGCAAGCAGCGATGAACGGGCCCTCGCACCCGGGCTCACAGGCAGTAAGTGGCTTTAGTAGATCTGTGAACGGTGAGAAATATGCATTTAAACTCAGAAATATAAGTGGAATATTTCAAAGTTTATTCCATATATCTGCCAATTTTCCTGTTGTAAGCAGGTGGCGCTATCATTATAATGGAATATTGGCCTTCAGATGTGTTCAGGCCAGGACTCTTATCGAACATGTGAAGTTTGGGGAAGATTGAACATTTAATGCCTGAGTTACAACAACTTCTCTTCCGATGGCGAGACATCAAATTTTGTCATGGCGCCATGGACACACCCTTTAACAAAATCTCAAGATCTCCACAATTTAACATTGCAAAGAACTTTAGATTAGACTGACCAAAATAAAATTTGGATGTCATAAAATTTCTTGGAGGTAGTTATTTGCAGTGTAAAACATTGACACTTCCTGCTGCCAGCAGGTGGCGCTATGACTATGACTGAATATGGGCATGTAGATCTGTTAAGGGCAGAAGTCTTATCTAACATGTGAAGTTTGAGGCAGATTGGACATTGTATGTCTGAGTTACAGCAGCTTCCTTTTTCATGGCGAAACATCGAAATTTGTCAGGCCGCCATGGACACGCCATTAACGAAACCTCAAGATCTTCACAATTAAAACATCGCAAAGGGCTTAAGATTACACTGACCAAGTTTGGTGTTTATCTGAATAAATCTCTAGGAGGAGTTCGTTAAAGTACAACCCCTGAAAATGGCAAAAACTATGCCAATTTTGCAGAGAAAATTCTAAATAACCGACTTCCTGTTGGGATTCGGATTTCGTACCAAGAGACTTTTTTGTAGGTATTGGTGTGTTACATGTGTGTACCGATTTTTGTACATGTACATGAAACATAGCTCGAGGCGCACTCCATTGAAAGTGCATATGCACTCCGTTGAAAGTGTATAGGTGGCGCTATCGAGCCATTTTGCCACACCCAATGGAATATTTGCCTTCATGTCTGTTCAGGCCAGGACCCTTATCACACATTTAAAGTTTGGGGAAGATCGGACATTTTATGCCTGAGTTATAACATATTTTATTCCCATGGCGAGACATCGAATTTCGTCGCGGCGCCATGGACACGCCTTTTAACATAATCTCAAGATCTTCACAACTAAACATCACACAGGTCTTTAGATTAGACTGACCACAAAAAAGACATTGATGTCATAACATTTCTGGAAATAGTTTGTCGCAGTGTAAAATATGTCACTTCCTGTTGCCAATAGGTGGCGCTATGACTATAACTGAATATTGGCATGTAGATTTGTTCAGGTCAAGAGTCTTATCCAACATGTGTAGTTTGGGGAAGATTGGACATTGTATGTCTGAGTTACAGCAGCTTCCTTTTTCATGGCGAAACATCGAAATTTGTCAGGCCGCCATGGACACGCCCTTTAACAAAACCTCAAGATCTTCGTAATTAAACATCGCAAAGGGCTTAAGATTACACTGACCAAGTTTGGTGTTGATCTGAATAAATCTCTAGGAGGAGTTCGTTAAAGTACAACCCCTGAAAATGGCAAAAACAGCACCAATTTTGCAGGGAAAATTCAAAATAACCGACTTCCTGTTGGGGATCCGGATTTCGTACCAAGAGACTTTTTTGTAGGTATTGGAGTGTTACATGTGTGTACCAATTTTTGTACATGTACGTGAAACATAGCTCGAGGCGCACTCCGTTTAAAGTGTATACGCACTCCGTTGAAAGTGTATAGGTGACGCTATCGAGCCATTTTGCCACACTCTATGGAATATTGGCCTTCAGATCTGTTTAGGCCAGGACCCTTATCACACATGTGAAGTTTGGGCAAGAACGGACATTTTATGCCTGAGTTATAACATCTTTTATTCCCGTGGCGAGACATTGAACTTCATCACGGCGCCATGGACACGCCTTTTAACAAAATTCAAGATCTTCACAACTAAACATCACACAGGTCTTTAGATTAGACTGACCACAAAAAAGACATTGATGTCATAACATTTCTAGGAGTAGTTTGTCGCAGTGTAAAATATGTAACTTCCTGTTGCCAATAGGTGGCGCTATGACTATAACTGAATATTGGCATGTAGATCTGTTCAGGTCAAGAGTCTTATCCAACATTTGAAGTTTGGGGCAGATTGGACATTGTATGTCCTGAGTTACAGCAACTTCCTTTTTCATGGCGAAACATCGAAATTTGTCAGGCCGCCATGGACCCGCCCTTTAACGAAACCTCAAGTCCTTCGCAATTTATTATTGCAAAGGGCTTTAGATTACACTGACCAAGTTTGGTATTGATCTGAATAAATCTCTAGGAGGAGTTCGTTAAAGTACAACCCCTGAAAATGGCAAAAAACAACACCAATTTTGAAGGGAAAATTCAAAATAACCAACTTCCTGTTGGGATCCGGATTTCGTACCAAGAGACTTTTTTGTAGGTATTGGAGTGTTACATGTGTGTACCAATTTTTGTACATGTACGTGAAACATAGCTCGAGGCGCACTCCGTTGAAAGTGTATAGGTGGCGCTATAGAGCCATTCTGCCACACCCGGTGGAATATTGGCCTGAAGATCTGTTCAGGCCAGGACTCTTATCACACATGTGAAGTTTGGGGAAGATCGGACATCTTATGCCTGAGTTATAACATCTTTTATTCGCATGGCGAGACATCGAACTTCGTTGCGGCGCCATGAACAAGCCTTTTAAACGAAAACTCAAGATCTTCACAACTGAACATCGCACAGGCCTTTAGATTAGACTGACCACAAAAAAGACATTGATGTCATAAAATTTCTAGGAGTAGTTCGTCGCAGCGTAAAATATGTCACTTCCTGTTGCCAATAGGTGGCGCTATGACTATAACTGAATATGGGCATGTCAATCTGTTCAGGTTCGGAGTCTCATCAAACATGTGAAGTTTGGGGCAGATTGTTCATTGTATGTGTGAGTTATAGCAACTTCATTTTTCATGGCGAATCATCGAAATTCGCCAGGCCGCCACGGACACGCCCTTCAACGAAAAGTCAGGATCTTCGCAATTTAACATCGCAAAGGCCTTTAGATTAGGCATACCAATTTGGTGTTGATTTGAAGAAATCTCTAGGAGGAGTTCGTTAAAATACAACACATGGAAATGACCAAAATTACACAAAATATGCTCATAATATTAAAAATAACCGACTTCCTGTTGGGTTTAGAATTTCGCTCCAAGAGTCTTTTTTGTAGGTATTGGTGTGTTACATATGTGTGCCAATTTTCGTGCATGTACGTGAAACATAGCTGGAAGGCTGTTGATTTTCTTGGTATAGGTGGCGCTGTCGAGCCATTTTGCCACACCCTCTTCTGAATCCTATATCAGACGAAAATTTTCACCAGGTTTGACGAGTGTGCAAAGTTTCATGACTTTTTGAGCATGTTTAAAGCCCTCAAAAATGCGATTCATTCGGGAGAAGAAGAAGAAGAAGAAGAAGAAGAATAATAATAATAAAAACAAAGCAAGATACAAGAGGGTCCTCGCACCTCGGTGCTCGGGCCCTAAATATAGCTGCAAGCAGCGATGTCTGGCTCAAGCCATCAGTGCAACGCCACCCCGGTGGCATCAGGATAACTGTGCCCAGCGGGCATAAGCATTTACAGTAACCCTCTGACAATCAGTTTTAAGGGATGCGGCAGTTAAAGGGTTAATCCGACCAATCTAGACTTTGAAATCACATACACAGAACAATATATATAACTTTAGTAACACTTTATATTTATAAAAAATGTATAAGGTGTGCATTGTAGCTGACACCTATATGAACACATTACAATTGCTTTGTTGACTGCAAGTCTTTCTTCTCAAATGCTATTGAGCTTCAAATTTGCATTTGAGCCCATGTGAAAAAGTTGCATAATTTACATATGACTTACAGTTTGTTGTAATAAATATCAAACATTCAATTAATTGTGCATTATAGCTGTCACCTAGATGAACAATTACAGTTGTTTTTATGACTGTAAGTCATTCTCTTCAAATGCTACTGACGTTAGAAAAGTGTATAACAATATCACATGTAACTTAAGAGACCGGCCCTAAATTTGAGACTCTAGAAAGTCCAATGTCAAGACAAACTTTATGCCTGTTTTATTTTCTTTAGTTTTCTTTTCTCTGTGCCGGATTGCTGATGTCCTATACCCAGGCATAGATGTCCATCCATCAATTACGAACATTCAGCCGCAAACATGAGGTGTGAGCGGTCGTGAGCGCGGATGGGAGAATGGCGCATGTTTTTTTTTTGTTTTTGTTTTTTGAGCAACTGGGATGGTGCCCCCTCTGGGAGTTGGTGCCCTACGAAGACTGCATACTATGTTATACTGCATAATGTTAACAAATTAGACATTATTTTACAGTGTTACCAAATCCTTAAATAATTTATTAGTGTTTTGTAATGATTTTAATGACCTATAAGCATTTGTGAAATAGTTTTGCTTGCATTGCAGCTTTATCTGTCAGTTGAAGAGTTTTACTGTTACATCCATGAGATTAATAAATGTCATGTCACGTCACAGGTTGTCATAGGTCAGTATCAAATGAGTTTGAAATTATTATTTGCAGCACAAATTAGGGTTCTTAGGATGTTTTTAAATCCCTAAAACTGTCAGAAAAGGATAAGGCCTAAGAGATTTCTTAACCTGTAATGAAAGGAAAAAACACCACCATTAGCAACAACAAAAAACAATAACAATTTAAAATACAATTTTTTTTTCCTGATTATTAAAGGGATGATTAGGTCTCTCTCTCTCTCCTCTCTGCCAGACAGCCCCTCCCTACAGTCCACACACACTGTCACAGTCACCAACCCCCTCACACTCCCCCTCCCTCTCCCCCCTCCCTTGCCTCACACAGACAGGGTGGCCAGAGTGAGATCATGTCAGTTGAGAAGTCTGACAGTTTTTTAATTTTCTTTTATCCATACAGTGTTGTAAAGTCGTGAAACTATGCATATTTCCTCAGAATGATTTGATCTTTGTATAAAAAAATGCTTTGAAGTGTTTGGAAGCTGCAATTTAATCATACAAGACAATTAATGTTTCCCTTTTTACTGTCATTTCAAAAATTCACCACGACAAAACCGTTCAAAGCTAACCAAAATCCGTTCGCAATTTAAGTTCCTCAATGGTTTTTCTTCATGTAAACAAAGTTTGGTGTGTATAGTGTACTTCCCCTGTGAGGAGTATGCATTAATTCACAACTGTAAAATCTCAAAAATACACATTCAAATCAAAATAGCCGACTTCCTGTTGATCGTAGCTTATGACTGTGAATTAGAAAGTCGTCCGTCTTGATTAGAACAATTTATGTACCAAGTTTTGTGTCTGTAGCTAAAACTAACCCCCCACTTTTGACAAAAGGTGGCGCTATAGCGTGCCTCCTTCACGCCCTTTTAAAAGCTTTTGCCATTGTCTAGCTATCAATAATACCGATATGTATTTTGAGTTTCATGTAAGTCTGAGCTTGTTGTCTGCCTCAAACTCACCACAACAGAACATTCAAGTTTGACACATTGCCATGGCAACGCCATATTAGATATCAATATCCCCACAACAGATTTACATCGGCCGTGTTTTGTCATTATTCTGATGAAGTTTTAAGGAAATCGAGTAAAAATAAGATGCTAAATTCAAAACATTTTGAAAATGACTCACTTCCTGCTGCCAGTTGGTGGCGCTATAACGTTGACTCTTAATAGTCACATATATACGATCTGTATCATACAACGAACAAACCAATGAAGTTTGATCAAATTCAGGAAATGTATGTGGACGTTATTAGACATTTCCTGTTTCTCATTTCTCGCCATAATTTCAACGCCTCACCACGGGCAAACCGTTCGAGATATCAAAAATCCCCTCGCAATTTTTCATCCCCAATGTCTTGAGATCATGTTCACCGAGTTTCGTGACGAACGGGTTGAAAACCTCAGAGGAGTATTTCAAATTCCAGAGCATGCTTTTTTTAAACAGCCCTGAATAGTTGACTTCCTGTTGGGCGGAGCCTAAGACATAAAGTGTGAAAGTTGTTCGGCTTAATGAGATCTATAAGTGTACTGAGTTTCATATAAATACATGCAAGTGTGTGTGAGCTATGGTTCAAGATTTCTGAAGGTGTTCCAGGGGGCGCTGTAGAGTCCCTGTGCCACGCCCGGGTCCCAGCCTCTGCAGCGTCCTGATGGCCGCAGATTCCAATGTGTGTGCCAATTTTCAAGAGTTTTTGAGCATGTTAAGGCCCCTAAAAACCCCCGGAAGGTTTAATAAAAAATAAAAAAAATAATAAATATAGCTGCAAGCAGCGATGGCGGGCTCAAGCCACCAATGCCATCGCCACCCCGGTGGCATCAGGTAAACTGTGCCCAGCGGGCACATGCATTCACAATATCCCTCTGGCAGTGAGGTTTTAAAGGATACGCCAGATAAAGGGTTAATCCGAATCATCTAGACTTTAAAATCACATTCACAGAACAATATATATTTAACTTTAGTAACACTTTACAATAAGATTTCATTTGTAAACATTATGTTAATATGAACAATATTTATATAACATTCATTCATGTCAGTTCATATTCCAAAATTAAACATTAAAACATTGTTTTATTGTGATTTTTTTTTCCAAGCACATTTGACCAATTCCAAACCATATCAATCTTAATAACTACCATTATTTTTCATTTAATCATTTATGAGTGCTATACAATAGTCCAGGAAAGCTGGAAGAGAAAAACTCCTTATATTCATGTGTGCAGAATTATTAGGCATGTTTTCTTTTACAGATGAAATGCGCTAAAAAAAGAGTTTTAACTCAAACTGTAAAGTCGAAAATTATGAAATACCCATGATAAATATCAAACACACATGCAATACAGAAATGGATAAGTTAAGACTTGACCATTGTACAAAAAATGCTGACTGGGTCATGAGGTCAGAAAAGAAGAAGAAAAAAACAGGTCAAGAAGAACTGACAAAAAGAATTGCAAAATAATTAGGAATTAATGTGAAGATTAATTTTTAGTCAATTCTGCAAGACAGACTTTCAGGAAAGGAGGTGGAATAAAAATGAGCTCCTAAATCTTAATCCCGGATTCTGGAAGATATATTCCTCAAACCATCGGACAAGAGGTGGTGCTGGTCCTTCACGAGTCACTCTAATCTGTTCATAAAGCCTATATATAAAGTCTTAATATATAGTATTTCACAATACTTCATGGTATTCTAATTAAATCATTTTTTGGAATCTTAGATCTCTCAGAACCTGACACATTGTAATTCTGAGACTCCAGGAAAGTGTCAGTTCTGTAAAATGTTGGCGCTGGAGACTAAATGCTCCCTGATAGTTTCACACCTAATTCATTTAACACACACACACACACATTACCCACAGTGACAGAGGGACAGAGTGACATCAGATGTATGATAGTTTTTTAATTTTCTATCATCCATATAGTGTTGTATAGTCATGAAACTATGCATATTTCCTCAGAATGACTTGTCTTCTATGTGTACATTTTTTGAAGTGTTTATAAGCTGCACTTTAAAAAAATAAAATACATTTACTGGTTACTTTTTTACTGTTATTTAAAAAAAAATCACCACGACAAAACCATTCAAGCTATCCAAAATTCATTCGCACCTCTTCTGTAAGATAAATTCTTTAAACAGTGGTAAAAGAGGATGTGGTGCTGATCCTTCAAGAGTCTCTGAAAACGTATCTGTCCATAAAGCCTATAAAGAATTATTCTTAATATACGGTTCACAATACTTCAGCTTGTTTTTCTAATTAAGTGAGGGTCATTTTATCAGTAAAATACATAAAATTCATATTATTTTTCTTTGAAAGATTTCTATAAATGATTTAAATCATACTTGTTTCTACAATAATTATTTAAAAGTAATCCTATAGCTCCATCTGGTGGCCATTATTGGTACTAAGAATTGCCAGCTTGATTTATAAGTTATGATAGTTTTAATTTTATGCTGGCTCTTGAAAATGATAAAGCTATGAAACTTACTGTGCTTCCTTCAAATGATGACTTCTACGTATATAAAAAATTATTAATAGTTGGAATTAAACATTTTAAAGATATAGTAAAATAACTATTGTATTTTTTTATGTTACTTTAATAAATCGCTATGGCCACACCATTTAAGGTATCCTAAACCCATTCGCAATTTAACATCTTCAGTATATGGCTTCATGTTAAAACAGTTTGGTGTGAACTACTTGTGTCTTCTTGGAGGAGAATTAATTCATTTACAGGCTGAGTTTATCATAAATCCACAATAACATTTCTGAGTTCTGTATCAATCTGTGTTGTTGTTGTTTGTTTATTTTTATTTTATTTATTTTTCATAGGAAGATAACTGACCCTTTACTCTCCTTTTTAATAAATGTGCTTATAAACCAAGAACAAGCTATTTATAGCTGTATTTATAAACTGCTTACTACTGACTATTAATATTGGGACAAGGCTTTATAAAGAATGAACTGACTATTTACTAATGAGTGCAGTTATTATAAAGTGTTATCAATGCATTTGCTAATGTTTACAAATTAGACATTATTTTACAGTGTTATCAAATCCTTAAATGATTTGTAAGTGTTTTGTAATGATTTTATTGACCTACAAGCATTTGTGAAAGTTCTGCTTGCATTACAGCTTAGTCTTGATCTGTGAGCTGAACAGATTTACTGTTACATCCATGAGATTATGTAAATTCAAATAAATATCATGTCACAGGATGTCAGAGGTCAGTATCAAATTAATTTGAAATTATTATTTGCAGCACAAATAAGGTTTTTTAGGATTTTTAAAAATCCCTAAAACTGTCAAAAAAGGATAAGGCCTAAGATTTCTATGTGAGTGGCTAAATTTATTTGTTTTTATAACTATAATGCATAAACTATAAAATTATACAAAATGTATAAAAAGTACAACAGTTATTCTTTTCCAATGTTTTTTATTTATTTAAACTTTTTTTTTTTTTTTTTTTTTTGGATTTACATTTTAAAAAATTAGCCTACGGCAATCATTCTAAACAGCTTGAATAACACCTGTTAATATTTATTATAGACCACTGTAACTGTGTATAATCTAACAAACAAGTTTATTATGAAAATAAAAGTGTACACCAGAGAAATTGGACGATAAAGAAATTGCTAACAATAGTATAATAGAGCATGTTTTAGGTTTTTAGGCGTTTAGATGCAGAAATGGACAAATCAAATGTAAAATAAAATGTAATTGATTTAATTAAATATAGATTAAGTCTTGTTAGAGCAAAATAATAAATAAATACGTACACATATTAAAAAAGCAGCCAAGCTGAATGAGTTTAATTTTTTATATAGATTAAAATTGAAGACAGAAGCAGCTGGTATATGCGGTCACTTAATATTAAAATCCAGTAGATCCACTTCAGATTTATTTCTCAACAGTTTATGTTCACGTTTTCGTTTATATTCGCCAAGCAATTATGTATTTTGAAATAATCTTGTCCGTGATATGTTCGTTCGTACGACGAAAGGCAGAATCCTGCAGCTCGAGAGATATGTTATTCTGCCAGTCGCGTTTTCAAGTAGTCTTGCACACTTAAACGGGTCACAAACACCTGCATTTAGCTCTTGTGTTATAATGGGTGTATTGTGTGCATTTATGGCAATATTTTATTTGAAAAAGCTCTTAAACAAGAATAAATTCGTTTGTTTTGAACTTGTGACACTGTAAGCGCTGATCGGAGGCGGTGATTTCAGATAGGCAGCCGCGAATATTTCATTTTCACACAGACAGTTCAAAAACATCTGAATTTAGCTCTTGGTGTGCTCTAATTGGTGAATTGTGTGATATCGCTTTAATATTTTATTTGTTAAAGCTATTAAACAAAAATAAACTCGTTTTTCTGAGCTCGTCATTCCACACGCTCTTGCTCAGAGCGGTGATTCATCTCTCGTGTTTCTCACGTATCACTGACCACACATCAATTATTAATGAGCCCTGACCCGGTAATAATCATATATGTTGGTTTAGCTTGTCAGTGTGAATTAAATCCAAGTATTATTTTGTATTTTAACCGATTTAAAAATGAAACTAAAAGAGAGTCTCCTCCCTTTCAGTCGAATTTCCCTTTAAGGAATTGAACCTGTAGGGGCGCATTTTCTCTCAGACAATGTAAGTCTCAGCACATAATACTCAAACAGAGGGACAGAGTGAGATGAGATGTCTGACAGTTTTTTAATTTTCTGTTATCCATACAGTGTTGTAAAGTCGTGAAACTATCCATATTTACTCAGAATGACTTTTTTTTTTGTATGAAAAAAGGTTTTGAAGTGTTTGGAATTTAAAAATGCAGGACAATTAATAATTCCATTTTTACTGTCATTTAAAAAAATCACCACGACAAAACCGTTCAAGCTATCCAAAATCCTTTGGCAATTTAAGTTGTTTAAAATGTTTTGGCATCATGTAGACAAAGTTTGGTGTGTATAGTGTTACTCTCCTCTGAGCAGTATGCATTAATTCACAGCTAAATGTAAAAAAAAATCCACATTCAAATCAAAATAGCTGACTTCCTGTTGATCGTAGCTGATGACTGTGAATTAGAAAGTTGTCCGTCTTGATAAGAACAATTTTTGTACCGAGTTTGGTGTCTGTAGCTAAAACTAACCCCCCCACTTTTGACAAAAGGTGGCGCTATAGAGTGCCTCTTCCACGCCCTCTTATGAACTTTTGCCAGTGTCTAGTTATCATAAATACTGATATGTGTTCTGAATTTCATGAAATTCTAAGTATGTTATATGCCTTAAAATCACCTGAGAAGTATTCAAGTTTGACATGTTGCCACGGCAACAATATTTTTAGATATCAATATCCCCCCAGCAGATTTATATCGGCTGTGTTTTAACATTATTCTGATGAAGTTTGAAGCAAATCGAGTAAAAATAAGATGCTGAATACAAAGCATTTTGAAAATGACACACTTCCTGCTGCCAGTTGGTGGCGCTATAACTTTGACTCCTAATAGTCACATATATGCGATCGACATCATACAATGAATAATCTGATGAAGTTTGATTAAAATCAGGAAATGTATGTGGATGGTATTAGACACTTCCTGTTTCTCATTTCTCGCCATAATTTCAACGCCTCGCCACGAGCAAACCGTTTGAGATATCAAAAATCCCCTGGCAATTTTTCATCCCCATTGTCTTGAGATCATGTTGACCGAGTTTGGCGGCAATCGAGTAAAAAACCTATGACAAGTATTTCAAATTCCAGAGCATATGCTTTTTACATAACTCTAAATAGCTGACTTCCTGTTGGGCGGAGCCTATAACATGCAATACGCAAGTTGTTCGGCACGATGAGATCTAAATGTGTACTGAGTTTCATATTAATATGTGCAAGTATGTGTGAGCTATACATCAACATTTATGACTGTGTTCCAGGGGGCGCTGTAGAGCCCCTGTGCCACGCCCAGGTCCCAGCCTCTGCAGGCTCCTTAAGGCCACAGATTCCAAAGTGTGCGCAAACTTTCAAGAGTTTTTGAGTATGTTAAGGACCCCAAAAGCCCCCACAACTTTGACGACAAATATGAATAATAAACCCCAAATAGCCAACTTCCTGTTGGGCGGAGCCTATGATATGCAATGCGAAAGTTGTTTGTATTGATGAGTTCTATACGTGTACCGAATTTCGTACGTCTACGTACAAGTATGTATGATATATGGCCCTCCATATTCCAGGGGGCGCTGTAGAGCCCCTGTGCCACGCCCGTGTATCAGTCTCTGCCCGGCCCTAATGGCCGCAGGTTCCAATGTGTGTGCCAATTTTCAAGACTTTTTAAGCATGTTAAGGGCCCCAAAAGCCCCCGAAACCTTGAAGAAAAATAATAATAATAAATAATAATAATAATAATAATAATAATAATAATAAATATAGCTGCAAGCAGCGATGGCGGGCTCAAGCCACCAGTGCCATCGCCAACCCGGTGGCATCAGGTAAACTGTGCCCAGCGGGCACATGCATTCACAATATCCCTCTGGCAGTGAGGTTTTAAAGGATATGGCAGTTAAAGGGTTAATCCGAATCATCTAGACTTTAAAATCACATTCACAGAACAATATATATATATATATAACTTTAGTAACACTTTACAATAAGATTCCATTCATAAACATTATGTTAACATGAACAATATTTATATAGCATTCATTCATGTCAGTTAATATTCCAAACTTAAACATTAAAACATTGTTTTATTGTGATTTTTTTCCAAGCACATTTTACCAATTCCAAACCATATCAATCTTAATAACTACCATTATTTTTTATTTAATCATTTATGAGTGCTATACAATAGTCCAGGAAAGCTGGAAGAGAAAAACAGGTCAAGAAGAACTGACAAAAAGAATTGCAAAATAATTAGGAAATAATGTGAAGATTAATTTTTAGTCAATTCTGCAAGACAGACTTTCAGGAAAGGAGGTGGAATAAAAATGAGCTCCTAAATCTTAATCCTCAAACCATCGAACAAGAGGAGGTGGTGCTGGTCCTTCCCGAGTCTTTCTAATCTGTTCATAAAGCCTATATATAAAGCCTTAATTTATAGTATTTCACAATACTTCATGGTATTCTAATTAAATCATTTTTTGGAATCTTAAGTCTCTCAGAGCCTGACACAGAGTAATTCTGGAGACTCCAGGAAAGTGGCAGTTCTGTAAAATGTTGGCGCTGGAGACTAAATGCTCCCTGATAGTTTCACACCTAATTCACTTAACACACACACACACACACACACACAAATTACCCACAGTGACAGAGGGACAGAGTGACATCAGATGTATGATAGTTTTTTAATTTTCTATCATCCATATAGTGTTGTATAGTCATGAAACTATTGTCATGAGACCAGTCATTCTGAGGAAATATGCCTCAGAATGACTTGTCTTTTATGTGTACATTTTTTTAAGTGTTTAGAAGCTGCACTTTAAAAAAATAAAAAGACATTTACTGGTTCCTTTTTCAGAATCAGAATCAGAATCAGAATGAGCTTTATTGCCAGGTATGTTTACACATACGAGGAATTTGTTTTCGTGACAGACTATTACTATTATTTCAAAAAATCACCACGACAAAACCATTCAAGCTATCCAAAATTCATTCACATCTGTTCTGTAAGATTAATTCTTTAAACAGTGGTAAAAGAGGATGTGTTGCTGAACCTTCAAGAGTCACTCAAAACGTATCTGTCCATAAAGCCTATAAAGAATTATTCTTAATATACAGTTCACAATACTTCAGCTTGTTATTCTAATTAAGTGAGGGTCATTTTATCAGTAAAATTCCTTAAATACATATTATTTTATTTGAAAGATTTCTATAAATGATTTAAATCATACTCGTTTCTACAATAATTATTTAAAAGTAATCCTATAGCTCCCTCTGGTGGCCATTATAGGTACTAAGAATTGCAAGCTTGATTTATAAGTTATGATAGTTTTAATTTTATGCTGGCTCTTGAAAATGATAAAGCTATGAAACTTACTGTGCTTCCTTCAAATGAGGACTTCTACTTATATAAAAAATTATGAAGAGTTAGAATGAAAAATTTTAAAGATATAGTAAAATAACTATTGTATTTTTTATGTTACTTTAATAAATCTCTATGGCAACACCATTTAAGCTATCCTAAACCCATTCACAATTTAACATCTCAGTATACTGGCATCATGTTGAAAAAGGAGTATGGAGTAGTATGAGGAGGAGTATGAATTCATTTACAGGCTGATTTTATCATAAATCCACAATAGAATTTCTGAGCTCTGTATCAATCTGTGTTGTTGTTTGTTTATTTTTATTTTTTTATTTTTCATAGGAAGAAAACTGACCCTTTACTCTCCTTTTTAATAAATGTGCTTATAAACCAAAAACAAGCTATTTATAGCTGTATTTATAAACTGCTTACTACTGACTATTAATATTGGGACAAGGCTTTATAAAGCATGAACTGACTATTTACTTTTTGAGTTTGAAATTATTATTTGCAGCACAAATAAGGTTTTTTGGGATTTTTAAAAATCCCTAAAACTGTCAGAAAAGGATAAGGCCTAAGATTTCTATGTGAGTGGCTAAATTTATTTGTTTTTATAACTATAATGCATAAACTATGAAATTATACAAAATGTATAAAAAAGTACAACAGTTATTGTTTTCCAATGTTTTTTATTTATTTATTTATTTATTTATTTATTTTTTGGATTTACATTTAAAAAAATTAGCCTACTGCAATCATTCTAAACAGCTTGACTAAAACCTGTTAATATTTATTATAGACCACTGTAACTGTGTATAATCTAACAAACAAGTTTAGTATGAAAATAAAAGTGTGTACACCAGATAAATTGGACGATAAAGAAATTGCTAACAACAGTATAATAGAGCATGTTTTATGTTTTTAGGCGTTTAGATGCAGAAATTGACAAATCAAATGTAAAATAAAATGTAATTGATTTAATTAAATATAGATTAATTATTGTTAGAGCAAAATAATAAATAAATAAATAAATAAATACGTACACACATTAAAAAGCACCCAAGATGAATGAATTTCATTTTTTTTATAGATTAAAATTGAAGACAGAAGCAGCTGGTATATGCGGTCACTTAATATTCAAATCCAGTAGATCCATTTCAGATATATTTCTCAACAGTTTATGTTCACGTGGCTGTTGTCGTTTATGGTCGCCAAGCTATTATGTATTTTGAAATAATCTTGTCCGTGATGTGTTCGTTCGTACGACGAAAGGCAGAATCCTGCAGCTCGAGAGATATATGTTATTCTGCCAGTCGCGCTTTCAAATAGTCTTGCACACTTAAACGGTTCACAAACACCTGCATTTAGCTCTTGTAGTGTTACAATGGGTTTATTGTGTGCATTTGTGGTAATATTTTATTTAAAAAAGCTCTTAAACAAGAATAAATTCGTTTGTTTTGAGCTCGACACTGTACGCGCTGATCGGAGGCGGTGATTTCAGATAGGCAGCCACAAATAATTCATTTTCACACAAACAGTTCAAAAACATCTGAATTTTGCTCTTGGTGTGTTCTAATTGGTTGATTGTGTGATATTGCTGTAATAATTTATTTTTAAAAGCTTTAAAACAGGAATAAATTCGTTTTTTTCTGAGCTCTTTACTCCAGACGCTCGTGGTCACAGCGGTGATTCATCTCTCTTATTTCTCACGTATCTCTGGCCAGAAATAATTTATCCATGAGCCCTGAACCGGTAATAATCAGATATGTTGGTTTAGCTTGTCAGTGTGAATTAAATCTAAGTATTTATTTGTATTTTTAACCGATTTAAAAGTGAAAGTAAAACTCCGGGAATTGAACCTGTAGGGGCGCTATTTCTCTCAGACAATGGAAGTCTGAAGCACATATACTCAAACAGAGGGACAGAGTGAGATGAGATGTCTGACAGTTTTTTAATTTTCTGTTATGCATACAGTGTTGTAAAGTCGTGAAACTATCCATATTTACTCAGAATGACTTTTTTTCTGTACGAAAAAAGGTTTTGAAGTGTTTGGAATTTAAAAATGCAGGAAAATTAATAATTCCATTTTTAATGTCATTTAAAAAAATCACCACGACAAAACCGTTTAAGCTATCCAAAATCCATTGGCAATTTAAGTTGTTTAAAATATTTTGGCATCATGTAGACAAAGTTTGGTGTGTATAGTGTTACTCTCCTCTGAGCAGTATGCATTAATTCACAGCTAAATGTAAAACAAAATCCACATTCAAATCAAAATAACTGACTTCCTGTTGATCGTAGCTGATGACTGTGAATTAGAAAGTTGTCCGTCTTGATAAGAAAATTTTTTGTACCGAGTTTGGTGTCTGTACCTAAAACTAACCCCGCCACTTTTGACAAAAGGTGGCGCTATAGAGTGCCTCTTCCACGCCCTCTTATGAACTTTTGCCAGTGTCTAGTTATCATAAATACTGATATGTGTTCTGAGTTTGATGAAATTCTAAGCATGTTATATGCCTCAAAATCACCTGAGAAGTATTCCAGTTTAACTTGTTGCCACGGCAACAATATTTTTAGATATCAATATCCCCCCAGCAGATTTATATCGGCTGTGTTTTAACATTATTCTGATGAAGTTTGAAGCAAATCGAGTAAAAATAAGATGCTGAATTCAAATCATTTTGAAAATGACACACTTCCTGCTGCCAGTTGGTGGCGCTATAACTTTGACTCCTAATAGTCACATATATGCGATCGACATCATACAACGAATAATCTGATGCAGTTTGATTAAAATCAGGAAATGTATGTGGATGGTATTAGACACTTCCTGTTTCTCATTTCTCGCCATAATTTCAACACCTCGCCACGAGCAAACCGTTCGAGATATCAAAAATCCCCTGGCAATTTTTCATCCCCAATGTCTTGAGATCATGTTGACCGAATTTGGTGGCAATCGGCAAAAAAACCTATGACAAGTATTTCAAATTCCAGAGCATGCGCTTTTTACATAACTCTAAATAGCTGACTTCCTGTTGGGCGGAGCCGAATGACATGCAGTACGAAAGTTGTTCAGCACGATGAGATCTATATGTGTACTGAGTTTCATATTAATACGAGCAAGTATGTGTGAGCTATACATCAACATTTATGACTGTGTTCCAGGGGGCGCCATAGAGCCCCTGTGCCACGCCCGGGTCCCAGCCTCTGCAGGCTCCTAAAGGCCACAGATTCCAAAGTGTGCGCAAATTTTCAAGAGTTTTTGAGTATGTTAAGGACCCCAAAAGCCCCCACAACTTTGACGAAAAATATGAATACTAAACCCTAAATATCCAACTTCCTGTTGGGCGGAGCCTATGACATGCAGTACAAAAGTTGTTTGGTTTGATGAGATCTACATGTGTACCGAGTTTCGTGTGTCTACGTGCAAGTATGTATGATATATGGCCCTCAGTATTCCAGGGGGCGCTGTAGAGCCCCTGTGCCACGCCCGTGTATCAGTCTCTGCCCGGCCCTAATGGCCGCAGGTTCCAATGTGTGTGCCAATTTTCAAGACTTTTTAAGCATGTTAAGGGCCCCAAAAGCCCCCGAAACCTTGAAGAAAAATAATAATAATAACAAATAATCCTAAGGAAAACAATAGGGCTCTCGCCCTCCAGGCTTGAGCCCTAATAATAACAAATAATCCTAAGGAAAACAATAGGGCTCTCGCCCTCCAGGCTTGAGCCCTAATAAAAAACAAAGCAGATACAAGAGGGTCCTCGCACCTCGGTGCTCGGGCCCTAATAAACAAAGCAGATACAAGAGGGTCCTCGCACCTCGGTGCTCGGGCCCTAATTAGTATTAGCTGGCTAAATTACATAACGTACCACGATATGAGAGGAGTGCGGGTCTTGCCGTTGCTGAGGAAAGCCGTCCTTCAGGTGACTTCGATTAAGCTACGAAACTTGTTGAATATGACGTAAAATACAAAGACAATTGTTAGAAAATGCTTAATAATTATTAACTTTTTAATAAAGTGTTACAAACGTAAGTAGGATTAGCTGACTAACGTTACTTACCAGGAGCTGTGAGGTGTATGGCTAGTCGACGTCGCTGCTGAGGAAAGCAGATTTTTTTTTCCTGCGGAGCTGCACACGTGATCACTTTAGCCGCGAAATTTACTCAATTTATTTAAACTGTCATTTATTAAGCTGGAACTTTATTTAGGAAAATTGGTTGGAAATACTTAATAATTTTAGTTTCTAAAACAGATCAGTACAAGTAAATAATTATCAAATATTTCTATTAGAATTCACCAGAAATATTGAAGGTATATTAAAAATATAATTAGTTAGTTAAATACTTATTTATTTTCATTACATAAACTTAAATAATATATGTAAATTTTAGAGAAATTATTTGTTGGATTTTTAATTATTCTTTTTAATCTGACCCACTCAAAATATCACTTAAATGATTTCAAAAGATTTTATTAAGTTAATATAGCTCTTTATTTTTGTGAAATTTACTAAGCCACTGAATTATTTTTTACAGTGCAGCAGATATCTATGATCCCATTGATATGTTGGAGAACAACAAAGTCTGTGGTATGGACTACATTAATGCAGAACATCTCAAATATGCCAGCCATAAGCTCTTTCCTTTGCTTTCCATGTGTTTTAATGGTTGTTTGGTTCATGGGGTCCTGCCTAATGCTATTATGTCGGTTTTGTTAGTACCTGTGCTTAAAGACAAGGCTGGTAAGCTCAACAGTATTGACAATTATCGTCCAATTGCATTAGCCAGTATCTTGTCTAAAGTACTGGAGAGAATACTGCTAACAAAGTTAGAAATGTATGTTCTTACTACTGATAATCAGTTTGGTTTAAAGAAAGCATTGAACCGATTTGTGTATATATGCTCTTAAAGAGATTGTGTCCAGGTATAAAAGCCTGCATTCGCCCATGTTTTTATGTTTTATTGATGCGTCAAAGGCATTTGATAGAATCAATCATGAACGACTGTTTGTAAAATTGCTCGATAGAGGAGCCCCTACATTTTTAGTGAGAATTTTAATGTATTGGTATGTCCATCAAACGTTTCAGGTTAAATGGGACGATGTTGTATCTGCTCCATTCCATGTCAATAACGGAGTGAGACAAGGAGGAATTATGTCTCCTATTTTATTTTATGTCTATATGGATGAACTGTCAGACCAGTTAAATAGGTTAAAAACTGGCTGTCTTGTGGGCAACACTGTTGTTAATCATCTAATGTATGCAGACGATCTTGTCCTGCTCTGTCCTTACAGCGTTGGGCTGCAGCAGATGCTGAAAGTCTGCTCACAGTATGGCTTTGATTATGATATTAAATATAACACTAAGAAAAGCCACATAATGGTAGTTAGAAGCAATGAGGATAATAAATCAACTTTTCCCACTTTTTATTTTTATAATCGAAGCCTTAGTCAGTCCTCTGAAAAGCTGTTACAGATACACTTCCAGGCTTAGACGACACTGGTGTAATAGCCTGTATATTCTATAGGCTATTGTGGAATTTTTATGTATTTTTTGTATTTGTTGTTGTTGATTATTGTGTTATATGGACCTTTGTCTGCAATAAAGGAAAATAATTGAGTTTTCCATCTTTTGAAGTGTGTTGTTATAATAGTCCAGTTTCTTCTGTCTCACTGTGTTTTTGTATTGTTTCAGGAGTTCTGAGTGTTTAGAGCGTAACTCTGAGTTGACCGGATCTTTGTGTTTTTGATTTGAAATGAATCGTAGCTCTTGTCTTATTGTTTTAAATTCATGGTCAAACCACTTTTCAGAAGGTTTCTGTTCAGCTCTATTTTTGTGTTTATATGTGGTTTTCATTTAAATTAGCATTTTTTGCTATATTTTCAAAAATGTCATTAATATGTTTAATTGCTAAATTTATTCCTTTCCAATTATTATCATATGTTGAATTGTTAAATAGTGTAATGGAACTGACAGTTTCGTTTGATTTCAATGCTTTAATATATGTTTCAGCAGCACTACGAGTCCATCTATATGGTGCTTTGAGTTTATGTAGATGAATTGGCTTTTTATGAATTCCCCTTGGTTTGTTGTCTTCCCCTTTAATGGAGAGATTGATCTGGCTGTGATCAGACAGGGGAGACTGAGCTTTGACGATAAATGCACTGAAATGGGAAGGGCCTATATTTGATATAGCACGATCTACAACACTGTTCCCGAGATCTGAGCTATATGTAAACTGTCCACAGGAACCTCCTTTGATTCTACCGTTGAGGATATAAAGACCTAAAGTCTGACAGAAGTGGGCTAGCTCTTTCCCGTGTCTATTGACTCCAGTATCCTGGCTATTTCTTCTCGGTAGAGTACTGAAGAGATCTTGGGGTATATGTGTGAACAGACATTTATCTCCTGAATTATCAATATGGTCTAGTTCTGAACCAGTTCGAGCATTTAAATCTCCACATAATAAAATTTCCCCGAGAGTTTGGTATTGATTAATTTCTTCTTGTAATGTGTGGAATACGTCATCATCGTAGTACTGGGAATCTGATGGAGGAATATAAATTCCACAGATAAAAAGGTCTTTATCTAGAATTCCAAAGCTTTTATCCAATTTAAACCAAATATCTCTGTATGAAGTCCTCTTTCATTTTTGACACTGCTCAGTGATCAGTTCATCAGATGGGGCTGGAGATGTGCTGACCGGAGAGTAGGGATGCACTTCATTCTCATCCTCAGATTCCTCTGCTTTAAAAGGGGAAATGATTTTTCAAAAGCTTGGAGACTAGCTTCATTTCCTTGAATTAAGACCGTTCCACTGTTGTACAGATTGATGGTTTGGAAATGGGAGGAGTGATCAACTGACTCAAAAATGCAGATCTGACATCCTTTACAGATTCCCTTCTTCTTAGTGTAGGGGAAATATTGACTAATAACACTTTTCCAGATGAGGCTTCTCTCTGTATAGAAGATCAGATTTGTCCTCTTTTCTTGGGAAGTCATATCAACATAAAGAGATTCGGGATGTTCATGAAGCATTGTCTGTTTAAAGGCTTTTCTTTTATCTCCTTTAATGTGTGCAGGATAAACAATCTCCATGGCAACCGCTGAATGTGTCCGTTATTGACAGTTGAGATTTATATAATGCTGGTAATTGTTGTAAATAAAAATTATGTATATAATATATTTCTATTATCTATAAGTCTTCTTAATAGCGTACTGTAGTGTGTTGATGAAGGCAGTAGTCTCGCTGCTGTACTGATGATTGTTCTGGATGTAGTCGCTCTGATCGCTCTCACTGCTGTCAGTCACAGCTGCGCTTCCTCCATGAAGAGATTAAAAGTTACCGCTCCGTTTCTGTACTCTTTCTGTACTCTCTTCTCTTATCTTTCCAAAAGTGTTAAAACCACTGATCTATAATATAGAACTGGATTGCTCATGACGTCATTAAAGTGAAGCCGCCGTGCCGCCATATTGGTAATCCCTAGTGTGCGAAAACGTTCCATTGAATTAATAGGAATTTGTATGATTTTAATGAGAAAACATCACCTAACAAGTCAGTGTTTATAAATATGAAGTATCACTGTACATTATTACAATGCGAACACCCTAGGCCTGTAAACAGTTATTTTTTAAATGTCGGGAATTTCCAACATCTGAAATCTGAATTTGTTAAGAGAAATAACTGACTATATACAGTACGGATTTAAGAAATAAATACAAAGCTTTATTTCCCAGATAGTACATTTTTTTTTATTTCATTATAGAGAAATATTAACAACATAATTGTATAATTCATTGTAATATTTTAAAATCCATTTCTGATACTAATACATTCGTGTAATAATTCCTGAATAACTTTGTTCATAAAGAAATAAGCCATTTTTGTGTTTGATCCGTTACCTGTGTCGTCAGTGCGCAGCAGACACACTCACCTACATGATTTAAATATATCGCTTATCCTGCCCCGAAAGACCGTAAACACTGCATATAACATCTGAAGTAAACATTACTTTATTACACATAACATAAAAACGAGTCCTGTTTGACTGATCAGCTTCAAATCGAGTTATTTTAGGACAGGGATTTGAATGTAACTCAATGGTGCTCTCTGCTGGTAGGGATTAGTAAGATGGCGGATCGAATATTTCCGGTGGCTTCACTGACTGATGTCAGTTTAGAACGCGATGAGCGATCCAGTCATATATATAGATCAGTGGTTAAAACATAGGCTTTTTCTGAGCTTTTGCCTCAATTAACAGCAGTATTTTATATTAATTAACAGGAGCTCATATCTAGTGCGTCTGTCTCTCTCTCTCTCTCTCTCTCTCTCTCTCTCACACACACACACACTCACTCACTCACTCACTCACACACACACACACTCTCACACACTCTCAAACACACACACACACACACTCACTCACTCTCACAGACACACACCTCCACACTCTCTCTCTCTCTCTCTCTCTCACACACACACACACACTCTCAAACACACACACACAAACACTCACTCTCTCTCACAGACACACACCTCCACACACACTCTCTCTCTCACACACACACACACTCACTCTTTCTCTCTCTCACACTCAATCTTTCTTTCTCTCTCTCTGTCTCTCTCTCTCTCTCTCTGTGGGCGTTGCATGCTGGGGGTGAGTGGGCGGAGCGTGGTGAGTGTGGATGTGAGTGGTAGCTGACTGTGGCTGGTAAGAGTGCTTTTTCCAAACTTTTCTCTTTTTTCCTTGCAAGTGTTTCTGTTTGTTTTTTTTTGTTGTTTTTTTTAGGTTTTCAGTTTTTTCTCGTTTTTGTGAGGATAGTCTGCTTCCAGCATTTATGCTGGGAAGCATGGCGACTCCAAACACAATGGTTTTTGAAAATTTAAAGTATTTGTGAAAGATGAGATGATCGTGCAGGAATTGTCACGATATGGAAAGATAGTTTCCCCCATCAAAAAAATTCCACTTGGATGTAAATCACCTTTAGTGAAACATCTCGTGTCTTTTAGGAGACAGGTGTTTATGATTCTTAAGAATGGCGAGAATGAACTTGACCTAGTTTTTAAATTTAAAGCAGAAGGCTTTGATTATGCTGTCTTCGTATCATCTGATATAACGATCAAATGTTTTACTTGCTCGAAAATCGGGCATCTCAGTCGTAATTTCCCTGATAAATTGAACAAGACGGATTCACCAACGCTGTTGGTGAATCCAGTGCAGCGACGAATCCCGCGAATACACCGCTCGAGCCGCTCGAGGAAGTGAAGGAAGTGAACAGCGCGGAGACGTGCGCATCGTGTTCCACTGTTGATGATGGAGTTGTTGCGGTGGAGTCCGCGGTACCAGAGAACGCGGTGGGGTTGAGTACATTGTCTTCTGTAGACATTGTAAAGGAAAATCCGAAATTGAATGACTGTGGATTAGACATGGAAGTTGAATCAACTTTCAAAACTCCAATTAAAAGAAGGAGTCGAAATGATAAAGTCAGTAAACAAGTAAAAATAGTTGATGCTGTTGAAGATGAAATCATGGCTTCGGACAACGATGACTCTGATCCTAGTGTTTCTGTGTTCAGAGTTCTCTGCTTGTTCTCAAAATGAAGCAGTAAATGTTTTGTACAAAGCTGAAGACATTAGTGCTTTTCTTTAGGAAACGAAAGGGCTAAAAGGTGTGCAGATTGAGGATTATTTTCCCAATCGTGCACAATTTGTGAAGGACACTAGATATTTGATAAAAGAAGGGGCTTTCGCAGATCTCGAAGTGTACCGTTTACGGAAATTTGTAAACAAGTTAAAAAAAACAAATTCCTAGAGATGAAAAGAATGCCATGGTTTAAATCCTTACACTTGTTTTTGTTGACCATGTGCTTATTTTCTGTCTTTTCCTATTTGAGGTTCTTGATGAACTTAAATAAAACTATGAGTCGGCTAAAAATCGGAACTCTCAATTTAAATGGAGCTAGAGATGTTCATAAAAGGATGATGCTATATGAATTTATAAATCAGAAGTCTGTTGACGTCATGTTTATACAAGAAACGCATAGTGATCAAAGAAATGAGGTGGACTGGAAAAGAGAGTGGGGTGGTCAACTCTTTCTTAGTCACAAATCCTCTGTAAGTGGAGGTGTTGCAATTTTATTTTCTAAAAATATGACTCCAGTATCTTATGAATTTGCTGAAATTGAAGGTTTTTTCTTAAAAGTTATTGTTAAATTGTTTTTTTTTAATATATTTATGCTCCTAATAGTGAAAGTGAAAGTGAAGTGACATTCAGCCAAGTATGGTGACCCATACTCAGAATTTGTGCTCTGCATTTAACCCATCCGAAATGCACGCACACAGAGCAGTGAACACACACACACACACTGTGAGCACACACCCGGAGCAGTGGGCAGCCATTTATGCTGCGGCGCCCGGGGAGCAGTTGGGGGTTCGATGCCTTGCTCAAGGGCACCTAAGTCGTGGTATTGAAGGTGGAGAGAGAACTGTTCATGCACTACAGACTAGACTAGATTGTAAGTTAGACTAGAACTCACAACCCTTCGATTGCGAGTCCAACCCTCTAACCATTAAGCCACGACTTCCCCGTGAAGCCTGGAATTAAACTGCTGAACGACTTCCTCATAATAGTGGAGTGTAAAGGGTTTTGTTTTTAAATTTAGAGAATGATAAAATAGACCGAAATCATTTAGAACCACATGTTGCATCTCAAAGAGTTAAGCAACTCGTTCAAACCTTTGATCTCTGTGACGTATGGAGAAATATGTATAAAAAATTAAGGCAATACACATGGGTTCACTGTAAAGATAATTTATTGTCTTTGGCACGTCTTGATCGGTTTTACAGCTTTAAGCACCAGTTCAATATTTTTAAATCTTGTCAAATTAATCCTGTAGGTTTTTCAGATCACAGTGCGGTTCTTTGTTCTGTATTAGTGAATTATGTGAAGTCAAGCAGTGCCTATTGGCATTTTAATACATCTTTGCTTGATGACAAACATTTTAAAGATTCTTTTACTTTTTTTCTGGGATGTTTTTAAACAACAAAAGTATTTATATAGCTCTCTACAACAGTGGTGGGATTGCGGGAAAGTACAAATCAAAATTTTTTGACAGCAATACACTCTTAATGTTACAAGAGAAATAACTCGATCAATGAATACTTTAGAGGCTGAGATAGTTGATTTGTACAGTTTGTCTGCATCTACAGGCAAAAAAGAACATATTGAAGCTCTGACATCAAAGAAAACTTTATTGGCAAACCTGTTGGACATTAAAACACAGGGAGCGCTGGTTCGCTCACGTTTCCAGAATATCACACAAATGGATGCACCTTCCAAATTCTTCTTCAGTATGGAGAAAATAAATAGTCAAAGCAGAATAATTCACTCTTTGGTCTCTGATACAGGACAGGAATTAACTAAAACGTCTGAAATAAGAGAAGTTGCTGCACAGTTTTATAAAAAAATATATACAGCTGATCTGATAAATGAGAAGATGACTACTAGTAGTTTTTTTGAAGGTCTGCCAAAACTCGATGATGAGAGTAATGAAAGTTTGCAACAACCTTTGACAGAACAAGAACTTTATACAGCAATGATGGGTATGGAGAATGGGAAATCCCCCGGGATTGATGGGTTACCCATTGAGTTCTATAAATCCTTTTGGCCCATTGTAAGAGAAGATCTCTTGGTAGTTTTTGATGAAAGCCTTATTAATGGGTTTCTTCCCCTTAGTTGTAGAAGGGCAGTTATCACTTTATTGCCCAAAAAAGGTGATCTTCAAAATATGAAAAATTGGGAGGCCTGTTTCTCTCCTGTGTTCAGAGTATAAAATCCTGTCTAAAACATTAGCTACAAGATTGAGTAAAGTAATACGGAAGGTGATACACTACGATCAAACATATTGTGTACCAAATAGATCGATTTTTGATAATATAACTCTAATCAGAGATGTTTTAGAAATACAAACCTGTATTTGTGGCACACTTTACAAGCTTTTGGTTTTAATTTACGTTTTATTGATATGATTAGAGCAATGTATTGTGAAATTGAAAGTGTGATTAAAATTAATGGAAGTTTGTGTGCCCCCTTTAATGTACAGAGAGGGGTTCGACAAGGTTGTGCCATGTCGGGGCTATTATATGTGCTGGCTATAGAACCACTGCTGTCGATGTTACGAAACAAGTTAAAGGGTTTAACATTGCCACAGTGTAATAATGCTTTCCATTTATCTGCATATGCTGATGACGTTATTGTTTTTATAAATGATAGTGATGATGTTTCAAACGCTACAACAAATTGTTAATGATTTTAAGGATATTTCATCAGCAACTGTAAATTGGGGGAAAAGTGATGCCTTATTGATTGGAAAATGGGAAGAAGGAAATCCCATTGTACCAGGAGGCTTATTATGGAAAAAAGATGGGTTAAAATACCTTGGTGTTTTTTTAGGTAATGAAGTTTTCATGCAGAAGAACTGGGAAGGAATGGCAGATAAAGTAACTGGACGTTTGAAAAAATGGAAATGGCTGCTTCCTCAGTTGTCTTTTAAAGGACGCACACTCATTATTAACAATCTTGCGGCTTCCTCCCTGTGGCATAGACTTGCATGTGTTGACCCTCCTGCTGGTCTCAAAGCAGGATTTTATTCTTGGTTGTATGTATACCATTAAGAAAAAAATTAAATGTCATTTGCTTAATTTTATTGTTGGCATTGCAAAGTTAGCCATTTATATAACTAGGAGAAATAAAATTGAACAGAAAGGGGAACAAGAACTTATAACCGCTTTTAAAAAAATGGTAAAATCACGACTTGTAATTTAGTTTAATTTTTATAAATTAATGAGTATATTGGATATCTTTGAAGTTGAGTGGTGCTGTGATAATGTGCTGTGTTCATTAGTTGAAAATTAACTGGTTATTTCTGAAGTGTTGATGCAAGATCTTTAATAGATTGAAAAGGTAGGTGATTTTGTTTTCTATGATATTTTTGTTATAAAAGGATTTTAGAAAAGTCAAAAAATCTCTCTCAACACACACACACACTCACTCACTCACACACAACACACAACACACACACACACACACTCACTCACCACTCACTCACTCACTCACTGCACGTCACCTACTCACTCACTCACTCACCACACACACACACACACAACTCTCTCTCTCAGCTCCTCATCACACCACACACCACTCACTCACACACCACTCACCATCTCTCTCTCACACAACACACTCACTCTCTTCTCTCTCTCTCTCACACTCACAGAAAAAAAACACTCACTCACGCACTCCACAGCAACTCACTCACATCTCACACACACACACACACTCACACACACTCACACACACTCTCTCTCTCTCACTCACTCACTCACTCACACACACACACACACTCACACACACACACTCACTCTCTCTCTCACACACACACACACACACACTCTCTCTCTCTCACTCACTCACACACACACACACACTCACTCCTCTCACACACACACTCACTCTCTCTCACACACGCACACCCACAAACACACACACTCTCTCTCTCACATACACTCACACACACACACACACTCACTCTCTCTCTCTCTCTCTCTCTCTCTCTCTCTCACACACTCACTCACTCACACACACTCACTCTCTCTCTCTCTCACACACTCACACACACACACACACACTCACACACTCACTCACACTCTCTCTCACACACACACACACAATGGTTTACCGGCGATCCACAAGGACCACCTCCCTCATTTACATGTTGCACACGGAAAAATTAAAAGAAATAAATGAATAAATAAATCTGGAAATAAATACATGTGAGAATAAATAAATACATATAATAAATAAATGTCAAAATAAATAAATGTATTAAATATAAAAATAAAAAAGTATAAGTAAATGTTAAAAAGACAAAATAAACAAATAAATGATTTTTTACAAATAAATGTAAAATAAATACATAAAGAAAAAAATAATTTAAAATATAATTCAGGATTACATTTGATTTCAAATTAACTGTTTTTGTTTTTATCACATCATGTATTATATATATATATATATATATATATATATATATTTATTTATTTATTTATTTTTAATTTCTGCAGGATTGGTCCTCCATATACATTATGATTATTAACTCAATGGACCAGTTGCATATCTCCGCCATCTTGGATTTCCGGTCTTGCGAGTGTGTGCATAGATACTTCAGATTGTGCTAAACATCAGTGCAGAGAACCGGAGAAATCCAAATATTACCTTCTATGTGTTTACATGATTTATTATATCACTTCAAATGCAAATAAGATCTACACTGCTATTATTACTATACTATAAATGTTAACTGAGCCAGTGGATTTGAAATTGGCGTATTTTTGGGTCCAGTAAATTAATTAAATACACTATATGTTCCCAAAATGAAATTTGAACTCATGGTGCTAACACACAGCTACATAATGTATTTTTACCTCACCAATTACTGCAAATTATTTATTTTTCGAAAATCTTTGTATTACATTTATTTTATTTTTTAAAGAAATATTTACCTTGTGAGACGTGGTCTGCAATTTATCTTCATAAGTATCCATTTCTCAATTGTTCACATACATCAGTTTGTTTCATCACTGTTTTTCACACCATATATTTTAATATTTTACACAACTTTGCATCAAACATTTTTTAAATGAAAAAAAAAGGTAAAATGATACAATTAATACATAACTAATTTTAATTTTTGTTTTTTTCTGATAATTAATCCAAAATAATTCCTAAAAACATAAATGTTGCTTATAGACAGATAATGATTTATGCTGCAGAAAACATAAACCTTGATAAAAACACAGTTTTGTTTAGTCTCTTCTGCGGTGTTGATATTGTGCTCCTCCGCATCTTTCCCTGGTTTCCTCCGCCTCTTCCCCGAGAGCAGGCCGCGTCACCTGCGCTTGATTCAGTGTCTCCCCGGGAATCACAAACCTCACTCCAGACTCTTAATCGCACGCCACGTGCTGCCAGAAAATTAAGACATTAGTATAATCTTTTCCCTCATGTAACGTTAAACACATACAATTTTGTGCCGACAGTTTGTTTATCAGTGTTTTCGTATTTTTTTTTTTAATCAGCGTTTTCCAAATTTTTTGGTAAAAACAACTAATAAAGTTAAACAAATCAATCAAACACATAGACATATGTGAAGGATAAAAACATTCAATAACAACATTTCAAATATTTCACGAAGGATTAAACTGCGATGTCTTCTTTTGATTAGTGAATTATTGAAATAATGTGAAAGAAACTGTCTATAATTACCTGTACGGATTGATGACTCTGACGATTAAAATTGTTCAGGGGTGTGATTCCTCTGGAAAAATCTGCAAATCCGGCTTTTCAGACCTAAAAATGATGCTCTCGTACATAAACAATGGTTTATTGATTTCAGACTATATGCAGCCATTAGTATTACAGTCACATAGTGGCTATTGATATTTTTTATATTTTATACACTCATATGTCACCAAACCCACCAAAATGTTAGTTTTTGGCTCTCTGAACTTACTAGAATGATTTGTTTTTACAGAAGTATGAAAAATATTACATAAAATAAGCATATTTCACATAAAATATGGTACTTTCAGGGCTAAATAAATCATAAAAAACACAAAAAAACACATTAAATGCATAAATCTTTAGATTTTATTTTATTGAAGACAGTAATATGACATTTATTGAAAAAACTTAGGGGGTAACAGCTGAAAACTTCGAAGGAGAAATTAAGGGCCGCTATGTGAAGGATGCTTGAGGGTTAAAATGTAATGAACAAATAAAATTAATTACATCTAATTAATTGCAATATTTTGATGTTTTTAATATCACAGCTGCAGTGACTGCTAGAATCTAGAAGTGCTTCTCTCATTACTGCACACCAGTATTACAGTACAATCAGCATAAAGACATGAGTCTCTCAGAGATTTCAGACAAAGGAATATTGAATGTAACTTCTACAGGGATATAGAAATGTATAGAAAAATTTGAGGTGGCCAGAATGGCCTTTTATCTCACACTCGAGGTTAAAGACACACCAGTATGTGACAGTGACGTGACATTCAGCCAAGTGTGGTGACCCATACTCAGAATTTGTGCTCTGCATTTAACCCATCCAAAGTGCACACACACAGCAGTGAACACACACACACACACACACACAAAGTGATGTCTATTTTCCAAATACACCTGCCCTCTCAACCTCCCCACAATCATAAACACCAAAGTAATATGTCATAGTTTTATTGTAATGTTACTCGTAATATTTTAACATTATTGCATGTACAATACTACAAAAGTTTTGAAGAATGATAAAGATAAACTATTTCAGTATCAGGAATCATGTGAGTAGAGTGCATTTCTATTAGTTTCTTAGCTTGTGCTTGTGCTGGCAAGTTAAAATCTCCATAGCAGTGATCCTGGTGTGTAGAAAAAGTAGAGCTCATACAAACACACTCTCAACCTAAAACTTAAACACAGTCTCAGAGATCATTCATGTTCTTCTCTCTCTGCAGGCTGTGGGACTGCAGTATTGGAGAGAAAGGCTGTTCTGCTCTGATTTCAGCTCTGAGATCAAACCCCTCAAACCTGACAGAACTGAATCTGAGTGGTAATACACCAGGAGACTCAGGAGTGAAGCTGCTCTCTGCTCTACTGGAGGATCCACACTGTAAACTGGAGAAACTATGGTGAGTGTTATTATATTATTGAACACAACAATCTGTGTGAAAATACTGCCAAACAAAAACATTTCATGTTAAAGGGATAGTTCACCCAAAAATTAATACGCTGTCATCACTTTACTTTTCTTCAAAGCATTTCAAAACATTATTACTTTATTTATGGAAAATATTTCTGAAGATATTTTGAGAAATGTTTGTGTCCACTCGATGGAAAGCAATGGTGAACAAACTTTGGTTACCAACAATATTAAAAATATCATGTTTTGTGTTTAACCCCTTACTAGTAACCCCCCTTTTTTGGCATGGAGACCGAAATTACATACCCAAAATAAAAAGGTTTCTGCTCATGATTCTTTCTGACTAGATACATAATCAACCTTTGTTCACAAAGCTGACACTTTAAAGTTTACTGTTCAGGAATCAGAATCACTCAGACTATTATGATAATAGAGATATATAAGCTCAAACATAAAAACAAAAATAAAAATATTAAAAACATATGTTTTAAATGTATTTAAAAAAATGTTGATGTAGGAAATGAGTTTGAAAACACAGTGTAGCTAAGGCCACAAGTCTTCCAAGACTTCATAAAAAATTTCATAATCGAATCTGTAAAACTGTGAATTTTATGAAATATTTTCTAAGGCCATGTCATGTGTGTTTTTAGAGAAGGCTAATCAGATTGATTTATGGCCCTTGTCATCTCTGTAAGATCTCACATGTAAACTTTCCTGTGCTCTTTGTGTATGTTTCACTGTTGAAAACTGCCCGAATCATGATTGTATTGTTCTCCCCAAACGGTTCTTTCACACCTCCGCCAAGTATGACACATTATCCGCATTATTCTTTTATCATTATTCTTTTGTTTTTATTCCACCTTTATTAGCCTTGATTGTGGTTTTTCAGGCTTTACAAAGCAACAAAGCAGCGATCTCACTTCAGTCTCTCTTTGCATTTAGCCCTTATTTATCAAAAGTCTTACTATAAAAATACAACAAAACATTTTCTTACGACCTTACGTGAATTATTGAGACAAAAATGCATTATGAAGAAGAAAAGCACCTGCTATTAGTAGCATTGGTGCTAACGTTAGCATCAAGCTACATCTGACAATTTATGAAATTATTAGTACACTTTTACTCAAAACTCACTTTAAACCCCGATCGAGTGTTTATAATAACTTCCTTTAGCGATCAGGGGTGGAATTTGGTCGTTTACGGTTGTAAAAATATGTTATTTGTAGCCTTTTTCATTGCTGCACAAGTTAGCATTTCCGATGTACATTTTCGATTTTTTTTATAAAAACGCCCCAGATCTCAAGAAAATCTCATACCAAGCTTTACTATCGTAATCGCGGGTTTATTATTCGTATATTTTGTGTGTACAGAGGTGTTTCAGTGTTGTTTTGGCCAGATAACTACCAGGAAGTGTGCAGGAAGCATGTGACACGATGGGGCGGTGTCCAGATATGAAACTCTAAGATTGATGTTTGAAAGACCCAATCAGAGTCTGAGTCACACACCGCACGAGCTGTGACTACTGCACGCACACAGAGATCGCTGGGAGAGGCTGTTTATCATCTGATCGCGTAAATCCGTGGAAAATGAATAGAAATGACGATTCTGTCTGAAGAAATATGAAGTAAACATCAGTAAATATATCCATATATCTCCGCAGATATGCATCTTTGGTCTGTAAATCCTTATTGACGCTGTTCAGTGAGTCTGTGTGAACACAAATAAACCGCTCTTGACGTGACTGAATATGAGTAAGTTGTGAATTTCTATTCAAAATGTGGCATAATACGGATTTATTATTTTGCACTCCTGACATAAATCACTAAATATCTGTCACTGCAACAATGTTTTATCAAAATATTGGTCAAATATCGAAGCTTGAGTCTTTAAACTTTCCATTGATGCACAGTTTGTCCAGATGAAGTAAGACAGTGATGTTTAATGTGCTGTGAAAGTGAAACAATAATAAACTGGGGCCGTCAGCGATGTTTGCACGCAAAGGGGTTAACAGGAGAAAGAAGCTCATACAGGTTAGGAACAACATGGAGGGAAGAAAATTATATATATATATATATATATATATATATATATATATATATATATATATATATAATTATTTTTTTTGTCTGCTTGTAGAATTACAGTGTAATGAAAATTGTCCTTTAAATTAAGAGTAAAATAATGGCAGAACATTTGCCTGTAGTTTACTGTAATTTTACAGCTCTTTGAAGACTTTAAGGCTGGTTCACACGGCAGGATAATTGGGCCGATTTTAGCCCCGATTCAGCCCTTCCGACAATCTTAGGATGCTCCGATTATCGTAAAATAATCTGATAAAATATTCCTGCTGTGTGTGGTGTGTTAAGACCGCTCTCCTCTGCTCGGAAGAATGTCGGGACCGCTCCGATCTCAAATCGGGAATATCCAACGTGTTGGATTTATTTGGCCCGATTTCTTCTCGTGTGTGGTGTCCCCCGAGGACAAACGATCACGCAGCCTGTGGACTGTGGCGTGTAGCCAATCAGAAAGCGAGGTGACGAGGCGGTGAGGAAGTACCAGGAAACAAAATCAAAACAGCCAGTGTATATAATATAACAAATACAAATAAAGTCGATGGGCATAACTACATCCACAACTGCAGTCCACCAAAGTACATGGAAACGAATATATGAACGTTTATTTCAACGGTTATTAATCTGTGTAGTACGTAACATTTCTATGAGATAAAACAACAACTTATCTCCATATCATGATGTAGCAAGTATAGTCCATGCTTGCGTTGTCTCCACCTCTTTGACCATCGCCTTTTCTTGTTTTTCTTATGTTTTTTTTCCGTTAAAAACAAAGCACAAACTATGGCCACTGCATCCTCTTCGTCCGCCATGATTGTTTACTCTAAAGTCATGTTTGATCTCGAGGGATTTTGCGAGATTTCCCTCTGACCTGGGAATGCTCGGGAGTCAAATCGGTTCGTGTGTGATGTGTTGATATTGCCGTGTGGCTGAACACCACACACGGAACGACCAAAACTGTTAGACCCGAGATTTTTTTTTATCGCCGTGTGTGGGGTCTCTCAGGTTTGGAAAATCGACCGACAATTTTAAAATCGTCCCGTGTGAACCAGGCCTTACATTGTTAATGTAATACACTAAATTAAACATACAGATGAATAATTAAAAAAATGATGGATTGACCATCTTTCTCCAATCGATAAATAACAGATTTACATGTACTCATTGCAATATTTTGATGGAGCCTTGTATAAAACCAGCACTGTAGTGTTTTTCTACACACTGTAGCACCAAGTCTTGAACATTTTAATCTGTTTGAGGAGTATTTATTTAAGAGGAACAGCATTAATAAATGCTACTTTTTCTGCTGTCTGGTCTGAACCTCTCACTCTTAGATTCATCTTTGAGCAACTGATGTTATGTATTTATTATCTCTGAATTGGATACTTATTGTTTAATTATGTAGTTAGCATGATACATTCTTACCTGATACGTAAAACATTAGATTTGATTTACTCTGATCTCTCCTGAACTCATCATGACTAGTAGATCATGTGGAGGCTGATTGTAACGATTCAAACAAACTTCCTATACATCGGGAAGAAGGAGGCGGGAACCGGCGCACAATCAAAACTCATTTTAATATTCAAAAGTAAATACAAAACGGCGCACCAGCCCCTCACGGCCGACTGGTGCGCATAAATAAAAAGCAAACACATAAAATATTGTCCAGGCCTGGTCCTCTCTCATCCTTCACGGTCGTCACTCCAGTTTTATATCCTTCCATCTCCTACGTGGGACTCGATACTAGCGGTGGGGCTCAGGTATAGCTCATCTCCAATCACTACACCTGGCCTCACTCCTCGTTCCCACGCCTCTCGGCCCCGCCCCACTCGCCACATACCCCCATCGCCCCTCGCAGGCCGGGGGGTACTCCCGAGACTGCGCTCTACTCCCCAACCCCCACCCCCCCCCCCTTCCCTCCGGGGGAGGCCGCTCACGGGGACCTGCGGGAACCTGGGGGTAGGACAGACGAGGCGAGAGAAAAGGAGATGGAAGGAGGAGCGACAAGGACGAGAGAGGGGAGAGAGGAAATAAAAAAATCCGGTTCCCAGACGCACTGCTGCTCGGCCCTCCACCAGCTGGGTGATCTCCTCCACGGTGCCCGGCGGTGGCACTGGACGGCCCTCGGCGGACGGCGCGACACTCCTCCGCCGCCCGATGGACGGCGACGGCTCCTCCGGTTTTGGGCAGCCGGCAGGAGTCCCCCGTTCCCTGCCCCTCCGGATTCCTTCGCGGAGGCGGCAGGCTCCGGCCCCCTGGCGAACGGCGCCGACTCCTCCGCTCCCTCACGGACGGCAGCCGCCCCTCCTTGTCGTGGGCGGTCGGCAGCGAGCTCGCCCGTCCCCGGCAACTCGCTCCAGCCCACCGCCTCGAGCGTCCATGGCGGCACATACCTCGCCAGCTCGAGGGCACCGCGGATTCACCACAGCGGCGAGGGATCTTCAGCAGCGCGTCCCTCCTTCTCCCGGGCTTCGGCACCACTGTAACGATTCAAACAAACTTCCTATACATCGAGAAGAAGGAGGCGGGAACCGGCGCACAATCAAAACTCATTTTAATATTCAAAAGTAAATACAAAACGGCGCACCAGCCCCTCACGGCCGACTGGTGCGCATAAATAAAAAGCAAACACATAAAATATTGTCCAGGCCTGGTCCTCTCTCGTCCTTCACGGTCGTCACTCCAGTTTTATATCCTTCCATCTCCTACGTGGGACTCGATACTAGCGGTGGGGCTCAGGTGTAGCTCATCTCCAATCACTACACCTGGCCTCACTCCTCGTTCCCACGCCTCTCGGCCCCGCCCCACTCGCCACACTGATGTTTCCTCAAATCTGTGTCCAGGACAGAACAGACTAAAGGCTCATGGATGAATGGAGCAGCAGGAACATCATCAGAGACCTTTTGATTTCGGTCTAGCACTGACTTAGCAAGTTTTGCTGAAGGGACTAACAAACTACATTTTTGTTCTGAGCAAGCAGTATACGAGTGATTTAAAGATATAAGTTAACTTTCTTATGAAGGTATAAGTTAACCTTGTAGTGAATCTGACTTAGTTCAGACCGGAGAGTTTGTAAAAGTGAGTTCCATAACCTCCGGTCGGTGTGAGACTCAAATGTGATAACGAGTGCCTGATGAATCAATAATTGAAAGTATCCACCTTATTCTTCAATGCAGAAGTAAGCAATGGGTGAGACTTCTAGTTCATTAGCTGGAATAAGGAAATAATGAGAATTACAAAGCACAGTAAACGGTAAAACTGTTTGCACTACAAACCAGTGTGTTCATAATTAAGATAATACATTAAAATAATATGGTAAGACACACCAATTTGTAATATCAAGCAGCAGAACAAGCTGTTTTGTACAGTTAAAAATAGCTGGAAGGAACTGAGACCAGAACCAAGACCCATAAAATATACAAATTAATAGGATGTCCAGAATAATCAAATACCTAAATTAATTTTAACCAATATTTGTGATTAGTTACTAATTAGAAACACATTCTCAATTTAATAATCACTTGAAAATTAGAGTCAGATTAAACATAGAGCTACAATAATATTTAAACTCAATCCAAATTAAGTGAACTGAACTGCAAGTAAAATATATGTCATAGTTATACTAAAAGTTACTCTTATTTTAACATTATCACCTATATAGAGACCTAATTGAGACTTGTTATAGCACTTATATATCTTTGCTCTTTTTGTTGTTTTTGGTTGCTTCCACTGTCTTCATCTGTAAGTCGCTTTGGATAAAAGCGTCTGCTAAATGAATAAATGTAAATGTAAATATAGTATTATAAACTAGTTCAGCATCACAATCATGAATCATGTGGGTAGAGTTCATTTAAATTAATGTTTTAGCTGCTGGCAAGTTAAAATCTCTATAACACTGATCCTGTTGTGTAGAAAAAGTAGAGCTCATACAAACACACACACAAACACACTCTTACACTAAAACTTAAACACAGTCTCAGAGATCATTCATGTTCTTCTCTCTCTGCAGGTTGTTGAGATGTGGTATCGGAGAGGAAGGCTGTGCTGCTCTGATTTCAGCTCTGAGATCAAACCCCTCACACCCGACAGAACTGGATCTGAGTGATAATACACCAGGAGACTCAGGAGTGAAGCTGCGCTCTGCTCTACTGGAGGATCCACACTGTAAACTGAAGAAACTACTGTAAGTTATTGAGTCAATGCTTTCATTTATTATCTTGTATTAAAGCAGATCTTAGTGTGTTTTATCTTTCTCTTTATTGTACAGTATTTGACAGTGGAAAGTCCACAAGCTCCAAACAACTGAATCAAAACAACACGTCTTGAACAAAACTGTCACCTGGACATTAACCTCCTGGGGTCGAAGCATCAGTGCGGTCTGTGTAAGATTTTCTTGATGACCGCGAACAGAACTAAAAATACTTTGATCATTTTTGATTTTACAGATAAGAATAAGGTATTGTTTTAAACTGCACAGGGTGTACTTTTATTTGTCTTTATTCATATTAATAATATCTACTAAATTCTAAAGATGGATTGTGCATAAATATTATGTTTAAATATAACATTTTAATATGGAAATATTTAATGATTGCAAAAATTAAATATAAGATACTTTTTGTAATGTGGTGTTTGGGTTTTGTTTCATGTTCTTGTTTTCATGTCTCTTATTTTGTAGTTTGTTTCTTGCTGTTTGTCATACTTCTCTTGCCCTCATGTATCTCTGCCTTGTGGATGTGTCGTGTTCTGATTGGTTTATTGTCTTGTCATGTGATTATCAGTTCTGTTGGCTCATTGGTTTGTTCATGTCATGTGACCCTCGTTGTCTGTTATAAGTAGCCATGTTTTTGCCACTGTCTCGTCATATTTTAACGTTTTAACCTGCTGTCGGTGAGTCTAGTCTGTTCATGTCTAGTCAAGTCTGTTCAAATTTGTTCAAGTCAAGTCTTTGTTTATAATTTCTTTGGATTTTGGATCACTCTTTAAATAAACTGCACATGGGTTCTCACAACCCTCACCTTCATTGGACTCGTTACACTTTTTTAAATATGAAACTACAACCGCCAGTAGATGGCAGCAAGTGACTGTTTAGTGAGTGAGTCGTTTAAAAATCTGATACATTTAACTTTGCAAACGATTCAGCGGTTCTGCTGTTTGTTTTAATTTCTTTCTGATGGAGCAAAAACTGACTTTTGTGTCTGAAAATCAAGGAATCTTCCAATAATAATTTTTTTAAATATTAAAATCTGTAAAATGGCACATATTTCATAATAATTGTCCTCCGCTTCTGTTGATTCTTAAATTTAGTGATGAATGTGTGTTGTGCACAGACCAACGGCCAAGGTAAAGACTTTCCTTAAATATATTAAATCTCAGTTTGTTTTTCCACCAAACCCTAACAGATGTGATTGTGAAAGTGTAATGTTTGTATTTGAGCACTGCGTGTGACAGCATAAGCATGCTGATCATGATTTTGATTGTAAAATGACTGTAATACTGTGTCCAAAGTGGGGTCTGTCTGGGGTTTCATGAGACAGCAGCTACCAATCTCTACTCGTCACCTTTCACTCCCTCTCAAGGATTTGACAGAGTTAGAGAAAGCAGAGCGGATCGTTCAACGTGAAGATGACAGACGTGTGATGGTCATTTAAGAGTTATTTACATTTATTTTACTTGATTTTTATTTGTTTATTTTGAGAAAAGAAAGTTTTTCATTCAACACACATCTACCAGGTGAATGCTGTTTTTAATGTTTTCTAGCAGGAAAACCACATCAACATGACATTTATTTGTAACCTACACTCAAAAAAAAAAGTTGAATGAACTTAAAAAAAATGTAATTACATTTTCCAAACAATATCTATCCATTAACAAGATCAGCTGCCGGTGAACTGAAGCGTGCCTCCACTCCGAATAACCACTAAAAATAAAAAAGGCAAAATAACAAAGTGGCAGGTTCAAACCTACCCGACGACTACGGACTAAATAGGGCAAACACTCACCTGGGACGCTCGTAGTTACTCACAACCGAAAAGTAAATCGAACAAACACGACGAAAACACGGCCATACACATTTTCTTCCCTCCCACACGAAACAGCTGAGAAAAGAAAAACAACGGACGAGCCCCCAATTATGTTACAGCCACTGCTATAACACAAAAGAGGGATGACACAACGGCTCGATCAAAAGGGGAATTTATTAATAAAACGGAATATAACAACAAGTGGGAGAAATTAGACAGGAAAAATAAGAGGGATAAACACAAAAGAGAGCTCAGCTCCGACTCGGGACGGCCGCTCAAGTTCCGCCCCCGAAGTATGGGAACTTGACTTCCTTTAAGCTCACGTAAATAGTCCACAGGTGTAGAGGATCTGCTAAATCAGAACAATGGTAAATCACACTTTTCCTGCCCCTAGAGGGCAGGCAAATACATAAATATACATGCATGTAACACCTTCATCCCCCAAAAGTGAACCGTCACCACAAGAAAGTACATCTACTAAGAGACACCTTTCTCAAAAACATACGTTACCACAGGCCTATCCAATCCGGGATAGGGCGTCAGCGACCACGTTGTCCCGACCTCTGACATGTTTAATGTCAAGGTCGTATGGCTGCAATTATAAACTCCAGCGCATAAGACGCTGATTAAAATTGCGCATGGAGTTCAAAAAGATAAGCGGATTATGATCACAATACACAAGGATCGAATAACAGCTGGACAAATACACCTCGAAATGTTGAATCGCAAGAACTAATGCTAATGCCTCCTTTTCAATAGTAGAATTCTTTAACTGTGCAGCATTAAACTTTTTAGAAAAGTAACACACTGGGTGTTCCACATCATCAGCACCCATCTGCTGGAGGACAGCTCCCGCCCCAATATCGCTAGCATCCACCACGATACTGAACTGTTGTGAATGGTCAGGTGCGGCCAACACATTAAACGATTTGCGAGGCAACACAACAGGTGGATCAACAGGAGCTTTATCTCGTGGTTTTTAAACATCTTTGAACGTGACTTTATGCGTTAAAACGAAGTCATCGGCCAGAGTAGCAGCCTTGTAGAGCGTGTCTACTTTTTGTTCGTTTACATAAGTAGCAAGGGCGACAGGTACACAACTCTTAAATTCCTCTATAAGGATTAACTGTCTAACCTGCTCTCTACTCTCGGCTTTTTGAGACGCGCACCAACGATCAAACAAAATTTCCTTTTCACGCGCAAACTCAACATAAGTCTGATTCGAAAGTTTCGTGTATTGTCTAAATCGCTGTCTATATGCTTCTGGGACTAACTCGTAGGATTTTAATATAGCAGCTTTAACAATCGCATAATCCGCAGAATCTTCAATGGACAACGAAGCATAAACCTCCTGCGCCTTACCGGTTATCACGCATTGCAAAAGCAAAGACCAAACATTTTCAGGCCACTTTAATGGAGCTGCAACCCTCTCGAAATGACAAAAATACTTCTCAACGTCCTTCTCACAAAAAGGAGGGACCATCCTCCGATTTCGGCCGACATCAAAACCATCAGAGGCAGCGTGAGCAGCCTTAGAGCTCATCTCTAACTCCATTCGTTTCAAAGCAAACTGATGATCAAGTTCACGCTTTCGCAGCTCTAATTTGGCATTCTCTAACTCCAATTCTTTTTCTTTAAATGCCAACTCTCTCAATCGAATAGCATTCTCACTTACCGAAGGATCAGCCACTTCCTCCACAACACTAACGGTTTCTAATGGCATTTGTAAAACGCCTAACTCCACCAGACAGCCTTTAAGGACGTTTCGCAAAGTTTCCTTCAAAGTCTTATACCTAGGAGCGATTTCGACTTTATAAGACTCTGCAATTTGCAATAACTGCTCTTTTGTGTACGATAAAAGCAGTTCTTCAGAAGGAGACTCCCGAAATACATCAACTACCGAAGTCATTTCAACACACGTAGGCTATTCACCAAAAATAACGAAAATAATGGTTTCAACACAATTCAGAAAAATACTCAAATGAAACCACTAAATCGTTTTCACAAATCCTAAATTTTACCTGTCAAAACTAAAGAAAACAAAGTGATTTTGGCCGCTACACGAAATTATCACGCATGATACGAATTAAGAATAAACTTCACTTACCGATTTAAAATTTACAAAGTGAATAACCAAAAGCGATCTCATAACACACGCGTATTTACCCCATTTAACATCAAATTAATTCCCTAGTCTTCAGTGGCGTTAGGGGCTCGAGGCCACTTTAAACGCTAAAATCATGAACACCTGCACACCGATCCCATTAACAAGATCAGCTGCCGGTGAACTGAAGCGTGCCTCCACTCCGAATAACCACTAAAAATAAAAAAGGCAAAATAACAAAGTGGCAGGTTCAAACCTACCCGACGACTACTGACTAAATAGGGCAAACACTCACCTGGGACGCTCGTAGTTACTCACAACCGAAAAGTAAATCGAACAAACACGACGAAAACACGGCCATACACATTTTCTTTCCTCCCACACTAAACAGCTGAGAAAAGAAAAAAAAGAAAAACGACGGACGAGCCCCCAATTATGTTACAGCCACTGCTATAACACAAAAGAGGGATGACACAACGGCTCGATCAAAAGGGGAATTTATTAATAAAACGGAATATAACAACAAGTGGGAGAAATTAGACAGGAAAAATAAGAGGGATAAACACAAAAGAGAGCTCAGCTCCGACTCGGGACGGCCGCTCAAGTTCCGCCCCCGAAGTATGGGAACTTGACTTCCTTTAAGCTCACGTAAATAGTCCACAGGTGTAGAGGATCTGCTAAATCAGAACAATGGTAAATCACGCTTTTCCTGCCCCTAGAGGGCAGGCAAATACATAAATATACATGCATGTAACAACAACAAAAAGAAAATTGGTCATTCCTACTAGATAAAGTTTTGCCATGCCTAATAGAGAAAATTGTGTCAGGTTCACTACTCTGAATTTTGTCATGTCTACTATATAAAATAATGGCATGTTAACTACATTCAATTTGGTCATGTCTACTAGGGCTGCACGATATTGGGAAGAAATGACATTGCGATATTTTTTTTTTCTGCGATATATATTGCGATATGAAATCTAATCAAATTTTTTCTTACAAACAAAAATGGGGTGAGCACACTTACATTCTCATTTTAAATTATTTAAACATCGACAACATCGTGTCAATTGATTAATATGCACGAGGGAGAGAGAGCAAGACGGCGCTCGTGTTGTTTGAAGACGGTGAGCGTGCGGCCGGGGGTCGCTCTCTTATTTGGAGATAAACAACCCAGTTATTTTAAGTGAACAACTCTACTTCCACAGCACATTCATACAGTCACGAGCCATCTGAAAACAATGCTATAGCGTTCGGTCACCAGATCACAACCAAACTCAACACCTTTGGCAGACTGTGTTCCACTTTATAAACGAAAATACAGTGCCTTTGTCAATATCACAACAATGAATAACTATGCTACCTTAAAATCTCTAACTATCACTCAGTGACTGTTTGAAATTTTTAATTAATTTAGATTAATGACATTAACAAATTAGATTTATAAAACCAGATATTCTCAAGAGCCATTGATACTTCTGTAACACTTTAGAATAAAGTCCATTAGTTAATGTTAGTTAATTCATTAAGTAACATGAACAAACAATGAACAATACATAACTGTATTTATATTAATCTTTGTTAATCTTAATGAAAATACAGTTATTCATTATTCATGCTAATTCACAATGCATTAACTAATGTTAACAAGCACAACTTTTGATTTGAATAATGCATTAGTAAATGTTGAAATTAACATCAACTAAGATTCATACATGCTGTAGAAGGATAGTTCTTGCTTAGATCATGTTAACTAATGCAGTTAACTAACATTTACTAATGGACCATTATGCTAAAATGTTACCGATACTTATTTCAAATCAATATTACTTATCTTTAACCAAAACTGGGCACAATTAAAACAACTGCTGACAGCACACCCTTCCCTCATTCTCTGAAAACAGTTGAGTTACTGAGTACAAGCTTTTTTTTATTTTCTTAAGAACAGCGCAGTCTTTGGCACCACCAAATTGGTGCAAATCTTTGCCAAAATACAGGTTTGTGTACTTTAGTTTCATCAATAAAATCATTAGTCACTTTATTTTCAAATCAACATACATGGATGCAATGCCCTTCTCCTAAACGAGCGCCTTGCATAAAATAAATTACTTTATTACTGAACAAACGGAATGTAATTACTTTGCATGTTAAAAGGTATAGTTTTTTTTTTTTTTTTAAAGTGACGTGACATACGGCCAAGTATGGTGACCCATACTCAGAATTCGTGCTCTGCTTTTAACACAACCCATTTTAATGCAGCAGTGATAACACATACAACATGAACACACACCGGAGCAGTGGGCAGCCATTTATGCTGCGGCGCCCGGGGAGCAGTTGGGGGTTCGATGCCTTGCTCAAGGGCACCGAAGTCGTGGTATTGAAGGTGGAGAGAGAACTGTACATACACTCCCCCCACCCACAATTCCTGCCGGACCGAGACTCGAACTCACAACCCTTCGATTGCGAGTCCGACTCTCTAATCATTAGGCCACGACTTCCCCGTGAAGCCTGGAATTACTGCTGTTTTCATCAGGCCAGAGTTGAGAACTGGCGCCCAGACTAAGTAAAGTTTCTCCCAAGGTTTATTTTCCATTTCTGTCACCAATTAAAGGGATAGTTCACTTTCAAATTAAATTTTGGTATGTTTTAGCTTACCTCAAGGGCATCCAAGATGTAGGTGTCTTTGTTTCCGCAGTAGTTCTTGTCTGTGACTCATATAATGCAGGTCTATGGTCACCACCTCAAAGAGCATGCACAGAGGAGTCAAAATTAAACAATTCCCCATCGTAAGTACACATTGATGACCTAAGACATGAAACGTGTGCGGCCATCGGGTCCCTCTGGCATTGGACGTCACCTCCAGTTTATACATGGCAAACTAAACACAACGTGCAAAACGCTGCGTCTCAACAGCAGAGAAAACTCATGATCTTCATTCAAGCGTGTGTAATGCGATACTGTCAATGTCCTCGTCGTCATCTCATAGTTGTGGCATTGCTATGTTCCATTCGTGACAACATATGCTCTCCACTTCTGTTGGCATCTCACAACACTTGCTACTAAAACACCAATTTTGAAGAGATGTCTGTCTCTGAGGCTTGAAGACGTGCTGCCGCAGCGGATGCTTCCTTGATCCCTCCTGAGTACTTGATCTGTGTATTCTGGTTCAAATAAATATGGTTGTGAAAATTCTACGTTGTCTGTTGATATATTGAAATCGTCTTCCATTGCAATTTCCTGTATGTCTAAGTATGTTTAGATCTTCACAGTGAAAGGTAACACTTCCGAAATCTCTGTGTAAACCATAGACAGTAAGTGTAAACAATGAGTGACATGCACATGCGATAGATCACTTCTGGCACTTTCCGCGCTTGCGCAGACTAAGCCAGAGCGCACACACATCACATCAGGAAGCACTCGTGCCCTCAGATCAGTTGGACATGGTTGTGTACAAGAGGTAAAAACTATATAAATACTGTTCGTTTTCTTACACAAACCGCTCGTTTCGTGTCTTAGGTCATCAATGTGTACTTACGATGGGGAATTGTTTAATTTGGACTGTGCATGCTCTTTGAGGTGGTGACCATAGACCTCCATTATATGAGTCACAGACAAGAACGGTTTGACCTAAAAATATCAAAATGGGAACTACTGCGGAAACAAAGACACCTACATCTTGGATGTCCTTGAGGTAAGCTAAAACATACCAAAATTTAATTTGAAAGTAAACCATCCCTTGCCACTGCCACCTTTGGTTAGTTGGGGATGCTTGACTGATTGCACAGACACTATTGGAAGAGAGTTGAACTGGATGATGACATCACTGAATAATCAATGAACTGACTTTAGCTTAAAAAAAAAAAAAAACTGTCTGTTTGTTATTGTCCTCTTGCATTATCGACAAACTATTTTCCTGTTTAATTATGCTGCTTTGACAATGTGTATTGTGTAAAGTGCTATATAAATAAAGGTGAATCGACTTGACTATTAAGAACTGTGCTGATCAAACAGGATGAGATCACGTAAACCTAAACCAGTGACTGTGTGGAGTACAAAGGTTTAAAGTGAAGTTAACATCAGTCATTTAATTCATATCTGATCTTTACAATTTACTCAATATTTTACAATTTAAAAAAAAATTACATTAACTCTTTCCCCATCAGCAGTTTTGATGGGGAATATATTTTGATATTTAAACATAGAAACATTTATATATAACGTGTATATATATATAAGAAAGTGTCTCTGCTTTTAAGTTGAAAAAACAATTAGGCGCAGTTCATGTCACGTATTTTGCAAGCTCAAATTTGTTATTACTTGTGATAACTGTTTGTAATGAAAAAGAACTCTATTCGCTTGTTAAGTCTGACATCACGTAGCAGCGCTTCCGTGTCCAAACGCTCTATCAGTTACCACGAGAAAACAACAAAAGGTGCAAATATAAACTCACAATGTGATAGCATATTAGCGACAAAGTTATAATCTTAACCTTTAACTCCATACTGAAGTCCCAGATAGCCAGACAATGAAAATATAAATGTAAAAAAAATATATAAAAATTATTTGTGTTTGGGACGCTGTGAGCAGGGAGACTGTAGTGTATACCGTAAGTTTGAAAGCGTTTAGCTTAAATGATTAATATGAATAAACAGTGCTCATAAACGACTGCTGAGGTAGTATTCTCAAGTGAAGCGAGTTGAGGCTTGGACCTGGAAGCAGTGCTTCTTACGTCATCACTTAACAACCAAATACTCACCAAATACTCCATCACATTCATCTTCATTCAGGTAGATGCATAGCCCCTTGAGAATGCACTCTTGCTTGGTCTCCATGGTAGCATTGTAAGAAAACAGACAAAACATTTTTTTTTTTTTAGTTTCTGATATTCATACATTTGACACCCTCCAATACACATCTCTGAGCCGCATTACAGATCACTATATCAATGGCTTGTATTAAAAAGCAATATATAAAAATGTGAAATAAAAACAAAACAAAAAAATAATACAACCTGAGACACTGGCACCATCACATCTTGAATCTTTTTTCTAAACACTCCACCCTTTTTGGTAAACACTTTTAGCATATCACCAGAGAACAGATCCAGTTTTGACAGGAATTTTGGAGTGTAAAGGAAGGGTTGTGATCCGATGAAATTCAGCATTTATCTGAAGCCATAAGACACAGAGGTCTTGTTTATGGGCAATTCAGCAAAGACAAAAAAGGTTAAAATGCTCCAAAGAAACAAAAAGTATTTAGTACAGGGTCAGGGTGACAACTTATTTGTGACAGAAATCATTATTGTCGATTATACCTCTTGATATATTAATCGCAAGTAACAGAATAACATTAATTTACACAGAGCTTGGAGAAACAAAACGTTATAAGCTGCCTACACAGACATAATGTCGGTCCATGACCATAATCTAGCAGAAGAAATGTAAAAACTCCACTTACAATTACTGAAGCAGCGAAATGTAGTACTTACGTCGCTAAAACACTATTTGTTGTTTAAGACGAGAGACTCCGGAAACGCGGTGAATTCAATCACGAGCACGTGAACTCAACAAGCGTGACTAATTTAAAGCCTTTGATTGGCTGCTGTGCGCTTTGATTGGCATCTCAATCCTTTTAACAATGACGAGCGATAAATTAAATATAGATAAGGAAGACCTAAAATATACATTAGAAACTTTTTTGTGACCCTAACAACAGTAGAATGCAGAGTAAAAGTTTAAATTTGGCCATTTCTAATTATCGGGCGTGTCTTATGGCCCTGGTTTTATACATTAATTCATGGTACTGAAGGGTTTTCTGTTCTCTCTGTTCCGCGATTCTTCATTTTAACGTTATTTGATACTTTTAGTAAAAAAAGAAAAAAAGAAAGTCTGCACCACCTGCTGAATCCAGAAACCTAACATCAGCTACAAACGACACACTTAAGAGCTATTTTCATACAGTGCTTATAGAAAAATAACTTTCTGGCATGCAACAAGATGTTAAGAAAGCACATTTTAATTCGTTTGTTAATTAAATAAAATTAGATGGACGGTGATAGATAAAAAAAAAATATTGGCCACTTACCATAGACAGTAAAAGAAAACCTAATTTTTTGTTAATTACATTGTTTATGTTAAATATAATTAAGTTGATACCATTTTTACCAAGAGTTGTGTTGTATGTGCTCATTTTAATTAATTTAATTAATTTAATTGAGCAAATAGCAAAAATATTTTTTTTTTAGTGTATCCATATTTTGTGCGAATATGTCCCTGACACTCTTTTCTCTTTCTGAATGAGTTTCTCTCTTTTGTTGAACACAAAAGAAAATGTGTAAAAAAATGTTAGTAACCCACACTGTAAAAAATCCAATTAACGAAATATTGGAAGGGGGAAAAATATTCGTTGAGCCAATTTTATAGCTTGAGCAGTTGAGAAATATATTTGAAAAACATTGAATAAACGTTTTTTTTTTTTTCAAATCCAGTCAACAATTAGCTATGCTAATGTTGACTAAATTAATAAAAACTAATCCAGTCAACACTGAGATCATTCTGCACGTGCACGAGCCTGAGTCCAAACATAACATACAGCATATACAATGTTTTGAGTGAATATTTAGAAGTGTTTTATAGTCGTTTGTCTAAGAAAAATGAATATTAAGGCTTTGTTTAATGTATGTCAAGTTCACGCGTCAACTGAATTTGTACTTTGAATTAATCAATACTTGTATATTTAGAAAAGGTGTAAACATATTAATTAAAATGTATGTATTTATACACAAACGTACAACGTATATAAAACACTAAGCATTGTATGGGAAATGAGCTGTTTAAGTGAAGGGAACATGGTCTTTCTTCTCATTTAATCCATAAAACACTTAATGTCAAAAACTGTGTTCCTATAATGAATTTTAGGTTTAATTTTGGCGTGTTGTGTGATATTTTTGTGTTTCAGTGGCGTTAAAATATATGAAGAAATCGCGCGGTCTCTTTCTTTTATAACCAATGCTTACTACGATGAAACATGTAATGTAAACCACTGTAGAAAAGGCCCCAAAGTTATGTTATTGTTGCTATTATTTAGTACAGTTGACCATAACGTGCTTTATGTTTCACTTTACTCCCGTTTATTCAGTGTTTGTAATAGGGTAGCAAAGGCGCGCGCTGGTTTGTATATTATATCTGACGTCACGCAGTAGTATGCAGTACGATAGAGATGGTCAGTCGGTTGTCACGCAGTTAGTATTCAGTATGACAGAGATCATCGGTCGGTAAAATTATAATAGAGCTCGGGCGTAGACGTCATGGAATGGTGCATTGTGGGTAACGGCGGCCATTTTAGAGGTATCGCAAAGCAGGTTTGTAATAAGATAATAGCCAGTCTCCAGAAAAAGTTATAGAACGTGACAAAAAAAGTTGCCTATACCTATATGGACAAACTTAATAATGAAGCCAAACAACGCTACTTAAAAAAAAAAGAGGTTGTAGGCGGAATCGATCCCTATGAACACATGAAAGTTTACCAAGCCTCAGTTTCCCTGATAATTTATCCTACCGGGTCTGTGGAGTGAGCGCTTACACCTCCGATCAATTTAAAAATGTCACTTTCACTTTTTAAAAAGTCACTGGAGGCTCACCTGCAGATCATAAATGGATCTGCAAATTAAACGTGGAGAAAACAATCTTTTTCACTAAGGAAATGTTAACATTAACCAAGCATCAGTGGTGACACACACACACACACTTATCAGATTCTGCGAGCTATGAAGCTTGTCTATGCGGGTTTGTTACACTTCAGGAGTAATTACTCACCTATCATAGCCTACTTGCAAAAATCCACTGTTTTCCTCCGGTAGTTCTGTAATCCGGTATAATATTGACGAACATTCACCTCAGACACAACCCACCATTCACCAAAACAAGACGCTTAACTTCCTATTTTGAAGTTCGTTCCAGTTTTTTTTTTTTTTTAAACAAGTTGTTCAAATTTGTTAAATACAGTCAGCACAAAAATATCAAAAAGCAAATTAAGTTCAGGATTGGGTCAAAAGAAAATGTTTAAACAAAAAATACAGACACTAAACTGACTCCCTTACTGGCCAAAAACTAGAGAAAACGTAATGTGTTTGTGTCTGAGTTTGTGTGTGTGTATGTGAGAGAGAGAGAGAGAGACCATACACAACATGTCTCACCATAACTATGTATTATAATATTATCGAAGGTGATGGTTTCCCTCCGTACAGTGGCGACCCAAGCCATCTGACGCCTCTTGGTGATTTCAGACACCTTGTGTTTTTTTTCCAAGTAGGAAAATGTTGAAAACTAATATGATTCACGAGGCGTTTGCCCTGTCGATCATGAAACCGATTACAGCAGTTCACAATACAGCAATACTGAACCATTTTCCAAAAAATAATCAAAATTAATGACCAAATGACCAACGTTACCTAATGCCTACTATACAGTACATCTACTTCTGTACCGCGATTCCCACAATGCATTGCGACGTGACGCAACGATCCCGACCTCTATTGTGAGTGACACTTTCCTCGGCGTGTGCGTGAATGAGAAAATTAAGTAAATCTGCTGCATTACTCGTGATATTGTATTTCTTGGACAGCCGTTATTTCTGATGTTCGATATGGATGAGAGTTAGGAGTTTAGGGGTCGTTACACGACCGCTGTGTTAATTATATTCACGTTTGTACGTTACTTTCTAGCTTCGGTCCACCTGACTTAGTACGTTCCCTGCTGAAAAAAACAATAGAAACCATTACAGAAATTCTAATGGTTTCCATTACAAAACCATTACAAACCATCAGCAATTAACCATTAAAACCATTACCAAATGGTTTCCATTACGTAGTGTGTTTTGGGCATATTCCATTAGGATTTATTGGTTTGTATTGGTTTCCATTACAAGTTTGTATTGGTCACGATTTGCACATAATGGTTTCCATCACAGTTTTGTATTGGTTCTGATGGTTCCATTACAAGTTTGTACTGGTCTTTATTAAAACAAATTTAATGGTTTCTGTTGGTTTTGTAATGGTTTCTGTTGGTTTTGTAATGGTTCTGATGTTTCCATTACAAGTTTGTATTGGTCTTTATTAAAACAAATTTAATGGTTTCTGTTGGTTTTGTAATGGTTTCTGTTGGTTTTGTAATGGTTCTGATGGTTCCATTACAAGTTTGTATGGGTCTTTATTAAAACAAATTTAATGGTTTCTGTTGGTTTTGTAATGGTTTCTGTTGGTTTTGTAATGGTTCTGATGGTTCCATTACAAGTTTGTATGGGTCTTTATTAAAACAAATTTAATGGTTTCTGTTGGTTTTGTAATGGTTTCTGTTGGTTTTGTAATGGTTCTGATGGTTCCATTACAAGTTTGTATGGGTCTTTATTAAAACAAATTTAATGGTTTCTGTTGGTTTTGTAATGGTTCTGATGGTTCCATTACAAGTTTGTATTGGTCTTTATTAAAACAAATTTAATGGTTTCTGTTGGTTTTGTAATGGTTCTGATGGTTCCATTACAAGTTTGTATTGGTCTTTATTAAAACTAATTTAATGGTTTCTGTTGGTTTTGTAATGGTTCTGATGGTTCCATTACAAGTTTGTATTGGTCTTTATTAAAACAAATTTAATGGTTTCCGTCAGTTTTGTAATGGTTCTGATGGTTCCATTGCAAGTTTGTACTGGTCTTTATTTGCATATATTTAATAGTTTTCGTTGCACTTTTATATTGGTTCTGATTTGAATGTTTAACTGATAGCTGGTAATTAGGCCATTAATTAATATAAGTAAATAATTTAAATTATTAATACAAACTGTACACAGGTTTTGTCAAGAATATAATGTTTTTATTTATTTAAACTTCATACCAACCTTTCAATAGCAAACAGTTCAGGTTGTTTTGCAAAGAATTAAGAATATGCACCTAAAATCAAAATTATTCACAGAATACTCAACATAGCTGGAATTAACACAAAACCTTGACATTACATTTTATTTTAATTATTGTTATTCATTAATGCATTATAGAAATGCAGGAACTATGAACTGTTTTTGTGGCTTGTAGCTGTCTCAGACCTGCAAAAAAAAAAGGAAAAAAAGGGACAATTCATTAGGACAATGTACCACATTACCAGTATGTGAGATTATCCATACATATATTTATATGGCAGTCTCAAAAAAGTTATTGATTTTTCTTTCATGCCTAAAATCATTAGGATTTAAAAAAAGATAATGTTCCATGAATATATTTTGTAAATTCCCTACCATAAATGTTTCAACTTAATTTTTTATTAATAAAATGCTTTGCTTTGGATTTAAAATATTTTTCACAATATTTAGATTTTTTAGCACCATCAGATTCCAGATTTTCAAATAGTTGTATCTCAGACAAATATTGTCCTCCTAACAAACCATACATCAATGGAAAACTTATTTAGTATTATTATTGAAATAAAAATCTAAAAAATAAAAGAAAAACAATTATCCTTGTAACTGGTTTTGTGGTCCAGTTTCACAAATAGGCTTGAATAATTACATTATCTACTTTTTATGGTACATAGTCTCTATTCACTTCGAGTCATATTAGATAATAGGTTGTAGCAATTCCATTCGGATATGGATATGCAAACACTTACCACTGAGTTTTATCTGGTTTATGTCACTGATCTCCTCATCCAGGTATTTCCGTACACTTAGGAGGCGTTTATTTCCTATAAGGTGTGACCTTTTTTCTTCAGCTTCTGAGACAGACACTCTTGTTTTGAACACACACACACATACACACGCACGCACACACATAAACAAAAATTGAAATTCAAGAACTGATGGACTAATCTCAGACTTTAAATCTGACCACTCTCAAGTGGAAATTAAGTAGCATATGTGACCTGTGCTGGTAAAGTTAATCACAATGAGCAAAAATCAGTTGAGGTTTTTTTTCTCATTAAAAAGTCCTTCAAAATGATGTATAACTGTATATATATATAAAAAAAATGACTGAGCTACACCCGTTTGAAGTTGAAAGAGTTGGCAAAGTCAACTCTTTTCTATTTTCTAAAGGTTCCAAACCAAAATCACTGAGCAACATTGCATCTTTTCCTGCAGTTCTTTTCTTAATAATAATTCACTTTTTTATTTTACATCCGAACAAAAGCATTCAAGTAAGAAAAACTAATAATCAAATGTAAAATCCCTTTATTCATTACAAATAAATTAATTATTAAAACTATAAAAGCAGTTCAATTAGTCATTCTGTGTATACAGGTGCTCGTCATATAATTAGAATATCATAATTTCAATTCAAAAAGTGAAACCTGTATATTATATTCATTCATTACACACAGACTGATATATTTATTTATATCTGACAACTAAGGAAAATCCCAAATTCATTATCTTAGAAAATTAGAGTATAACTTAAGACCAATACAAAGAAAGGATTTTTGGAAATCTTGGCCAACTGAAAAGTATGAACATGAAAAGTATGAGTATGTACAGCACTCAATACTTAGTTGAGGCTCCTTTCCCCTGAATGACTGCAGCAGTGCGGTGTGGCATGGAGTCGATCAGTCTGTGGCACTGCTCAGGTGTTATGAGACCAGGTTGCTCTTATAGTGGCCTTCAGCTCTTCTGCATTCTTGGGTCTGATATATCACTACTCAGCAGCAGTACAGTCCTTTCTGAAGCGAGACACTTCTGGTTCTGTCTGTTGTTCAAGAGTGTCTTGACACAAGGAATGCGAAGCTGAAACCCATGTCTTGCATACGTCTGTGTGTAGTGGTTCTTGAAGCACTGACTCCAGCTGCAGTCCACTCTTTGTGAATCTCCCCCACATTTTTGAATGGGTTTTGTTTCACAATCCTCTCCAGGGTGCAGTTATCCCTATTGCTTCTACACTTATTTTCTACTACATCTTTACTACTCTCTATTAATGTGCTTGGACGCAGAGCTCTGTGAACAGCCAGCCTCTTTAGCAATGACCTTTTGTGTCTTGCCCTCCTTGTGCAAAGTGTCAATGGTCGTCTTTTGGACAACGGTTAAGTCAGCAGTCTTCCCCATGATTGTGTAGCCTACAGAACGAGACTGAGAGACCATTTAAAGGATTTGCAGTTGTTTTGAGTTAATTAGCTGATTAGAGTGTGGCACCAGGTCTCTTCAATATTGAACCTTTTCACAATATTCAAATTTTCGGAGATACTGAATTTGGGATTTTCCTTAGTTGTCAGTTATAAACATCAAAATTAAAAGAAATAAAGATTTGGAATATATCAGTCTGTGTGTAATGAATGAATATAATATACAAGTTTCACTTTTTGAATGGAATTAGTGAAATCAACTTTTGGATGATATTTTAATTATATGACCAGCACCTGTATTTATCAGGATATATATATATAACTGTAATTTGAATGTCGGATTGAAATGAACACTGTTATTAGAGTAGTTAATTGTTAGCATAAGTGCGGCTAATAATAATAATTAAAAAAAATAATAATTAGCATGTTTTTGTGTTTTGCTTTGGTACTGAAATTGGTACTGTGACAACACTAATAGTTAGACCTCGATTAATGTGTTCAGGTGCACTGCAGGTTGGAGCAAAACTCTGCATGTAAGTGGACCTTGAGAGACAATGTTGAGATCTCCTGCAATATGTTCTGAGCATGCACTATAAAGAGACAGAATGACTTACAACACTGGTGTCCAGTCCTAGGCTGGAGGACCACCGTTCTGCAGAGTTTCTGCTGATCCTTGATCAGCTGCTCAGGTCTGCTTAACTGGGGTTGGAGGTAAACTCTGAAACAAGAGAAGACAACCAATATTATGAAGTAAAAAAAAAAAAAAAGATTCAGAAATATGCACAACGTTTGAAAATGCACAAAGATGAGAAGAAAGTTATGTGTTTAATGAGAACTTTCCACTGAAGAATAAGAAGCAATATTAAGTCACAGATGCATTTTTATTAATTCTTATTAATATTGTTTAAATATGTTACAGTAACCTTGTGCTTTATCAATTATTTTCAGTCTCTGAAATAGAAAAGATCTATCAGTGCTGAATGGCATCATACATACATCATATGTAATGATATTTAACAAGAGTTCTAACACTGTGTCGTCACTGGACAGCACAACAAAATACAACAGAGCCTTTTATAATCAGTGATGCTCTCTACACTGGATGCGGCACGAAACAACAAATCACAGACGGTGATCTGATGCCTTTTCCCATTTATGATGTACTGACACAAAGTTTAAATGATTTTTAACAGTCACTTTGGTGTGAGAGTGTGTAGCTTGGAGATAGAGATTTTTTTATGTTTCTGAAATAAGTCTCATGTACACTAAGAAAACTGCATTTATTTGATCATAAATAAAAATGGTAATGTTGTGAAATATTAGTACAATTTCAAATAACTGCTTTATATGTGAATATTTTGTACAATTTTATTCTTGTTTTCACAAAGCATGATTTCTGAAGGATTGTGTGACACTGGAGACTGATGCTGAAAATTCAGCTTTGATCACTTATTAAAACAAACTTAAATAGAAAATAGTTATTAAAAAAATGGTAATTTCACAATTTAACTGTATTTTAATCAAATAAATGCAGCAGTGGTGAGCATAAAAGATGTCTTTGAAATACATGACAAATCTGACCCTTACATTTTTGAATGGTGTATGTTTGACGAATTGCTTACTATTCATGGTTCATAATGTCTAAAAATGTTCTTCGACAGGAGATATGGCTAGAGCACAGCCATCAGCATGGAAGAACCTAGGAACATAAGCACTGTCACAGAGACAACAATATTTATTATACAATGCCAGGTATAAGGCATATACTATAGCAGAGGTGAAATGCAGAAAAGAAAAATAATAATTCACAGAATATATAATTTATATAATCATTTACAATAAATATATATATATATATTTTAGTTTAACTTATTTAGTAATGCTCCTACAGCGTGGACATCAAAATGTGTATGTTTTCATCCTCTCTGTCAGCAGCTCCCTTCAGAAATGTTAAAATCAGGAACTTCTCCTGCGTCATAGAGGTTTTTTTCTGGCACTTCTGAAATCACAGAACAAGTTTGTATTTATGTGTTTACCATGAAAGATCAAAACCTGAAGGTTTCAGTCCATTTTCACGATCTATGTAAGTGATGTAACGTTATCCGGTTACGTTAGTGCACATTTTAGGATTAAACAGTGGATACATTTAGGGTTAAATTAATTCGGTTAAGTTACTTCCATTCATCCATTGATATATATGGAGAGAGAGAGAGAGACAGAGAGAGAGAGAGAGAGAGAGAGAGAGAGAGAGCGAGAGAGCGAGCTCATCTACACACAAGATGACATTAAAAGCCCAAGCTTAATAAACAAGAGCTCATGTCTATCGTTACCTCTTGTATTTAGCCTTACCTTTGAGATGCTAACGGACTTTTTCTGACGACGCTAAACCATTTCTATAAAGTAAATATTAAACGAAAGTGTATAATTTACATGAAATAAAGTGTCAGGAACACTTTAATGTACTATTTGTGTAATTTAATAGACTAAACTTACCTAAAAAAAAAGTGAAACCACATTGAGTGTCAGCGATCAGCTGCTTGACGGTTGGGCTGCCGCCTCGTTTCCATGGTGACGTCCTCCGCTCCAGTTCTGCGCGCGCGCACATTACAGCACGTGGAAGTCACGCAGAATTTCACTGTTATTTCACATCTATTTTTGGGCTAAATTTGGACCAAATCCGACAGACAAAACAAAGACCAACTTTTCAAGTCAATTTTGAAGGCCATGACGAGTCGAGGTGATTTAAAAAAAAAAAACCATTAAATGAATTAAAAATAACCTTTCCAAATGACGTATGGTGGCAATCCAAGACACTACATACCACCAATAGAAGAAAGCAATTTACCAATAGAGACCCACAGGGACCATTACAACCAACATAATTCCCATTATAACCATTACAAATTTTGTAATAGTTTCTATTGTTTGTGTGTTCATTTTTTTTCAGCAGTAGCCTACCCACTAAGACCATTACAGTTTTCCAAAGAAACCACTAAATTTATTGGAGTCATAATGGTTTCTACTGGTGTCCAGTAGATACCACTAGAAGTTTCTAAAGGTGTTCTATTGGTCCTTAATGGTATCCAATAGACAATACACGCCACCAATAGAAGAAAGCAAATTACCAATAGAGACCCACTGAGACCATTACAGTGTCCATTAAAACCATTAGAATTCCAATAAGAACCATTAAAACCATTACAAATTCTGTAATGGTTTCTATTGTTTTTTTCAGCAGGGTTGGGTTAAATGGGTCACATCGTGTTCAGACATGTTTATTTTATTCAATACTTGTTGTTATGAATGTTAAGTGCTCTGTGGCTGAGTAAAATATGAAGTGGTGTTAAATATCATTATCTGGACCGCTATTGATGCTTTAAAGTATATCATAGAAGACAGAAAGTTCTATCTACGTTATTGATAACTTAATGCATGGTAGAAAATCTGAGAAGTGTCTGAATCCTTTCTCTCTGCTTACATTTTAGGGTTTAAGAGATATAGTCATATTCTGACTACTGTTTAATTTATGTTTGTAATATTTATTGAATGAGTGTTGAATGAGTGTATGCATATGTTTCCTTTATTCATTTGTATTTGTTCTCTCTTAATAAAAACCACACTAGAAATTACTCTCACCTTTAAACTCACTTATACAAGAAAGAGGAGGAATAAACAGAATAATAAGAATTATCTCTCCGCTCTTCATTTCATACTCTGGAATATTTGGCCTTAAGTGGTGTTCTGGCCGACACACCTGAGTGAACCTGGTGATAAACCCAGAATTAGCACCTAGACTGAGTGTTTAACCATTATCTTCACTTCATTGATGGTCCTTCGAGCCGGATATTACTGGGTTTATGTCAGAGATGGAATAACATCCAGAGTATGATGTCTGTGGTGCACGTCCCAAACGGCACATTCGCCCACCTGTGCGCTATGCAGATTATGAGGTTGATTATAGGGGCTACATCGGTGAGAGGTACAGAGAGGAATTAGAGAGTACTCACCAGGAGGGAAATGCCAGGATGACACCCCTCTCCTCCCCTTATGACTCTTCCCTTCGCCTGCAGAGGCGGGATGCTATTCTTCAGGAGATGGACCTGGGCTATAGGGCGGAGAACCAACAGCCCAGCCGGAAGAATCAGCTAGCCCCCCAGCGGTTTCCAGAGAGAGAGTTTAGGGAACAGCTACGAGACTACTCTACTCCCCTGCCTTCAGTGCTGCACCCCATACATCCACAGGAGGAGAGCCAAGTTGAGTTAGATGACATTCGTCATGAAAGACACCTTCTGCAGCAGACACAGCGGGACATGGCATCAGACTTAGTCAAGCTAAGAGCATTGCGAGCAGACATGAAACAGTTAGTAGATGCTGTTCACAACATGCAGAGTCCAACCTCTATTCATACCAGAAAGCCAGAGTTAACGGTGATGTCGCCATGGCCACCTGTTGAACGCAAACCTAAAGCTGAGGAAGAGGATGATTGGCCTGCACCACCACCATGGCCAGACCCAGAATTGGACGAGCCTCTCCCTAGTGTCCCACCTATAGCACACTCGCTTATCAGTAGAATAGATGAGGTTCCAAGAATTAAGGAAGAAGCACCACCAGCCCCAGCTCCTAACATGTTTGTGGGCCAGCCACAAGTTAATCACTCAGCACGTGAGGCCCTTCCTACCGTCAGGCCATGGGAGGACACTGCCCGTCATCCACCTCCCTGGTTCAAGCCCATTCAGTTTTTGCCGCAGACACACAGATTACCTTCAGCTGAGCCCAAGTACCCTACTGCTTATGGTGGTCAACGGAGTGAGCTTGGCTCCAACCTAACGCCCCAGCAGCGCCATCCAGGCATGGCATGGACACAGCCCCCGCCTTTTAGCTCAGCTCAGGATCGTAACTACAGCATCCCAGAACCAAGTTACCGTGGGCCACGCCCAACAATCCGCAAATTCTCAAGTCGGGACCCAAGTGAGTTCGCGCGGCTCAAGATCTCATTGGAGAACCTCCTACCACATGATGCATCTGAGCTGTTTAAATATCAAGTGTTGGTCGATCACCTGCAACTAGAAGAAGCCAGGTTAATAGCAGATGCTTACCTTAACTCCCCAACACCCTTCTCAGACACAATGGTTGCCCTCAATGACAAGTTCGGCCGGCCACATCAGATAGCGCTGAGGCGTATTGCTGCTGTGATGGACTCACCAGACATAAGGCGGGGAGACTTTGCCGCCTTTGAGAAGTTTGCACTCCAGATACAATCACTGGTGGGGATGCTGAAGACGCTTGGCCACGAGGGTGAAGTGGAACTACAATGTGGCTCACATGTTGCTCGTCTGTTGAGCAAGCTGCCGCCTGAGCAGAGAGCAGAGTTTCGCCGCTGCATGTACCATCAGGGCACACAAACCCACACCTTAACTAATCTTTCAGATTGGTTGAAATACGAGTCTTGGTGCCAGGACTCTGAAGGACAGTTAGCTGTGAGAGGAGCTCGGGAGAAGCCGGTGTCCAGATATGAGGGTAGGAAGGGTAAGCAACCTACTACTGTCCTCCATGGTGTGAAGGACACTGCTAAGAAATCTGAGGCTCCAGTTCCAAGCAGCTCCTTCAAAAGGATCAAGAGCAAGCCATATTGTCCATTCTGCAATAATGAGGAACACTACCTTAGCCAGTGCACAGAGGTATCCAGGCTAACAAAGGATCAGCTGACCGAATGGATAAAAAGTAACAAGAGGCGTTGGCGATGTGCACGGCCACATCAGGCGGCCCAGTGCAACTTAAAAAAAAACATGCAGCCTCTGCCAAGGGAAACATCTCCAGGTTCTGCATGTGGTGAATATGAGGTCATCCAAGGAGGCAGCGTCAACACCGGCAGTGGAAAGCCAAGGCACCAGGGGGACAACAGAGGTTCTGTATTTAGACAGACCCACTGAAGGCAGTCGGGTCCTTCTGAAAGTTGTCAAAGTCCGCCTTCACCATGGTGACCAATCAATCAACACCTATGCCATACTTGATGACGGTTCTGAGAGAACTATGCTGTTGTCAGATGCTGCAGAGAAGCTAGGTGTGCAGGGGATTCAAGAGGACCTACCACTACGTACAATTAGAGAGGAAGTGCAGACACTTCGTGGTGCATCAGTGTCGTTCTTTATTTCTTCGCCATTAAACCCAAAGACCAAGTTTAAGATTACAGGTGCATTCACTAGTGATCGTATTGGACTAGCTGCCCATACTTACCCCATGGAGCAACTCCGGAACACCTACAAGCACCTCACTGGCCTTCCCATACGGACTCTTACAAATGTCAAACCCCTGCTTCTCATTGGGAGTGACCATCCCCATCTCGTCACTCCCATTGAACCTGTCAGATTGGGACCTCCAGGTGGGCCTGCTGCCATCCGCACAAGACTGGGCTGGACTCTGCAGGGCCCATCGAGTGTAGTCCGTCACCACGCCCAATCACAGCAGTGTCTATTTACAACAGTAACACCCCAGGTGAGCGAGCTTATGAAACATGTTGAGAGATTATGGCAGGTCGACATTGTTCCATTCAGAAGCGAGAAACTAGTTACTCGTTCAAGGCAGGACCAAGAGGCCATCAGCATCCTGGAGACCAAAACCATCAGGGTAGAGGTTGATGGCATTCTCCGTTACGCAACCCCACTGCTCCGCCGGAAAGACATGCCGCTCCCTAGGCTACCAAAGAAGCCGTCATGCCCTGTTTACGAAGTGTAGAGAGGCGACTTGCCAGAGATCCTGCACGAGCAGAAGCCTACAGAGTGGAGATGGAGAAATTAATAAAGGCGGGCTCTGTCATCAAGTGTGGACCGAAAGTTTCAGACAAGGAAGGTTGTGAGGAATGGTATATCCCTCACCATATGGTGAGCCATAATGGCAAGAATAGGCTGGTATTCAACTGCTCCTATCAGTATCGAGGGCAGAACCTCAACGACCATCTACTGCCTGGGCCGACCTTAGGAGCATCACTCCTGGGAGTTCTGCTAAGATTCCGAGAGCATGCAGTTGCAGTTAGCGGAGACATTAGAGGCATGTTCCACCAAGTTCGCCTCCTCCCAGAGGATCGTGCTCTGCTCAGATTTCTTTGGCGCGACATCAGTCAAGAAGGACCTCCTGCAGTGTACGAGTGGCAGGTGCTACCGTTTGGTACAACGTGTAGCCCCTGCTGTGCCACATTCGCCTTACAGCGCCATGTCTCTGATAACAGCCAGCCAGATGAAGATGTGAGGATATCAGTTCAGAAATGTTTTTATGTAGATAACTGCCTCCAGAGTGTTCCCACAATTGTGGAAGCGAAGCACCTAGTCAACAAACTACGAGCCATTCTTGCGTCTGCAGGCTTCGATCTACGTCAGTGGGCCAGCAATGAACCAAGTGTAATAAGTCACCTACCAGAAGAGAGCTGCTCTGCTAGTGTTGAGTTGTGGCTGGCTCAGAACAAGATCGATACCCCAGAATCTACTCTAGGGCTAAGCTGGCTCTTCCACACGGATGTTCTTGGTTACAAGCATCGCCATGTGGAGTACGGTGTCCCCACGATGCGTAATATCTACAAGGTGCTGGCGAGTCAGTACGATCCACTCGGCTTCATCCTACCCTACACCACCAGGGCTAAGATAATCGTCCGACACCTTTGGGACAAACACAGGGGATGGGATGATCCACTATTACCGCAGGAGCTTCTGCAGCAATGGAAAGACTGGGAAGAAGAACTACAAGTATTACCTCAAGTCACCCTGCCCCGACCGTACTTGTCAAAGTCTGTGGACATCTCCGGTCTTCAGAGAGAGGTGCATGTATTTTGCGACGCCTCAGAAGAGGCGTATGGTTCAGTGGCGTACCTCCGGACCACTGACCAACATGGTGAAGTGTATCTGTCATTCCTGATGGCCCGTTCCAGAGTCGCTCCTAAGCGATTTCACTCTATGCCCCGATTAGAACTCTGTGCTGCCCTTACTGGTGCACAGCTCTCTCAGGTGCTGAAGAGGGAGCTTACCATCCACATTGATCGGACAACCCTTTGGTCAGATTCCACAACGGTGCTGACATGGCTGAGGTCTGAATCCTGTCGGTTTAAGGTCTTTGTGGGCACCCGCGTGGCCGAGATACAGGAGCTGACTGACGGGCATGCCTGGAGATATGTTGATACCGCAAGAAACCCTGCGGATGATGTAACACGCGGAAAGAAGCTGCGAGAGCTTATTCAACCAAATAGATGGAGCCTGGGACCAGCCTTCCTCCTGAACAGTCCAGCCTCATGGCCAGAGGACCCCACTGTTGACCAAACAGAAGATACCTCAGAGCTACGCAAACCTATCTTCTGTGGGGTCGCCGCCGTTGCATCAAGCCAGTCAACTTCAGAACTGGGCCAATACAGCTCGTGGAAGGAGTTGTTGGAAGGGACAGTGCAGGAGCTGCATGGGGCGGCCAACTCTAATGATAAGCCCACAGCTGAAGACTACCGACAGGCTGAACAGTTAATATTTCAGAGGGCTCAGAGGGATAGTTTTCAGCAGGAGTACCACCTTCTGAAAGCTGGTAAACCTGTCCCCAGCTACAGTCGACTTCGCATGCTGTCTCCAGAGCTGGATGAAAAGGGAGAGCTCATTCGTTTTGGAGGACGACTCCGTCGAGCAGAAGGTCTAGAACTGACCACTCTTCATCCAGTCATCTTGGACCCAGGTCATCGAGTAACTACGCTCTTGATTCAAGACTTTGATAACCGCCTCCACCAGCCAGGACCAGAGCGGGTATTCGCCGAGCTTCGACGCTCCTTCTGGATCCTGCGAGGACGTGAGGCTATCCGGCGCTACCAGTATAGCTGCGCTGACTGTAGACGATGGAGGGCAAAACCTGCAGTGCCGAAGATGGCAGACCTGCCATCAGCCCGTCTGCGCCTTTTCAAGCCTGCTTTCTATTCTACGGGGATGGACTGTTTTGGGCCATTTGAGATCAAAGTGGGCCGGCGCCGGGAGAAGAGATGGGGGATCATTTTCAAGTGCCTCACAACTAGGGCGGTGCACTTGGACCTCCTTACTGCTATTGATACGGATGCTTTTCTGATGTCCCTTCGTCGGTTCATTGCCCGTAGAGGAACGCCTGCAGAGCTGTTCTCCGATCAGGGGACAAATTTCAAGGGAGGTGAGCGGGAACTCCGTGAAACTTTCACTGAAATGTCTAAAGAACTACGACATCTCCTTGCACCACAGAAGATCTCCTTCCGCTTTAACCCCCCAGCAGCTCCCCATTTCGGAGGGGTGTGGGAGAGGGAGATACGCTCAGTTAAGAGCGCACTCTATGCCACAGTCGGTGCTCAGCCTGTTCCAGAAGAAGTGCTTCGGACCGTACTTACTGAGGTGGAAGGGATCCTTAACAGTAAACCCTTGGGTTATGTGTCTTCAGATGCCAGTGACCCAGATCCAGTGACTCCCAGTGTTCTTCTCATGGGGCGGCCTGATGGTTCGCTACCTCAGGTAGTCTACCCCGAAAGTGAGCTCATCTGTCGCCGGCGTTGGAAGCACTCCCAAATCTTGGCTGATCACTTCTGGGCCCGTTTCATCCGACTCTATTTGCAGAGTCTACAAGCTCGCCAGAAGTGGCAGGCTACACCAGCTGATATTGCAGGGGACTGTGTAGTGATGATCGCTGATACGCATCTTCCGAGGGCCCTCTGGCCCATTGGAAAAGTAGTCAAGACTCATCCCAGCCCTGACGGGCACATCAGGTCCGCTGATGTAAAGGTGAAGGAGAGAATCTACACCCGGCCAGTTGCCAGGCTGGTTGTTCTCCCTGCACTTCCTTCTGGTGAAGATGGAGATGGTTTCACTCCTGCCACTACACCCCAGCCATAGAACTTTGTTGCCTTTAGTGATGAGCAAATGTATTACATACATTTGGGGGCGACTGTAGAAAAGGCCCCAAAGTTATGTTATTGTTGCTATTATTTAGTACAGTTGACCATAACGTGCTTTATGTTTCACTTTACTCCCGTTTATTCAGTGTTTGTAATAGGGTAGCAAAGGCGCGCGCTGGTTTGTATATTATATCTGACGTCACGCAGTAGTATGCAGTACGATAGAGATGGTCAGTCGGTTGTCACGCAGTTAGTATTCAGTATGACAGAGATCATCGGTCGGTAAAATTATAATTGTGAGTGACACTTTCCTCGGCGTGTGCGTGAATGAGAAAATTAAGTAAATCTGCTGCATTACTCGTGATATTGTATTTCTTGGACAGCCGTTATTTCTGATGTTCGATATGGATGAGAGTTAGGAGTTTAGGGGTCGTTACACGACCGCTGTGTTAATTATATTCACGTTTGTACGTTACTTTCTAGCTTCGGTCCACCTGACTTAGTACGTTGGGTTAAATGGGTCACATCGTGTTCAGACATGTTTATTTTATTCAATACTTGTTGTTATGAATGTTAAGTGCTCTGGGGCTGAGTAAAATATGAAGTGGTGTTAAATATCATTATCTGGACCGCTATTGATGCTTTAAAGTATATCATAGAAGACAGAAAGTTCTATCTACGTTATTGATAACTTAATGCATGGTAGAAAATCTGAGAAGTGTCTGAATCCTTTCTCTCTGCTTACATTTTAGGGTTTAAGAGATATAGTCATATTCTGACTACTGTTTAATTTATGTTTGTAATGTTTATTGAATGAGTGTTGAATGAGTGTATGCATATGTTTCCTTTATTCATTTGTATTTGTTCTCTCTTAATAGAAACCACACTAGAAATTACTCTCACCTTTAAACTCACTTATACAAGAAAGAGGAGGAATAAACAGAATAATAAGAATTATCTCTCCGCTCTTCATTTCATACTCTGGAATATTTGGCCTTAAGTGGTGTTCTGGCCGACACACCTGAGTGAACCTGGTGATAAACCCAGAATTAGCACCTAGACTGAGTGTTTAACCATTATCTTCACTTCAACCACAGTGAAACGCTTATTTGAACTAAACATGGGCGTGTTGAAAGGGTTTTGACGTGCGCAAACTTTTGTAATTGTTACGTGAAGTTAAAGTCATTAAACGTGATTGAAACCAGGCTCTTTTCAAACGGTGCTGGTCTCGTGAACGCGCTTCGGAGAGGAGTTTGTCGTTCTGAAGGAGAATAAACAACTGAATCCTTTCTCAAGACTGTTATCAAAGCAGACTGCGTCTCAGTCTGTTCCCTAGGTAGTGGGTCAGGGTATATTCTGGCAAACCGTTTACCAATCACGTTTCGCAATCGGCAAAGCAAACTGTGGCACACGCCACCTACCAACATGCGAAGGGGACACTCAAAAAAATATTTAGGCCTTATAAATAAGATTTATGTAATTTGATTGCATATAAATTTTCCATCCATTTGGATTACGTTTTTTTTATGTAAACGTATTAATAAATTTGATGTGATAAATATATGTAAGTCCTATATAACAGTCCTATATATAAGTCCTATAAACAAGTAACAATTAGATTTATGTAATATTTTCAATTAATCCAATTTATTTTAAATTAATTAGAAATGGGTTTATGTGTTATTATGTAATAAACCTATTTTACTTAAAATGCATCACATTTAAGTAATTTGTATTAATAAACCCAATGTATTTTAAAATCATATTTCTAAATTTATATTTACTTATTCATCACCATTTCCCCTCCCCAATCACAATATACAACACAAAAAAGAACGGCCACAGGGTCACTTCATTTCACATTTTTATTTTAGAAATAACAAGCACAAAAGGCTGCAAAAAGAGGAGTTGCAAGACAGTCTGTACTCACTTATACTGTGTTGTGTGCAACCTCAACAAAAAATAAAGTACTTTCATTCTTTACTTAACACACCAAGGTTAATTGCACTACTTTAATTATTATTATTTATTTTTTTTCACAATCATCCTATAACAAATAAATGCAAAGGATTTTAACAGACTGTAGGCATAATACTTTTCCCTCAAGAACTGTGCTTAAAAAAAAACTGCAAAACTTGAGGTAGACATAACAATCAGGTCAAATCTGATTCAATGACAACACTTGTTAACATTATACAAACATTTTCACAAAACATGCAATAATTTGGAAAAATAGGGTGGTGGTTCTAAAGAGTAGAAAAAGTGCAAGTCAAGAGGAAAATGTAAATATCAGCACATCTCTCAATGATTCACTGAAGCATCTTAATTTTCAGTCCCTGAACTTTTGGCGACAGATTGGTTGTATCCAGTTCCATCAGGATTTTCTGAAATGCTTCAAATGTGCACTTGAGGTCCTTTGGATAGTTTAAGTTAAGGGCATAAATTAGTCCAAAAAGCATCACACATCCAAGTGTGACACTTGGCAGGTTTTGCAGAACTTCAACTCCTTCAAGAACAACACCAACATCTGAAGGTTCTTCTTCAGGACCAGCGCCCTCCGCTCGAATGACATTAATGCCCATTGTTGTCTGTGCAATGAGAGACTCAGCCTCCACACTTTCAGAGTCCTGGAGGATAAACAAAGAAAATAAGTTCCCAATGTGTTCCAAGTTTTCCTATTGATTCAGTCATGTAATTGAAATGATAATTGTACTGTGTTCCTGTTTTGCCATGAATAATGTATTAATTTCCCTATCTACACCAAATCTGAGATCAGCATAATGATGTGAGTGTTTCACGATTCTGATTTCATATTTTCCTTACTTTGTAATACCAACTGGATCATTTTATCCTGGTCATTTTTAGTTTGATCAATCATGCTCTGTACTGATTGCTGCATAGTTTAATCTTTCGCTGCACACTACACACAAGGGCATAAGCTAGACTGTGATACCAATTAGAAAAATAACATAATCAGTGAAAATTGAAATTTGTAACATGAAGAGAATAGCTTGACACACACTTACCACATATTCTTTGACAAGTGTCTCGATGTCTTCGTTGAGGTAGACACTTAGGCACCTCACGATACAATCGTGCCTGGTGTTTATGTCTTCATTCTCAAACAAGAATAAGATCCCAAAAAACGTCATTAATTATTAACTAACAGTTCAAGTAAGGCTACATTTTAAAGAGGTAGTTCACCCAAAATGTACAATTATGTCATACATTTTGTCCAACTTTTGTTCATCTTCAGAACACAAATGAAGATCTCTTTTTAAGAAATCTGAAAACTTTGTTTCTCCATTGACAGCTACACAATCACCACTTTGACATTTAAAAAATGTTATCAAGAGATCATAAAACTATTCCATATGAATTGAGCAGTTTAGTCCAAAATTTCTAATGAGACATGATCACATTATTTAATGAACAGACTAAATTTAGGCTTTTATTTGTATAAACATTGATCAGCAAACATAAACAGAAGCTCGACCGAACCTGCTTAACACACTAGAACAAACCTCACTGGTTCTCGCACATCAATGCAAAAATTCCTGAGCTTCCATTTACTATAACTGATGTGAGTTAATGAATGTTTGTTTGTGAAGAAAAAGCCGAAATTCAATCTGTTAATTTCTTCAGAAATTTTGGAATAAACTACTCAAATCATATGGAATAGTTTTATGATCTCTTGATAACATTTTTTAAATGTCAAAGTGGTGATTGTGTAGCTGTCAATGGAGGAACAGAAACCTCTCAGATTTCATTAAAAATATATTTATTTGTGTTGTACAGGGGCTCCGTAGTGTTTCGAAGATAAGTTACGGGTTTGGAACGTCATGAGGTTCACTTAATTAACACTTTTTTATTTTTGGGTGAACTAATACACTATTATAAAACACTATACACAAACAATAATCTTAATTATTTAGCAACTTATTTATATGAACAATGCTTTAAAAATATTGTGCATAAACATTAATGGTCCCACTTTATATTAGGTGGCCTTAACTACTATGTACTTGCATAAAAAAATAAGTACAATGTACTTACTGTGTTCATATTGTACTGTAAAACACTTTTGCTGCTATTGAGGTGGGATGGGGTAAGGTTAGGGAGAGGGTTGGAGGTATGGGTAAGTTTAAGGGTGGGTTAAGGTGTAAAGTATGGGTCAACAGTGTAATTATAAATGCAGTGGTGGACGAAGTACACAAATCAAGTACTTGAGTAAAAGTACAGATACATATGGTAAAATATTACTCCAGTAAAAGTAAAAGTACTCCTTTTTCAATTTTACTCAAGTGAAAGTACAAAAGTACTCAATTTTTTATGTACTTAAGTAAAAAAGTACTGCAAGATAGATGTTTGCAATTTTACATAGGCTACTTAATTTAATTTTATATTAGCACATTTTTTTATAATCCTACTGCTCAAAATACCTGGGATTTTTTCCAAAATAACCACTATATGGAGTCAAGATATATTTTTGTTGTTGATATGGACTACGCTGATGAGAGTAATGCTCACTGTGAAGCTTTCACTGTGATGCACCTGAGAGAAAACAGAGATGACCATCTGATTTTCACCAGTAAGAAAAAAGTATTTTAAAGTTCGTTGTTTTACAGAACATCAAAGTTACAGTACAGACCAAAAGTTTGGAAAACTCATACAAAGAGTTTTCTTTATTTTCATGACTATGAAAGTTGTAGAGTCACACTGAAGGCATCAAGGGCTATTTGAGCAAGAAGGAGAGTGATGTGGTGCTGCGCCAGATGACCTGGCCTCCACAGTCACCGGACCTGAACCCAATCGAGATGGTTTAGGGGTGAGCTGGACCGTACACAGAAGGCAAAAGGCCAACAAGTGCTAAGCATCTCTCGGGGAACTCATTCAAGACTGTTGGAAGACCATTTCAGGTGACTAGCTCTTGAAGCTCATCAAGAGAATGCCAAGAGTGTGCAAAGCAGTAATCAAAGCAAAAGATGGCTACTTTGAAGAACCTAGAATATGACATATTTTCAGTTGTTTCACACTTTTTTGTTATGTATATAATTCCATTATAATTCCACATGTGTTAATTCATAGTTTTGATGCCTTCAGTGTGAATCTACAATTTTAATAGTCATGAAAATAAAGAAAACTCTTTGAATGAGAAGGTGTGTCCAAACTTTTGGTCTGTACTGTATATATGACATGATAATAAGGCCTGAAGTTAGGAAGAACATTTTAAGGAAAAAAATAATAAAAAAAATTCATAATGATTTTTTCCTTCTCAAACCTTGTCTGTGGTTTAAAAACACCCCTGGCCAAACGGGGTGCATCTCTTCCCACTGATAATTACTGTAGTTACCATGTTCTGAACATCACACACTCTCGGAAAAAAAAGTACAATTTTGTACCAAAGAAGGTACAAACCCTTGTCACTGGGGCAGTACCTTTTACTGGTACAAAATTGTACCTTAATGTGAAGTAACAAATTTGTACCATTATAGTTTGTACCTTTAAGGACATGATTTGTACCATGGAAAACCAAAATGTACCTTTTTTTTTTTTTTACTTACTGGTACAATATTGTACCTTTACCTAAGGTACATATTTGATCCTTTAAGGTACCACCCCAGTGACAAGCCCTTTTGTACCTTAACGGTGTCAAATATGTTCCTTCAAGAACTATTAAAGGCCATTTTTCTATTGAATAACATCAATTTAATATGAAAAACAATACACGTGTTTGTGAATACTTTGTTACAGGTTATTTTGTAAAATTCATCTCTGCAGTTTACAATGAAGATTTCAAACATTTTTAACAGAACATAAAAAAAACAATTCTCCATTTGCTACAAGATATTTCACTAAAATGTCACAATGTCAATTTCATTTTCCAATCTACAATAAAAATTCATAAGCCATTCACAATACACAAATACAGGTGTTTGAATACTGTTACAGGTTCAAATATTTCTTGTATTGTAAATACATCTCTACAGTTTACAATGGAGATTTCAAACATTTTTAACAGAACATAAAAAAACATTTCTCCATTTGCTACAAGATATTTCACTAAAATGTCAATTTCATTTTCCAATCTACAATAAAAGTTCACAAGCTATTCACAATACAATTTAGACTTACATTTTTAAATTCCACACAATACCCTTGAATTTACATAACATTAACAGTTTTAAAGGACTAATTAAATTATGTATAGCATTATAAACATTTTAATGAGATGTAGGTGAGTATGTTAAAATTTAAACCTAATGTTTTGTAGGTGAGTGACTATGCATATCTGGCTCCTACATACAAATGGTCATCAACCACATAAAGGTCAAGTGCCTGGTGGTCCAGTTCCTCTCCTGGCATCACACAAAACCAATCCTTATCATATGAAACCCGAAATGCATGGAAATGAGAGTCAAACGATTGTGGGAGCAAAAGTTTCCCACACAGTATCCACAATGTATCTACATTGAAAACGTACTTAACCTGAAAGAATAAAGGAACTTCCTCTGTATGCACAACATCAATAACAAACACATCTTTGGTGCTGTACTTTACATTATTTACACAAACCTCTTTTACACGTTGAAGTGTTTTACCTGCAAAATCTATGGCTTGACAACTTTTGTGACTTTTAAGTGTATTTTGAAGCTCTCTGGGTAAAGATGTAAATGGAGTGCTTATGCTTGTTCCAGACACTTTTTCATAATCACTCAACATGCTTTCTGATGAAAACTCCCAACACTGTTTGAATTGGTGTCTTTTGCTTAAGGAAGCAGCAATATTCATGAAGTTTCTACAGGTGCTAGATACAGTTTTAAAATACTGATGTTTACTTTCAAAACGCATACACCAAAGTGGACGCAGCGGACCATAAGATGAAATAAGCCTAGCATAATGAATTAGATAATGACACTTGGGTGTAATGATGTCAAATACATCTTTTAACTCTTGTAAGAACTCTTTCACTTTCAAATCAAGAATCGGGAGGTTTTCTCTTTTCACTCTAGGGGCCATAACTGTATCTGCAATTTCTCGACATAGAAGATAAACATTCCAATATTCAGAATTGGGTGGAATGCGATGTGCAATCAAAAAAGGTAAAAGCCTAAATAAGCACCATTTTTGTGAGGCTGATCCCGAGATGCTAGAATTGTGTAAAATTTTCTCAGAAAGCTGGGATGGTTTGTTTGCTCTGTCATTTTGACCTATTGAGAATTGACTCAATTCAGCATTTACTTCCTGTATAGTCATATGCTTTTCTCTATGTGCTTTACATAAAACTAGTTTGACTACTAAAGGTATTACGCCTTCTAATAAGTCGTGCATAATATCTGGTGGCAGTCCTTTTGTCACATCAAAGTAACTTAGTTCATCAAATGGACAGATTCTCTGAACACCATATACTGCACTGTTGGTAGGATTCTCCTTTATGGACTCTAAATGATATTTGTGGACTTCTGAAGTTCTGAGAATGAATTTATCTTCACTGAAAAACTCATTCTTATTTGAGTGGGTTTCCATACAGTATCTGCATATTCGTCCTGAGTTAAAGGACATGCTAAATCCACCAATCATGTGAGCAGACAAATTGTCCCCAGAGATAGAAGCCAAAGCAGCACGCACATTGAATGTCTTATTACTGAACATCAAATCAAAGCCATCAGTTGACAGTAATTTTAGATCATCCAACAGAGGTTTCAAAATAATGTCCATGTGCTGCTTAAACAAAGAATGCTTAACAAGTAATGCAAGGTGGATATGCTTTAGCTGAGACCTGCGTTTTACACCTATATTGCCAACACTATAGTAAATAGCACAGAGTTTGTGTTTGTTTCTTTTGGAACCAAGCGGATTGACCACTTCAATCTCATCTTCGTAAAAGTGCAGGCGCAATGCAGCTGGATGTTTGGAAAAGAATGGATGTTCCTTAAAGTACTTTCCATCATTGTAGTCCCTCAGCACATGCTCATCCCTAGGCTGAATGTTTTGTTCCTGTATTGAGTCCCATACATCCTCATGGCTGCAGTACTTTTTGAGCACATCAATGATGGGAACATAAGCAAAATTTCCAATCACATGACCATTAACATCTCTAACAGTATGCTGCACAGGTTCTATCATGTCCAAATGAGAAATACAGTATTCTTTGAACAAATGTTCAGAGTCTATTACCTTACAGGCCTCAGCAAAAAAGTCAAATGATTGTAAATGCCCTACAAGTTCAGGAATTTCTTCAATATTAAAACCATTTTGCTTCAGATGGTAAGAAAGCAATGAATCATAGTTTTCTTTGAAGAAACTAAACAGAAACTTGACATCTTGCAAGATTTCTTGCTGAACAGACTGCGGTAGGACATTTTTTTCTCTGCATTTCAATACAAAGGAAACCAGATTTCCTCTGAAATTAGTCAAAAGATCGTTCATATCCAGCATAACATCTTCAGGAGTATCCTCTGCAGTGTCAGTGTTGAAATCATTGTCACTAATGTCAACTTCATTGTCACTAATGTCAACTTCATCCTCTCCAGTGACATTATGACTTGGCCAAATGTGAGTTCTCTGTTTTCTATATACATGACGCCTGAAAGACTCGTATTTGAAAAAGTATTTTTGACATCCATCAAGTCTGCAACAGATGGAAAAGTCATGTTCATGAGCATGAATCAATCCTACATGTTTGATTAGTTTCACTACAGTAAAATGTCTGCGTGAACACTTTGGACATGCATAGGGTCGTGGCATCCTCTCAGGCTAAGATAAAAGATTAATAATCCTGACGACAGCAGTTGGCAATGGTTTGTCACCAGGTGCAGTTACCTTCAACACATGCCTTTGGAGAAAGAGTAGTGTGTTCCTGTTGTACGAGGGATATGCAAGGTTGAATAAAAAATACATGCAAAAAGCAGAGAGAACACCGTCCTCCACCCCAACTGCTCGGCAAACTTCAGATCCCTCCATTTTCACAGTGCTGAAAATTCTCTTCTCGCTGAAGACCTGTTTCCAGTTAGACGCTCCCAAAATCTGTACAATGGGATATGGTGTGGCTGGTTCTTCCTAAACAGAATGGAAAAAACATCAAAAGTAAATCTGGATTAAATTCATGTTTCCAATGACTAAATTCATGTTCTAGCTACAACTGTCTATCTACACTTAAGCCAGAATAGTTTTTATATTATCCTACTTTTAGGGATGCACCGAATAAATTCAGGGCCAAAACTTCTAGATGCACTTGGCCAAAAACCAAAAAATTACTTTTTAAAAATAATTTCTTTTCTTTTTTTTTTTTTTTATAAATTTTAAAAGACTTTAATAAATTAAATTATTTAATGATTCTGAATTTAAAACATACAAGCCAATAAATGAAAATAATCAATTTCGGTGCATACCTATTTGCTTTAGATTCTTTGCATTAAATACCTGTCTGATTGTGACATAATCGTCCACTTTCTCCCTGAAAATCACCGGAAGTAAAACCAGAGCAGCACGAAAATCCATATCTAAAAAGACATTGAATAGGTATTAGGGGTGTAACAGTTCAAATTGCTCACGGTTCAGTTTGTATCATGGTTTTAAGGGTCATAGTTTCGGTACATGTCATGTTCACAGAAAAAGTCTACTGACAAAAAAAATAAATCAAACTACAAGCAACTGCAAAAATAAATACAATAAAGCAAAGATACAAATAAAATAAACAGTGCTTTTCAGGTTTTTCTGGTAATTACTTTGGGTAGTGGAACTGTTTCAAACAATTTTTCTTCAACAAACCATATTATTGTTACCGGTGCTCAGCTGCAACACCAGTTACATTACTTTCCCAATGTTCTTATGGTAATAAAAGTAATTTAGTTCAGTTAGAGAACAAACACTACAATTAAAAATGTGAACGTTTTACTCTCGAATTAGTGATTTAACATCCTGCCCCCAGGCACCTTATAGCAGGTATAAAGACGTACAATATTCAATTTGTATTTTCAATACAAGCTGTCTAAACAGAAAACATGCATACCACAAAGACTCTCTGCAACAGCTTCTCTTCTGGCATCCATGTAATGTGCTTCTATAACGGATTTCCCCTTAGCCAAACTCAAAACATTGGACACAATTTTGCTGAAGGAATCCTGGAAACACCGGCTTAAATTTACGGCATGCATTCGACCCATTTCCTGGAATAACTGAAATACAAATACAGAAGAAAAAAAAAAAACTATTTAAATTAATGTTATTTCTTTTCTCACCATAGTATAAAGTTACAGTTCACACACCATGCTCTAATGGGAACTTTCAAAAGCTTGTTCCCACATTGAGATATTGTGTTGTTTACACAAAAATATTGTTTTCACTTAAGCAGCATTTATGCACAGCTATTGTGAATGGGCTTCTCTCATGCACTCTTGAATGTTCAAAGGAGAGCAGGGTTTTTCCTGCAGAGAGAATTACGAGGCGGCCGCCTAAGTCAAATTTCGTATAAAAACATAACATTTCAATTAATCAAGAGTGGAGGACAAATAAATCGTTATAATACGTTGAGTTTAATAAAGACACAGAACTCTCATTACTGTAAAACGCAAAGAACGTGTGACACTTTTACTTTCGTTTTCAACAACGTAATTCTCTTCAGGGAAATACATTCAAGGAAAACATATCAGGGCTCGATAATAATGCTTGTCTGTGACACGTGTGTTTTTTTAAGGGACAAGTGAAAGAGAATTGTACTTGCCTGACAGGACAAATGCCCCGATTAAAATAATTTTCAATATTAAAAAAAAAATAACTAGGGAATCACAGAAAACGAGAGGATGATTCTGATTTAATTTAAAGTGGTGATTAATGAATTTATCTTTAAAATGAAAAAAAAAAAAAACCTTCCGGGAGGTGCATGTCCACAGACATTTTTTATTTTTTTTTTGCACAAGTAACATGGACAGTAATTTTTATGCTTTCAGAATTGTTTTTTTTTTTTTTTTTTTTAAGTAATAATCCGCTACCATTGTATGGAAAACAGTAAACAATATGTATAAGCTTTTTTTTTCTTACTTACAACTGAAGGGGTCCTGAGGAAGGGATATTTCTGAAAAATTTCTGCAGTAGGAATGCCATTGGTTATTTCCCTCCTCCTCCAAGCAAATGTTTGTTTCATTTTTTCATCCACTATTGCAGCATCTGGTTGGGTCTTCTTGTACTGGTCCTGTAAGGTCTTCACATGGGCATTGATTGAAATAGCATCCTCACCAATAGAAGAGACACAGTCTTCATCTGCCTATAATGCAAAACACATGTAATGACAAGATTACAGGTTTCAAGATTTAGTCATATATAATCTGAGTGAATTATTCCTTTGATGAAAGACTACAGTTTAAAGCTGTAGTTTAGTGTTTTATATTGTGATGTATCACTGCTAGACATTGCTTACCACAGATCTGCTGGTTCTCTGACAACTAGCCTCTTTTTCTCCAGGTTTCTTTACATTGTGACCATATTTCATTTTAATCTTTTTTACCTCCTCTTCGTTAACAAGTGGGGACCTTTCAGTTTTAAATTTTCTTTTCAGGGACCTGTGCCAGGTATGCTGTTGTAAAAAAAAAAAAAAAAAAAAAAACTATGTCAAGCTGAAGTTAGTGTTTTCTGGGAAGGCAGTTAAAATGTGCCATACTAATCGATGGTTGAAAAAAAGCCAAAAAGGGTCATGAAACAGTAAACTAAATCTGAGATTCATTTGTGTAGCATCTATTTGTTTCAATTGTAAAAGAAAATAATTGTGCAGCCCTAATCAAAATTCACTAATCTAATTTCCAAACGCGATTACGATTATGGATGCCATGATTACGTAATTGATATCGTATTAAACCCTTTCAAGCCCTTTCGAAATCTGTTTTTCATACATTGTTGGTAACACTTTATGGTTATCTTAAGTCAGCTGATCGCTATGATTTTCAGGAACGGAATTTTGAGAAAAACAGGTTTAATTAACTGTCACATCCTGCTAGCGGGACGATTGGCGCTCTTATTTATTGCCTTTTTTTAATATCACATTTTAGTAATCATCATAGATAAGGAAGCATTCGAAAGCTTACGAACTCAAAATTCATCATGTGAAAACCGTTTTGAAATTGGACGACTGAGCAAGGCGAGCAAGTCCCCGTGAACCGGAAGTTACAACAAACGACTTTATATATATATACACACACACACACACAGACACACAGTTAGCTTAGGCTTTGTTTTTAAAATATGGACATTAGTTTGGCTATAATGCTCAGTCACAAAATAGTAAAAACAACACTAAAAAAAAATTGTGATAAAATTGTGAATTTCCTGGAAAAAATCGTGATATGATATTTTTGCCATATCGGCCACCCCCATTTCCAAATGAAACTGAATATAGAAAAGAGGGCAGGGTTTTACTTTAGCACTCCTCCTCTCCATCTCTCACTCATAGCAGACTAACGGTTTTACGGGAGTTGCCATGCAACGATTGGTTGCTGATCAAAAAGGAAATTACCATATTTGTATCTGACAGCATTGTACAGAAGAGGGAGAGAGCTTTCTAACCATGTATGTGATGACAGGGAGCAGACAGAGATCACGGAGCAGTGGGATGATTTAGAATGCCAACTTTTGTTGAATTATTGAGAAATCTACAGACGCAAATAGATAAAGTGTAATAAAATAAAGACCTAAATGTGTATGTTACTGTATGTGGACTTTTTTTCACCAGAAAGTCTCTTCAGCTTGCCACTATAAATCGCTATTTTTCTGCACTGAACTAATGAATATTGCCATAAAAGAATTTTCAAAAAACATTTAAACCTGTAGCGAGAAAAAAAACAGATCTATAAATTACATTAATGTAAAAAAAAAAATTTAATTTAACAGCTGACTTACATATCCATTTCCCTCTGCATCTCTCAGGAAAGGGTATTTGGAGATAAGAGCCTTGACAGCGCAAACATAGTCACTGTTTGAAGGATATCTATCAGAAGATTAAAAAAAAAGTGTGCAAAGTTACTACAAATGTTTACCAGGGTTTGGAATTTAAAAAACAAAATAGTGTTTATTAAACTTACAGTGTGTGCTGAGCCATAGTCTCGTGCAGCACTCGTACAATTTTATGCCGGTAAGTGCTGATCTTATGACATGGTTCTTTGTTATCCAATTTTAACTGAACATCCTTTGGGAATTTTGGTAGTGAGAAGACAAGAGGAAATGGGGCTGGAATTCTTTGCTCTTGGCTGTTTAGAGGAATGACGCAGAATAGAAACGAAACAGTATGAAATGTTCATATCATGATTGTAGTGACCAAAATGATGCCTGAATTTTAACAGCATTAGCTACGTTTACATGGACACAATCAGAATGAAATAAATACAAATGATGAATCTGAACAAGGTGTATACATGAATGATAAATAAAGTAATCGGGTTGATGTGCGCGTTTATACGTCACAAGTTTCAAATCAGATTTGATGTTTTATACAGTTTCCCGCTGTTCGCGCATAAATATTCTCCTTTATTGGTTATTTATTTGTTTTAAACAGCAGACGTAATATTAATTCATCTCTGGTCATAATTTAGAGCAGATTAACCGGTTTGCCATGCTGCTTATTGATCACGCAGGAAAAATGCCCCTCCCCACGGCCAAAACCAGACGTCTGTGGATGAGAATCCAAAACAAGGACTGGTGGGACGTTGTCCTGCTTCACTTCACAGAGACGTGAGTGAAATGAGGATTTTAGAATGACGGGAAACGTATTAATATAACACTTAATTCAACAGGAAGAACAGCTCGTTCCACGCGTCATACGTCATTACGCTATTTAATGTCATTGCACAGTCCTTTCGGTTTCGATTTTCAATCCGAGCAAGTAATTACATGTTCTCTCGATCGGATTACAAAAGGGATAAACCACCCAATTCAATCCGATCGAAATTTCATCCGGATCAAGCTAAATCGCATCGATCAAGGTGTTTACATGTTTTTAGTCCGATTGAGCCATCAATTCAATTACAAGTGTCCATGTAAACGCAGCTATTGATAAAATGTTCTGGAATGTTCTAAAAGTACTCACACATACTGAAATCACTTCACAGAATTGTATGTTGAAACCAACAAAAATTAGCAGCATTATGCACTTTTTGCAACATAAAATGATGGCCAGATTTTAAATAAACAAATTAATCAAACGACTTAATTCATTTGGACTTATTTTGCGATCTCTTCATTGAAGTTTTGAAGCATCAGAGTTTTGGGTGAATAGACTTTTAATAAAGTGACTTCTGTGAAATCTTTCAGACTTGAATTTGAAGTGCAGTTTTACTGTGCTTTATCAAGACTGACATCAATGTCATTCTGGCAAAAAAAAATAATAAATTTAAGGACTTAAAGAAAGTCAGTCAATCAGAAGAAAATATAAAGGAACATAAATAAAAAAAAAATACTAATACTTGCCTCAAAGCTGAAGGTGTAGTCAGACTTTCAGACAGTTCTTCACTCTGGTTCTCTTTAAGTTGTTGGATAAGTTTGATAAATTTAACTTGCTTCTTAAAAGACTTCTCAAAAAGTTGTGCTATCATGTGATCCGTTAGACCAGCATTGACAGTTTCCCCATCAACTTCAAAATCTAAGAGTCAAAGAGACATTTGCTAAGTTTCAAAAAACGTATTTAATACAATGAATAAAATGTATATGACTTATAGATAGGGCAGAATCAGGTAACGTTAATCACACTATTTTAAACACAGGGAAAGAGTGATGGGCAGACCACAAAGAACACACTTCACAAGTTTGTCTGGAATTTTGCAAGATATACTTTGAACATGCACAAGACGGGCGTTATTTGTATATCGGAGTTGGGTTTGGGCTGAAAACATTAAATGCACAGAGTTGGAAGGTATGTGTAACGAATGTCAAACGTTAAATTAATGCCTGGCTCAGATTACACGATTTTAACAGATCCGTTTGACGTAGGGTGTCGTGGGGATTTGTAAACGACAACGGGCGTCGGGACGCAAGATTCAATAGTTTCATCTTGTATAGCTTGTCATAATAGGCGAAAACCAATGTAGCGTCTGCGATGCTTAACGACATCATGACAAAAAGACTAGCATGTTTAATTTTTAACGGTCCTCCACGACGGTTCTGTCAAGAGTAATTAAGTATGTGAGCGAGCAACAGTGAGTGAGTGAGTGAGTGAGTGTGTGTGCTTGCGCGAGTGAGCGACAGTGTGTGTGTGTGTGTGTGTGTGTGTGAGACACCGCGACTATCATAACTGTGCGTTCACACCGCCGGCGTCGAGAGCGTCAAAGTGGCCGGAACTCATTCATTCTCAATGTACGTTAAGCTGGCGTCGAGCAGCGGCGAGCGTCGAGGAGAGATGAAATCAAGGCAACATTATGGTAATGAGCTATGACGCGGTTGGGCAGCAACCAATCGGAACGTAGAAGTCCACCGCTTGAGGGGATTCCAGAGAACGCAGCTCCGACCACATTAGATCCCAATCAGAATAAAGGACAGATTGATTATTGCTGTTTCGCGTTTGTATTAATCTATGATGTGTCCCTGTTGCGTAAAGGGACATAAAAAATAAATTAAAAGTGATACGTGGACCAAGGTGTCTGAGATTGTTCATTTTAAGTAAAGGATCCTAATATTTCATCCACAACAATATTTAATGAGGTTAACTTATAACGTTACTCTCATTGTGGTTAGTCTGCACGAGATCAACAAGCTTGTTTGCTTTGCGGCCACTTTATATATAAAATAAGCATTCGATCTACGTCAGAGCGCTCACAAATCTTTCTGCAGCCTCGTGAGCAGAGCGGCAAGAGCGATTTTTGACGCTCTCGACGCCTGCGGTCTGAACACACAGTAACAGACACAAATCATGAAAATTAATCTGAACCAGGCATAACTTAATTTAACAGAATTGCAGCACACAAACTAAATCTCTTTATACTATAAGTGGACGGTTAATAGCACTGGATTCATACATAAGCTAACGTTAAATAACGTTACACTTGCTAATGCCATAAATAGTTGTAACATTTTATACATTTTTTATTTGATTAAATATAAAACTCACCTTTGAATTTTCTCTTTTCTTCCTCTGAGAATTCGAGTCCGGCCTCTGTTAATTTTAATAGGAGTTCTTCTGACGACATCGACGACAAAGCCATGGTTGTCTGCTTCCCGCTCTCCGTTCTGTTTGAAAATTCTTTGGCCAATCAATGTCGTATTGCTATGCCTAATGCCATAGTGTATTGTAACGTACTATTAAAGTAATTAACTGCTTTAAAAATGTCAAAAAGTGTACACAAATTGCTAACAGCATTGCATGCTGTCGTATATGCTAAATTTGCTTGCTAATTTCGCTTTGAGTAGTTGAAACATTTAAATTGTTTGCCTCATGTACTAAATATAAACAAAAATAGTCAAAACTCACCTTTACATTTCGTCTACAAACTTTTTGATAATTAAAATCCACCTTCTTAATTTTTTTAAGCTTTTAAGTCGAAAATGACAGAGACAAAATGCCTGGACGTGTGTTTCAGGAGTGCTTCTTCCCGCTCTCCGTAATGACAGAAAAAATTCCCTAACGGCTGCAGCTGCGCCGCCGCCTTCGACCAATCAGTGTATTGTTGTTATGTAAATTATTTAACACAGCAACCAATCGTGCATGAAACAGTAATTTGGTCAGATTGCAATGGAAAGCAAATGACAAATTGCGTGGATACCAATGATAAATGTATTTCATCATGAATGTCTTTGACTATGAAAATATTTATTAAAACACTGCATGAAGTATTTTGTTTTATAAATATCACAAAACCTGTTTCCTCGTGGTTTTCACGTTTTTGGCACTATTTTTCAGAATTGTTATAATAATGTACATTTAAAACAGTTGTATAAGCTCATTTAAATATTTTAATCTGTAAATTATTCTACTATTTAATCATTTTCGTTCACAGAGATTGTATGCTATTTGCAAATGTAATAAGGGAGCTGTCTATCAAGGTTGACAGCTATTCAATGTACCCTTAATGTGAGAACAATTTTGTACCTTCATTTCAGTTGTACCTTAAAAGGTACCAAACAGTCTCATCATAGGTCTTTCCTGTACCATTTAGGGTACAATTATTAAAAAGGTACAAAACCGTTCTTCGAGGAACATTATTTGTACCACCGTGTACCTTTTTTTCTGAGAGTGCATCCTTTCTTTTCTAACCAGATGTAATCTATCTATCTATCTATCTATCTATCTACATATATATATATATATATATATATATATATATATATATATATATATATATATGTGTGTGTGTGTGTGTGTGTGTGTGTGTGTGTGTGTGTGGCTGAATAAAAATATTTGGACATTTATAAAAATTACATCAACTTAGCACCAGCAAGCTTGTTAGCTAGACAGTTAGCATCAGCTAACAATATTTACTTATTTTCAGTACGATGAACATTCATGTCTGTCTCGTCTAGTTAATCCAAACAATATACATATGTATAACGTTACTGTCGATAAACAATATAAAAACAGACGTCACATTGGACATTTTAATAAAACTGTTAACATTAAGGCAGCAGTGAATTTGAACATGCATGAGTTATTGTATTTAATCTGTGTTGTTTTAAGGTTTTTGTTGTTGTTGTTGTTTTACCTAAAATTGATGTGTCTGCATCGTCTGCACTCGAGCATTTGAGTGGGCTTAAATAGATCTCTCTTTACAACGGATTTAGTTCCCAAACAACTGACAGTTTTGGCCTAAATAAGATTTTCAGTTACAATAATTAATCCAAAATTTCGACATAACTTACTTTTAGCAACATCAGACGCACGCGCGCTCACAAGATCTCCCGGTTCTTACTTCTGTAGACTCGCACTAAACGGTTCATTTGAATCAGTGAGTGGTAGTAGACTCCAGAACAGCTGCAATAGGATCATTCTAATTCGTAAACGAATCGTTTGGTGTGATTCGCGATCCGATTTAAAAGTTTATTTTGAAAAGATTCAGTTCGTTCATGATGAATCAGACACCGCTTCTGCGTGTCGGAGCACGTGATATAGGGAGTATATGTTTTATGAAATGTAGTGAAGTAAAAAGTAAGATTTTATGCTTTGGAATGTAGTGAAGTAAAAGTTAAAATTGCTCAAAATAAAACTACTCCAGTAAAGTACAGATACTTGAAAAATGTACTTAAGTACAGTAACGAAGTCCACCACTGTATAAATGTAATTACAGAAATTAAATACAGATGTAATTACATGTAGTTTTTTTTAAATATAAGTACAATGTAAAAACATGTATGTACACAATAAGTACATTGTACTTAATTATTAATTAAAATGTAAGTACATAGAGAACCGGATCAGACGTGATCAATCAAACTCCCACCACTCCATCCATGGAAATACTATTTAGACTAATTTAATATTTTTTATATTTACTGAATTGACAGATATGCATGCACAACTCTCACCACCAAAGGGCGCCACTTCCCCATCTCCCGGACTCATTCACCTTCACTCTACACACCTGGTTCACTCTGCACACCTTTTCACATACTCACAAACACAGCTGTTCCCCATTTGTTTAGGAGTATATATTCTTGTCTCCCCCACCACTCTGCCTGGCCAGTCCACCTCTGCATATTACACATGTGTTAGCATAACTTAATTGGTTACCTGTTAAATTCAGAGTTGATTTTAAGGTTTTAGTATTTCTATTTTAATCACTTCATGATCTTGCCCCTACTTATATTTCAGATCTTCTCCATTCCTAATTTCCCAAGAGAACACTTCTTCCACCCAGATGTTATTAAATGTTCCAAAATCTCGACTCAAATCCAAAGGTGACAGGGCATTCTCAGTTCTTGGTCCAAAGCTCTAGAATTCTCCACCATTGCTTAATAGATTATCCCCTACTCTATTCACATTTAAATCTTTTCTTTTCTTTTTGAGACATGCTTAATTTGATAATATTTTAGTTTAAATTTAGTTTTAACTTTATAATTTTTTGTATTAGTATTTAAATTGTATTGTATGAGGATGTTTTTGTCTCTTATGTTGTGCAGCATTTATGTTGTTTTAAAGGGCTATAAAAATAAACCTAGCACGATGAAACAGACATGTGACCGTGCAGATTCTGTTCAGGCAGCTGCACTTGGGAATAGGAGGGCAGTCACAAACTTGAGAAAACAGCTAGAACAACTTTCTGATAAAATGACGGACATTGAGGACAGAAGCAGGAGAAACAAAGTATGACTGGTGTGGTGGGGTTACCGGGGGGAGCAGAAGGCTCAGACGCTGTTGGCTTTCTCATAGCTAATCAGCTAAATAAAAATGTATACAATCTCTCTCATCTCTTCTCAGGTGTTATGGATCCAGACTGGAACTTGTGTAAATCCTAGTTACCGGCAAAGCAGAGAAACAAATAGAGACATCATTTGCTTAGCTGCTGTTCCTAAAATTTTTAATTAATTAGTTTAACCCAAGCTATAGAATAAGAATGCGCATTTGATCAGATACAACTGCAGTCACAAATTATGAGATACATTATTCAAATGCTTGGCGAAAGAGATGTGTTTTTAATCTAGATTTAAACAGAGAGAGTGTGTCTGAACCCCGAACATTATCAGGAAGGCTATTCCAGAGTTTGGGAGCCAAATGTGAGAAAGCTCTACCTCCTTTAGTGGACTTTGCTATCCTAGGAACGACCAAAAGTCCAGTGTTTTGTGACCTTAGGGTGCGTGATGGGTTGTAGCGTGGTAGAAGGCTAGTTAGGTATGCAGGAGCTAAACCATTTAGGGCCTTATAGGTAACTAATGATAATTTGTAACTGATACGGAACTTAATAGGTAGCCAGTGCAGAGACTGTAAAATTGGGGTAATATGATCATATTTTCTTGACCTTGTAAAGACTTTAGCTGCTGTATTTTGGACTACCTGTAGCTTGTTTATTGACGAAGCAGGACAACCACCTAGAAGTGCATTACAATAGTCCAGTCTAGAGGTCATGAATGCATGAACTAGCTTTTCTGCATCAGAAACAGATAACATGTTTCGTAGCTTGGCAATGTTTCTAAGATGGAAGAATGCAGTTTTTGTAACATGGGAAATATGATTTTCAAAAGACAAGTTGCTGTCTAATATAACACCCAGATTTTTGACAGGAAGTAACAGTACATCTGTCTAGGTGCAAATTGTAATCTAGATTCTGTGTAGCCTACTTTTTTTTTTTTTTTTTTGGTCCAATGAATAATATCTCTGTCTTATCCAAATTTAATAGCAGAAAATTATTTGTCATTCAATCTTTTACATTTTTAACACACTCTGTTAGCTAAGATAATTTAGAAGTTTCATCTGGTCTCGTTGATATATATAGTTGAGTATCATCAGCATAACAGTGGAAATTATTATTAGGAATATTATTAGGATGGCGGCGCGTCCACACGCAGCGGCTTCTCTCTGTCCCGAAAGAACGGTGTTTTCTTGTTATTTAGCAATGTAAGCGCGGTTAGCAGCAACCATGCTTTTTAAATAGTGATGGAGCTCAAACGCAGTACAAACGGCAACAACAAATATTGTAATCCTTTTGATTTGGAAATCTCTTTACTGAATTTTATAGAGAATTTACGACTCATATTTAAACAACTTTCATTTAAAGTATGAAGAATATTAGTATGTTTTAAAATAATTATATATTATTAATAATCATTTTTACACCCAAACAATAATTAGTATTTTATAATAGAAAGGTTTTTAATGTCCAATTTACAGTTATGAGACTACATTTAGTTTAATTAACATAATATTTTCATAACAAAAGTAAATCAATATAATACATTTTTTATTTTTATTTTAGAAAAATAATATTCATTTGAATGAAGTAAAACTTATGACATTTACAATTAGACTGCAATTTAACATAACACTTAGAAATGGTGTCATTTAATTACAAAATAAAGATACAAATATTTACCATAAAACATCTGAAAAGACAAAATATTAACAAAGGGAGATCTAACAGATTTATTCCTGCTCTTTTCATTAATTAAATCAAATTGATCTAAAAACAGATATTTGGAGACCTTACAGTCTTTCACCAAGAGCCCTGATTTCTGAGCAGAGAAAGAGACAGAGTTCATGATATAATATTGAATAATTGCTGAAATATGACACTTAAATATAAGACATAGCTCATTAATACTCAAAAATCATTATTCAACAGCTGACCGTCTCAAACCAATGTCTAACAAATATTCATTTATTGTGATATTTATTTCAAATAATAAAAAAAGGAGTGAGAAAAGTTATTTAAAAATCAAACGCCACGTGAAATGTGTTTTCCTGAACATTAGATCATTTAAGAGGATTTTGTAAACATCAACATTGCATCCAAGAAAAAGAAAATGGACAACACCAAGCTGTTTAAATAAATGATTAGAGAAAATATTACACACAGAACTATTATTTTTAATAAACTGTTTTAATCAGTTTATTTTAAAAGTGCTGCTTGTACTGTTGAGAATGGCATGAAAATGAAGTTTCTGCTTTGTTTGTTGTAATGAGAGGATTTGTGATTGTTAGCAACAGACAGACACATAGCTAACTTAATATAAAATGGAATAGAATAACAATGTATAGAAACACATTGTAGATTTGCTTGATATCTTTTGATACATTTAAGTGCTGCACTTGTCAATCACATTGAAACATTTGAATCATTATGAATGATTTTAATACAAATATTATTAAACTGAAAAGCCAGACAGACTCCTCTGTTCCAGCTTTACATTAAACACAGTGATCATCTGCTTGAATACTAAAGCAACATTAATCATTTAATATCATGTTTCTAACACACATGCTGCATTATTTGATTGTAAAGTCTCTTGTAGAGTCTCTTCACCTGTATGGATCACATTCACACATTTATTTCTCCTCATAGACACAGCAGTGAAGCTCTTCTGTGGATCTTCAGCTGATGTTTACTGCTCCTCTCAAGACCACTTCACTTTATGAGATACAGCATTTATCAGCTTTTGGTGATGGACCTCCACCCACACTGTAAGATTGAAGTTTAATGGAATTGAAAAGTACAAATTAATTACTGTATTTCAATCACAGTAAAAAGTTGCATTAAAATCCTGTAAACAGATTAATTACTGACTATATCTGATTCTAAATATGTATTTATAAACTGTATTTGTGTTTTAAATATAATACATTTAGAACATGAATTCCTTTCTGTTTGTGTCTCTGTTGAGTCAGTATAAAGAGAAACACAGTATGCACCCAATATAATAAATGACAAGGAACAAATTCAAATGTGATTTAGTCTTAAAACAAAAGTCTTTCAGTTAAATGTTGCACTAGCTAAAGCTGTTTGTCTTCTAGTTTAAACATATTTGTATTGGTCTCAGTAAATAAGTGAAAAGATTGCACAGCTAGCTGCAATACTGGATTCTGATTGGTCAGTCGTGACATTCGGAGGTGTGTTATTTATTAGGTGTGTGTCATTAGCAGCAGAATAACACACAGTCCTACGGTATTTGAGTCTGGTGTTTCTTTGACTTCTCTCGTATCACAGCACCGTGCTCTCACTCGTTTCATTCAAACACAACTGCTATTAGCTTGTACCTCAGTTACAGACTGGATTTACCCTCAAACCAAACCGCAGGAGATTCCTGTTAATAGTAGACTTGAGGACACATTGTTCAGAGTATCTTGTGGTTAAAGTTGTTGCTAACTGACCAGAAGTGTCTAGCTGAATCTAAATTGTGTCTAAGTCTTCACTTCTGTGTCAAGAAAGGATATAATAAGTGTGATAATGCACATCCAGCCAGATGTTATCACAGAATAAGTCTCTTCAGGAGGACACAAGTCCTGATCACCCTGTCGGATTTATTCTGTGATAACAAGCGGCTGGAGGAACATTATCTCTTACAGAAAGTAAGTGTAAATTAATGTGACGTGTAGCTTGTCAAAGTAAAAACACACAAGAGACAGAGAAATTGATCATATGATGCTGGACGACTGTGAGCTGAAGCTGAATCTGCTCTGATTTTACCAGCGTTTTCCTACAAACTGATGTCTTTAATAAAGCAGCTGTTGCTGTATAAAGATGTGATCGTGTGCTTTTCTTCTCTTTCCTCCTTTGTGTTCAACATTTTTTTTTATCAACTTTACATTTAATTCTGACACAAAGCCTTTGAAATAATTCTTGAAGATAATTTGATAAACTTTTCACAAATATTTGACAGTATATACTTTTTCACACATCAGAGGTAAATGAATCTCTTTAATATCACAAAGTGAAGTTTACTCACCTCAGTTTACAGTTTGAGTCTCGTAGCACATCAATGAGCTGCTGCTTTGAGTCTTCAATCATATTCTCTCTCAGATCAAGCTCTTTTAGAAACTGCAGAGCGTTTGTGTTTGTCAGACACAGAGTTAAAGAAGAAACATCTGTAATGCCACAGTCATAAAGACTAGAAAGAGACAAACAGAGGAAGAGAAATCATCTTACAAACAAATCATTAAGGTGAAGAATCTTTCACAAATATAATGTGAACACATTCATCATGAGATATTAAGTATAACGTGTTTTGTTTAACTCTTATGTGCTGTTCGTTTGGGGAGGACACTCGTGCTGTTTGGGGTCTCCAGAGACCACAAGTAACAAAGGGTCATTTTGTAACAACATATGATTTTTTTAAACAAATGTAATTTTACTCAGTTTATAATTTTTTTACTCCACTTTTTTTTTATTAATTAAAATAAATAAAAACAATTTAAATAGGTTTTTATTCAAAAAGAGCTTTTTATGTAAAATTCAATTTATAAAAGACCCACATTCCCACATTTTGATTAATGGGGATAACATGGCGTGTGTGCACTGTAAAAAAATTGCTGTAGTTTCTACAGCTAAATTTTACAGAATTTTACTGTATAAACATTTTACAAGATGCAGCTGTAATTCGCAATGCATTATGGGTCAAATAAGGTTTTACAGTTGTTAACAGTATATTTCAACGTCAACTGTAATTCATTTACAAGAGGCAGGTGTTTTCACTGTAGTTCCTGCTTTTTACACTAATTTACTGTAGTATGGCATTATGGGATTGCGTGCGCATCATTCAAATTTTTGGAAGTTACATTTTCTTATTGAGTGTAAAGTAGTGTTTACCTAACTTTTCATCTTAAAGCCCAATGCAAACGATTGTCATAGTAACTACTAACGTTATCTGTCGAAATAACTGACAAACAGCAAAATATGTGAAATTTAATTTTTTATACGTGTTCATTTGTTTATATGTGTTCAAATGTCCCATATTGACGTGACGCCTTATTATAATAAGTGAAAGATCTTTATATGCCCGACTGGACAAGTTAGCCTGATAAAAAAAAAAAAAAAAACCAGCAAAAAAAAAAGACTGAGGAAGCATCGAAACGCGAGACTGATTCTGATTATATTAACCTTTCATTCAACATCAAAACAAGCTTAACGGCACACATAAACTCACGGAAAGTACATGAGGTAAATGTTCAACTGTTGAGTTTATTTATAACATATGATATAAGTAGCATCACAAGTGAGCTGTTTTCTTGAGTATCACGATTGCAAATACATAGTTCAATAAACAATTAGTTAACAAGTTACTTCTTTTAGACACAATATTAACTGTTGTTGTATTTCACCAACGAAAATAGTTCCAAACAACTATCAAATCAAAACTAAGCGGTGTTTTTGCTAAATGATTCATCTTTTTGAACTGATCGGTTCAATGAATGACTCCGTTGATTCACTCATTAAGTTATTTACTGCCACCTAATGGCGGATTAGTTTCACGTTTAAAAAGTATCATTGCATTTTCCCAACATTTATTAATTGTATTTTCAAAAATTAATGTAAAACATTAATGTCATTACACAGTTGTAATTTTGAACTGTAAATTATTTAATTTGATTGGTGGTACAGTTCTACAAAGTAATATTATAATTTATTATAGTTTGTTTATTCTAAAATATATGCCATTTTCTGTGTTAATTTTGGTATCATTTATGTGCTTTAAAGAAATCACAAGATTATTTTCTTTGTTTTCTTGTAGGTGCAAAGAATAGCAGCTGATGTGGAGAAACGTTTGATGCTTCAAGACTCTGAAGCTGATTTTATTAGGTAATGTATTAATTCTTTAAATAATTTGATAAACTTGTAAGTTAGATTACATTTTATATTGAAATACTGCATTGTAGGTTGCATTATTGCTTATATTTCTTAATTTCAGGTCCACCCAGTGGCTTTTGACTATTTGAGGGTCAGATGGTTGTGAATTCATACCTCAACTTGTAGCTGGAGTTGGAGTCTTATTACAACTTCAGTCTGGCGTCCCGGGAGCAGACATCTTTTGCATTGAAATTTTTCAAGGTAACGAGTTTTACTTAATTTCATTCGCGAAAAAGGTTCCTTATTTAGTTTAAAGAGTTACTCCACCCCATAATGACAATTTAGTCATTAATCACTGTTAACGTGATTAACAGTGATTAATGTCGTTTCAAACCCATAAAAGCTTTGTTCGTCTTCGGAACACAATTTAAGATATTTTTAATGAGAACCGAAAGGCTTGCGTCTGTCCCAATGACAGCCAAACAATTAACAATGTCTAAGCCCAGAAAAGTATGAAAAGCATCGTCAGAATAGTCCATCTGCCATCAGTGGTTCAACTGTCATTTTACAAAGCTACAAGAATACTTTTTGTTTGCAAAAAAAAAAAAAAGAACAACTTTATTCAACAAAGACGTTCTTTTTGTTTTTGTTCAAATCAAAGCGTAAATAAACATAGAAAGTGTGTCCATGTGACCCAGCTGACACAGAACAGGCTATGTAGTGTGTGTCCAACAGATACTCTCCAAAATGGCACTACACTGACGCAGAGGAGGCGAATTGTTGAATAAATCGTTATTTTTGTTTTCTTTCCATACAAAAAGTATTGTCGTCGCTTCATAACGTTACTGTTGAACCACTGATGGACTATTCTGATGATGTTTTCATACTTTTCTGGGCCTTGACAGTTGTATTTACTTGGCAGTCAGTGGGATGGTCAGAATCCTCCCGGTTGTATCCAAAATATCTTAAATTGTGTTCCGAAGACGAACGAAGCTTTTACAGGTTTGGAACGACATGGAGCTAAGTGATTAATGGCAAGATTTTCATTTTGGGGTGAAGTATTGGTAAATGCTGATTGTATTGTATAAGTGGGATTTTGACATTTATTTTATTGAGCTAGTTTCATTCAATACTTAACTGTATCCTGATGCTTTTGCTTGTTTTTATGTGCAGATGTTTTCTTGGAATCACAACACTCACTGGATACAAGACGGACACATGGAGGCAAAACAAGTGGAAAAGTCTCAGAGAAGAGGAACAACCCTCGTGTGTGTGCTCATCTCAGAAAGTTGATGGACTTTCAGTATGTATTTATTAAATTGTCTTTTGCAGGAATATTCTTAATTTAATAGAACATGAGCTCAAACAACAGAATTTGTGATTTAATGTTGATTCCAGCATTTTATTTTAATCATTTTCTTTAAAAAATCTTTTTTTTTTTCTTTTTTTTTTACAAAAATTATACAAATTATGTTGATTGACCTTCATTTTTATAGAAAGTTAATGTTCTACTCTGAGTATGGCTTATTTTTTTAACATGTATTTGTAGTTATTTGTGATGCTATGCTATTTTTATGATAACATTTAACTGCTGAAAGACTGAAAATTGTATTTTACCAGTAAAAGCCTTGCAATGTCTATCTGCCAGTTTTAATAAATACTTATTTGCAACATCATTGACTTTATTCATTTTTATTTTTTTGTAAATGTATTAAGATAGAGCTCATGATAATGCATTTATATCAGTATTTTATAGTTTACTGTTAAATTATTCTTTAAAGCAGTTTCATTGTTAAATTATAACAACATCATATTGTATTTAGGAGTATTTACAAGATTTTATTGGCAACTTTTTTTGCTAGGTAAATACTGTACTTTAGTGAAATTACAAAATATTGCTGTAAAATAAAATACAAGTTAAATTCAATGTTACTGTAAAAAAATACTACAAACTACTGTATTTCACATACAGCAATTAACTGTAATTTACTTTGCAGTAATTTCCTGTAATCCATTTTACAGCAATTAATATCATTTTTACAGGATTTTATTGGCAACTTTTTTGCCAGTAAAATCCTGTAAATTCTACAGTACATTTTTTTTACAGTGCGTGTGTTGTCCTCCATTGTGGATTTGCTGGTGTCATCTCTTTAGACTGTGTGTGATGTTTTTTTTGTTTTGTTTTTTAGTGATGGAGGGTATGCAAGATATTATATTATATTATAGTATGTATTTTAATGTGTAAATTATGATAATCATAATTATTATGTATTAATGGGTGTTTGTGTGTGTAATCGTTCTGCATTGTGAACGTGTGAAAGGGTTGACACTTAATTTTAGTCTATTTTGTGGTCTGAATTGTGTTGGATTTATTGATTTTGTTTGATAAATTAAGAAAAATAATTGATTTGATAATTTCCCCATTCATTTCAATGTGGGTCTTCAGGGAGGGGCTTATTTTAACAGTAAGACACAACCAGATATCAATCCAGTTAAATGTCTCATGCCATTTAGATAAAGGGATTTTTTTATTTTATTTATTTCAGCAAACATCATTTGAAGTCTCAAAAGACATTGAACAGCACATACGAGTTAAACAAAGTGATTTTCATCATATTGATTCTTGTATGTGAATGTTACTGACCTCAATTTCTCCAATTTACAGAGTGATTCCTTCAGTACATCACATAAGTAATTAACTCCTGTGTTTTTTATTTGATTCCCTCTGAGGTCCAGTTCTCTCAGGTGTGATGGGTTTGATTTCACAGCTGAGGTCAGGGTGAGACACTGTTTCTCTGTAATACTGCATTCACACAGACTGAAGACAGAAAGAGAAAACACAATGAATCAGAAACGTTATGTTCATGTGTGAGTAATTCATCATGTGTCAAGACCATTCAGTGCAATAAATAAAACATTGCCAAAAAGCTTATAATATGACCATAAACAAAAACAGAAGAAAATAAAGATGAACAAAGTAGATTAAGATATAGGATCAACTACAGAACTACTTGAAGCATGAACATGAATATTTAGTTTAAATGTGAGAAATCAAGAAAATTATGTTCCCTTTCACTCGGTCACATTCGACGTTACGTCAGAAAGAGACTGACGAATGGGGTCCCGCCCGAGAGACCAATCACCTTCGAGTGGTAACAAAACGGGCTAGTGGTACAGTGTTTCTTGGTCTGTGGGATTAGAATCGCGAGCTCCACCACATTGCTCCACCATTGCTGCACATGGAGGGAGCACACAAGCTTGCACATAATGTAGCCTTACAGATCGCACGCATACATTCAGGAATGAAGAAAAACTTAAAAATTACAGCATATTCTCTCTGTTTCTGAAAGTGTCTATCCTCAGCTTTGTCATAGTAGATAGAGACGTTTTTGAGAACGGTCAATTAATCATTTAATAAGGACTTTGGCTAATTGTAATGTTCCAATAAACCAAGTTAAAACTATATTTCTAGTATTATGCATGTATTTTTCATTTAATATAATTTCTGAATAAAAAAGATTTTTCAATCATTGTGAAATATCTTAGATGTGCAGCTGTGTTTCTGATCAGTAGAGTGAGGAGTGGCTTAGTTTGAATGCTTGGGGAAATTGTTGCCGCTCCACTCCGCTCACATACTTTGGTGTGAGACATGAATTTAAATGTCCGTGTGTGAAGACGTTGTGCAGCACAAATCCGTGAATGAATGTTCCAAAGTGAGGTAAACTTCAACAGAGTAGGGAGCAAGGAACACTGTATAGGGACCATGTCACTTTGAACAGTTAATGTACAGAGCTCACTTCTAATGAACTGATTATCTGAATCAGGTGTGTTAACAAAGAGTGACGTGTGAAATATGCAGAGCTGGGGGGTGTGAGGATTATAATTTTGATTTATATCCTTTCTTTATTTAAAGGCTGAAATCTGAGGTTTACCTTTTTATGAAACTTTTTCAAAGCTTTATTTGAATATTCACATTAGCTATATTAATCTTGAAATCTTGAATGCTATTTAACTGTTGTCATTCAAGTTGTAATTTAAAAACCGGACATCATTTGTAATGTTATTGTTTTAGTGATCAAAAAGTCATTTTATTTGTTGTTTGTTGATTTTTAAATATAAAACATAATATTGATACATGTATTTTTTTTTTTTTTTTTACATCTCCAGCACATTATTACAATACTTTGATAATACTGATAACCATGATAATTTTGGTCACTATGATAGTGATAAGAAATTTTGGTCACACTTTATTTCTCACTATTAACTAACCATTAACTATGACTTTTGCCTCAATTAACTCCTTATTTGCTGCTTATCAATAGTTTATAAGGTAGTTGTTAAGTTTAGTGTATTGGGTAGGATTATGGATGTCATGCATTATATGTACTTTATAAGCACTAATAAACAGCCAATATGTTAATAATACACATGCTAATAAGCAACTACTTATTAGTGTAAATTGGACCCTATACTAAAGTGTTACCGAAATTTACATACAATTACATCCCTACTCAGCTCCTCAACTCCCCGGACTCCAAGATTGGCCTATTTGGCGAAGCAGTCTGAGGTCATCAAGCATATTCTTCCCTTGCGGCCTGCTGCTGCCTCCACACAGCCGCCAGTGCAGCCACCTCAGCCTGCTCATCGCTGAAGGCGCCCCCTGTGGTCTCCTCCACTCCCACTCAGCCACAGCAGCAGCCTTCACCCCGGCCGCAGCGAGGAGATGGTCGCAGAAGAGCGATGCTCCGAACCTTCACCCCGTGGCTGGACCTCTCGTTTCTATGGGCTGACGTTCCCCTAGAACCAGTGTCCAGACATTCTGTTGTGTAAACAGATGCCTCTGCCACGGGCTGGGGTGCCATGTGCAACGGGCATACTGCGTCAGGTTCCTGGACAAAAAGCCAACTTCAGTGGAATGTCAATTGCCTCCAGTTGCTAGCAGTACAGCTTGGACAACATCAACCATCAGGGTGGTATAAATATGCGTTTCCCCTAGTGAGCCTTCTTGCACAGACGTTGTGCAAGATCAGGGAGGACGAGGAGCAGGTCCTCATGGTTGCATCTTTTTGGCCCGGCTGGACCTGGTTGCCCAAACTTGTACTCCTCGTGACAACCCCTCCCAGGCCAATTCCTCTGAGGAAGACCCTTCTTTCTCAAAGACAGGGCCTCCTAGGGGTGAGAGCTCACTCAACTAGGAGTGTAGCCTTCTCCTGGGCACTGGCACATGGCGCCTTGCTAACAGACATCTGTAGAGGTGCAGGCTGGACAACACCTAACACCTTTGTGAGATTTTATAAATCAACATGTAGAGCCTGTGTCCACCCGGGTACTTGCACCTTCAGGACAGTAAGGACCTGCTCGGTGTCAATCTGCTTGCTGTGCCATTCCACTCCACGGAATGGATGCATGCTCTATTCCCCTCAAGTTCCTCAGTTCAGAACCCTGGGTTCCTCCAGCACTTTTGATGTACAGCACTTCTGGCATGCCCCATCGGTCATGCCTGTGTTAGACTAGGTGCCTCCACGTTTTGTGATTCCCCTTTTTCTGGGCAATCCAATGTGTGTATTTCCACAGTAAGTCTCTTGGAAGCATGTGTCTTTCCCTTGGCAAGCACCTTGCCAGCTCTGTTGTTGAAACTTCCACCCTGCAGACTGGGTTCCTTCAGTTTCATGTGCCTACGTCTTCCTATGAGCAGGCAGCCTGCTAGCATACGTCCAGGGGGAATATTCTACCCAGTGTAATCTGTGTCAGGTATAGGCCCTCACTCATACTGGCCTCACGACAGGGTGCCATCACTCACAAGGGTCACTGGAAGAAAGCTATGTGGCATTTTGTAAGGGACCCCCATTCGTAAGTCTCTATCTGACGTAATTATTATTTTTTTCACATCGCTGTTCCGCTGAATGGCCGGGTCATTGGGCTCGGCTCCTCAGCAAAGACTTGTTGCTCCTCAGCAAAGATAATGATTATTTTTCTGTCGACTAATCTAACGATTATTTTTTAGATTAGTCGACTCCTCTAATGATTATTTTTATTACAATAAATAATTAATCTAATGTTCTTTTTTTGATTAGCTAATGAATCCTTTGGATAACTTTACAAAAAAATGTAAGTACAACTTCTAATATAATATTTCAACCTTTATTCATTTTCAACCAATGTGGTTGAAGTTTTTACAGTATACAAAAATAAAGAGGCAAAGAAAATTATTTTACTATGGTAAATATGAATTTACGATAGCGCTTATAATTAAACCACAGTAGCCACAAATTTACAGTTGTCTGAGACGTCATGAAATGTTCTTTAGCATCACAAACCATAAAATGTAGTCAGGGTTCTTCTATTGTTTAGCATGGTTTCCAGAGATCTGGAGCTGATTCTGGGTAGCTTGGTGGTCTGTGACTGTTGTCTTTTAAGGGGCCGTTCACATATCACGTCTTTTGCGCACTCAAGTTTGTTATTTCCAATGTGGTCGCGCGGTATGCCCGGTCATAATGGAAACGAGGCGGTCGCGAAGTGCACGTGAAAACAGTCGTGTCCGCACCGCATCGAGTTAAAAACATCGCAACTTTTCAGAATGCCGCAAGCGCACCGCGGGTCATGGGACAAGAACTAACCAATCAGCTTCATCCTTTCCCGTAACAACGTTGAAAGCTCAGCCAAGATGAAGGAACTGCTGATCATAGCTGTATATGGATTGCCATTTTGAAATAAATTTAGTAGCAGAGCTACTGCAAGCGATTTTTAGTGCTGCAAATCCATTTATCCTTTGCTAGAGTTGGGGTACTCGAACTTGGACTCGGACTCGAGTCCGGACTCGAGTCCAATTTTGAATGAACTCGGACTTGTCACGCACTCGAGTGAATTTGTACTCGGACTTGACACGGACTTGAACATTTTGGACTCGGAAAATATTCCGAGTACAGTCGAGTCCACGTCATGTGTAACAATAAAACCAGCATAAAATTGAAATGATAAATTAATGAATGTCTCCCCTTCTGTCATTTTACTGCACCACACCGGCAGGCAGAAGTCTCATGCTTGCAGACGAAACACACGCACCACTCACTGGATATCAGTGTGGATTAGTGATGGGAAGTTCGATTCTTTTCCTCGAACCGGTTCTTTCGGACGGTTTGATTCAATAAACCGGTTGAGAAAAAAAACAGTTCACCGGATACATAATCCATTGCGATGTATTTGTTATTAAAGAACTTACGTTTCGTCAGATTGCCCTTCATTCAAGCCCTCGGTTTACCCGCACTCATTACATTAGCACAAAATCAGTTCAGAATCAATCACCAAAAGAATCAGTTCGGTTCAGACGCGCTGTGAGTCAGTCGGTTTCATACTGAATCACGAATGCGCAGTATCATCAGCTCCTCGGTTCTCGAATCGGACGCCTCCGAAAGAAACGGTTTTCGGTTCAGTTTACTGATGATCTGAAAACTGATACAACCTGTTCTTGACTCGAGAACGAGAATCGCTCAAAACCCGGGTAGGAAAATCTGACAGGGTAGGATAAAATGTCAGGACACCGGCACATGCTGCAGTTCAGTATCATCAGCTGCTCTACTCGTGTTCATGTTCTGTTTACTACAAACTCAGTTTGTGAATCTGTCATCATTAACTATAAATACAGCACAGATATTTCATAAATCATCCCTTATTCATATTAAACATGGAGTCTTTAGAGTCTTAATTATTGTCCAACTTCCCTGAAAACCCCTTTGGCCCATACATAATTTACAATATACAGATTAGAAACATGTAGCCCCTATCTTAACAAAAAAAAACGTATATATATATATATATATATATATATATATATATATATATATATATATATATATATATATATATATATTTATAGTTTTATCACACTTTCCGATGTTTAACAAAATACTTGAAAAATTACACGCATGCGCAGTATCATCAGTTCATCGGTTCTCAAATCGGACGCCTCCGAAAGAAACGGTTTTCGGTTCAGTGTACTGGTGATCCGAAAACCGATGCAACCGACTACCAGAGACAGCAGCAGCAACCAACAGATGCTGCACAGCTCAGCATTGCAGGATTTGCAAGACCAGAACTGACCAAACAAGCAATGCAACTCTATGATGCAAGTTCTCCAAGACAACAAGAAATTCATAATGCCATCATTAAGGATCTCCTCATTGGCTGCACTTTACCTCTGTCAAATGTGGGGGAGAGGCATTAAATAACTGAAATGTCATCTTTAACTGGAGGACAATATAGTGTGATACAATAATAAAATAGGTTCATTTGTATTTTCATGCACTTGTAATACAATAAAACCTTTGAAACCTTTTTTGATAGGAAACTAGTTCTGTTGACATAAAATAAAAATGTTCAATGGCAATGACTAGATGTAACAGTGGTATTTTTTTTATTGCATTTTTATATTGCCATTGGTTTAATGGGTTGAAAGGTTAAAATATTAATAGAATGTAAAAATGTACAATACCAATTTATAATCTTTTTTAATTTAATTACTTTCTGGACTCGGGCGGATTCGACTCGGACTCGGCCTTTAAGAACTCGGACTTGAGTCCAACTCGGACCCTTTTGGACTCGGACTCGGACTTGGACTCGGTGTTTGTGGACTTGGTCTTGACTCGTACTCGACAAAGGTGGACTCGGACCCAACTCTATCCTTTGCTGAACTTTTTGCGGCTTCATGGAACGCACAAAAAAAACTGATTAATATTCATGAATCCAGCAGCTCATTAATCCTGAGTAATCCTCAGTGTGTTTTATAGTTCTTATTATTAGAATTTATATAATGATTATCATATCAGTATTTTTGTTAGTTTTTTCCCAATTTCTTTTTTTTGGTCAGAAACATTGAATGTCAGAAAAAGCAACCACCTCTCAAGTTAAAATGACTAATATGCATTCAAACATGGTTATCAAATTTACTTCTAATAACTTAAGTTCTATTAAATAATCAGATGAAACCTCTAAATTATCTTAGCTAACAGAGTGTGTTAAAAATGTAAAAGATTGGATGACCAATAATTTTCTCCAATTAAATTCGGATAAGACAGAGATATTAATTATTGGACCAAAAAACACTACACAGAATCTTGTAGATTACAATCTGCAACTAGACGGATGTACTGTTACTTCTTCTACAGTCAAAAATCTGGGTGTTATATTACACAGCAACTTCTAAAAATCATATTTCCCATGTTACAAAAACTGCATTCTTCCATCTTAGAAACATTGCCAAGCTACGAAACATGTTATCTGTTTCTGATGCAGAAAAGCTAGTTCATGCATTCATGACCTCTAGACTGGACTATTGTAATGCACTTCTAGGTGGTTGTCCTGCTTCGTCAATAAACAAGCTACAGGTAGTCCAAAATACAGCAGCTAGAGTCCTTACAAGGTCAAGAAAATATGATCATATTACCCCAATTTTACAGTCTCTGCACTGGCTACCTATTAAGTTCCATATCAGTTACAAATTATCATTACTTACCTATAAGGCCCTAAATGGTTTAGCTCCTGCATACCTAACTAGCCTTCTACCACGTTACAACCCATCACGCACCCTAAGGTCACAAAACACTGGACTTTTGGTAGTTCCTAGGATAGCAAAGTCCACTAAAGGAGGTAGAGCTTTCTCACATTTGGCTCCCAAACTCTGGAATAGTCTTCCTGATAATGTTCGGGGTTCAGACACACTCTCTCTGTTTAAATCTAGATTAAAATCACATCTCTTTCGCCAAGCATTTGAATAATGTATTTGTGAGTATAGTTGCATCTGATCAAATGTGCATTTTTATTCATTAGCTTGGGTTAAACTAATTTTACTTTGTTGGATCAGTAGCTATGCTAATGATGTCTCTATTTTGTTTCTATGTTTTGCCATGGGATTTACATCCCGTGGTAACTAGGATTTACACAAGCTCCAGTCTGGATCCAGAACACCTGAGAAGAGATGATGCTGACACTCAGAGGACCCCAGATGATGCTAACCCTGAATCAACAACAGAACTACGAATATTGCTACAAGTGTGACTGAATCATATATGAATAATTAATAATATTAAGAATGTTCATCATCTGGCTGACTACGATTTGTATAATTTTTTCTACAAATCCTGTCATACGTGCACAAACTGACAGTCACCACTTATAAGCTACTACAAAATATTGTAGAAACATAATTTTCTCTAAAGTTGCTCTGTAAAAAGCGCTATACAAATAAACTTGAATTGAATTAAAAAAATACACTTTTATTTTACAAATATTATATATATATATATATATATATATATATATATATATATATATATATATATATATATATATATATATATATATATATGCATCTCAAGCAGTCTGGTGAGTAAACTAAAATATTTACTAGCCAATGGCGATTCAATTGCCAAGGTATCCGTAGAGGGTTGGTCAGTCTTTTTCTGACTTAACGTCTCCTATGAACTATGTCTGAGTGAATTTCCATTAATTAATTGGTTTGCTGGGATTTCTTAATCCTGTGATCTCAGGTGGTTGACAGATTTTCCTTCATTCAGATAAAAGATCAGGAGGACACATCTATTAGAAATACAGTATGTGCACAGATTAATCATTTAAACACTGCAATATTCAATTGAAATATTAACTGTCAATTTTAATTTCATGGTGACTTTTAAATAAGATTTTTAAGTAGTTTTATAGTTGATCCTATATCTTAATCTACTTTGTTAATCTTTTTTCTTCTGTTTTTGTTTTATTGGGGGCAGTAGTGGACTAATGGTTAGAGATTTGTCTTGTAACCTGAAGGTCGCAGGTTTGAGTCTCAGGTACAGCAGGGATTGTAGGTGAAGAGAGTGAATACCCATTGCTCTCTTCTACCTTCAATACCACGACTGAGATGAGACCCTTGAGCAAAAACTGAATCCAAACTGTTCCCCGGGTGCCGCAGGTTTGTGTTCATGGTGTGTGTGAGCACTTGGATGGGTTAAATGCAGAGCACATATTCAGACTGTGGAACACTATACTTGGCCACCTTTTCCTGAAAGCAAACCGTAATCTTTAATCTCACTGTAACATCTTTAGAGTATAATGATACTAACTCTAGTTTCTCCAGCTTGAACTGTGTGTTCATCAGTAGATCACTGAGGTTTTTCACTCCAGAGTCTCCTAGCATTTCATTCCAGCTCAGGTCCAGTTCTCTCAGGTGTGATGGGTTTGATTTCAGAGCTGAAGTCAGGATTATACACTGTTTCTCTGTAATACTGCATCCACACAGACTGAAGACAGAAAGAGAAAAGACAATGAAACAGACACCTTATGTTCAAGTGTGAGTAATTTATCATGTTTTAACACCATACAGTGCAATAATTAAAACATCGCCAAAAACCTTATTATATGACCGTAAACAGAAGACAAAGATTAACAAATTAGACTAAAATATAGGATCAACTACAGAACTACATAAAAATAACATTAAACGTGAAAACTGAGTTTAAATGCGAGAAATCAAGAAAATTCTGATTCTGAACCACAATTTACTTAAAGACATTTTAAGAGGATCATAAGTAACCACTTTTTTTCTTTTCTTTTTTTGCCAATTATGGCAGGATTTAATTTGGTCCATTAATGAATTGATTTGCTGTCATTTGTTATTTCTGTGATCTCCGGTGATTGACAGATTTTCCTTCTACATCATCAGAAAAGAGATGATGTTGTGAGGGAGAAAGTAAGTTATTCAAATGAAAGATCAGGAGGACACATCTATTAGAAATACATTATGTGCACAGACAAATAATTTAAGCACTGCAATATTTCATAAAAAATAATAACAATCAACTTTAATTTCATGTCTTTTTAATATGGTTTTAAGTAGCTCTATAGTTGATTTTATATCTTAATCTACTTTGTTAAACTTTTTTCTTCTGTTTTTGTTTTATTGGGGGCAGTAGTGGACTAATGGTTAGAGATTTGTCTTGTAACCTGAAGGTCGCAGGTTTGAGTCTCAGGTGCAGCAGGGATTGTAGGTGAAGAGAGTGAATACCCATTGCTCTCTTCTACCTTCGATACCACGACTGAGATGAGACCCTTGAGCAAAAACTGAATCCAAACTGTTCCCCGGGTGCCGCAGGTTTGTGTTCATGGTGTGTGTGTGTTCAATAATGTGTGTGCACTTGGATGGGTTAAATGCAGAGCACTAATTCAAAGTATGGGACACTATACTTAGCCACATATCACTTCCTTTCCTTTCCCTTTTCCTGAAAGTAAACAGTAATATTTCATCTCACTGTAACATCTGTAGAGTATAATGATACTAACTGTAGTTTCTCCAGCTTAAATTGTGTGTTCATCAGTAGATCACTGAGGTTTTTCACTCCAGAGTCTCCTAGTTTATTCCAGCTCAGCGTCAGTTCTCTCAGGTGTGATGGGTTTGATTTCAGAGCTGAAGTCAGGGTGAGACACTGTTTCTCTGTAATACTGCAATCACACAGACTGAAGAAAGAAAGAGAAAACACAATGAATCAGACACGTTTTGTTCATGTGTGTGAGTTAAATGAATCATGAGTAAACACCATACAGTGCAATAATAATAATAAAAATAAAAAAATGCCAAAACCTTACATTTACATTACATTTAGTCATTCAGCAGACACTTTTATCCAAAGTAACTCACAAATGAGGACAATGGAAGCAATCAAAATAATAAATAAAAAATAATAAATATATATATTTTTTAAATGTATTTATTATGTATAATAAATAAAAAGAAAAGAAAACAAAAATAAATACAGCAAACTAGTATTAGATGCAATTTTTTTATTGTTAATTGTAAAATAAATAAAAAGAAAAACAGACAGAATATAGGCAGGGCTGCACATAAGCGGTCTGCAGGTACGTATGTGCTGTAATGTGCTGTAAATTAGTTCAGAGCACATGTTTGCGGACGGACATGGTTGACAGCTGTTAATGTACAATAACCATTTTAGATCGACAAAATGTACTGTATAAATTGTCTATTCAAGCTGAAAGCTAACATTTTCAAAGCACAATGCGAAACTGTGACTTTTCATTCACGGACGCTCTTTAAGCTAAACCCAGAAGCGCATAGACTAACTTGCGGGCAACCCACCAAAATAAAAGCTTGCTGATTTTAAGTCTGAAAAAAAAAAATAATAATAATAATAACAAATAATAATTAAGGTAAAATACTACTACTACTACTTATAATAATAATAATAATAATAATAATAATAATAATAGCATTTTATTTTTAAGTTTACTATAAAATAATTGTATTTGTATTTAATACTTCCTTTTTATTATAAAATAAAATAGTATTATAACACTTTATTACTTAGTTCATTATTTAAAAATAAAGAACTGAATAAATGCAATAATATCATCACAATTAATTTCTTTTATTATTATTATTATTGTTATATTTGATGGGTCAGAAGCAAACCAAATCTCCAGGTTTTCATAAGAGAACCAGGCTGAAGAAAAAGTATAACTTACTTTGCTAACATAGCAGACTCATAAGAAAATACATTGTAATCATCTGAATTAAAGAGAAAATAAACATTTAATCTGATGTTTAAGTGAATAAAGCAGTATTGACAGCCCTGGAGTTTCACAACTATTGACTTTGATCTCTCTCACCGGACTCGTGTGTGTGTATGTGTGTAAATACAGGTGCTGGTCATATAATTAGAATATCATCAAAAAGTTGATTTATTTCACTAATTCCATTCAAAAAGTGAAACTTGTATATTATATTTATTCATTACACACAGACTGATATATTTCAAATGTTTATTTATTTTAATTTTGATTATTATAACTGATAACTAAGGAAAATCCCAGCAATCAATACTTAGTTGGGCTCCTTTTTCCTGAATGACTGCAGCAATGCGGCGTGGCATGGAGTGGATCAGTCTGTGGCACTGCTCAGGTGTTATGAGAGACCAGGTTGCTCTGATAGAGGCCTTCAGCTTTTCTGCATTGTTGGGTCTGACATATCTCATCTTCCTCTTCACAATACCCCACAGATTTTCTATGGGGTTAAGGTCAGGCAAGTTTGCAGGTTAATTAAGAACAGGGATACCATGGTCCTTAAACCAGGTACTGGTAGCTTTGGTACTGTGTGCAGGTGCCAAGTCCTGTTGGAAAATTAAATCTAGATCTCCATAAAGTTCGTCAGCAGCAGGAAGGACCAAAACCACCAGATGACATGGCACCGCAAACCATCACTGACTGTGGAAACTTTACACTGGACCTCAAGCAACGTGGATTGTGTGCTTCTCCTCTCTTCCTGCAGACTCTGGGACCCTGATATCCAAAGGAAATGCAACATTTACTTTCATCAGAGCACATAACTTTGGTCCACTCAGCAGCAGTCCAGTCCAGTTGAAGCGAAACGCTTCTGATGCTGTCTGTTGTTCAAGATTGGCTTGACACAAGGAATCCGACAGCTGAAACCCAGCCTCTTTTGCAGTGACCTTTTGTGTCTTGCCGTCCTTGTGCAAGGTGTCAATGGTCGTCTTTTGGACAACTGTCAAGTCAGCAGTCTTCCACATGATTGTGTAGCCTACAGAACTAGACTGAGACACCATTCAAAGGCTTTGCAGGTGTTTTGAGTTAATAAACTGATTAGAATGTGGCACCAGGTGTCTTCAATATTGAACCTTTTCACAATATTCTAATTTTCTGAGATACTGAATTTGGGATTTTCCTTAATTGTCAGTTATAATAATCAAAATTGTGTGTGTGTGTGTGTGTGTGTGTGTGTGTGAGGGAGAGTGGTTCAATTATGGTTAATCAGTGCAATGGATCATGGGAAATGTAGTCCGGGCTGACACATAACAGTCTGTGTAGTGTGAGTCAATTTAATAGGAGGGGGAGCTCTGGTGGAAAGCGGATGGATTCATGACAGTTGTGAGGGAGAAGGAAAGTTATTTAGATGAAAGATCAGGATTAGAAATACATTAAGCACACAGATAAATAACTTAAGCACTGCAATATTCCATAAAAAAATATAAAAATTAATTAATTAATTGAACTTAACTTTAACTTAACTTTAATGTCATGGAGGCTTTATGAAAGTTAACGGTAATCTTTAATCTCACTATAACCACTGTAGAGTATAATGATACTAACTGTAGTTTCTCCAGCTTGAACTGTGTGTTCATCAGTAGATCACTGAGGTTTTTCACTCCAGAGTCTTCTAGTTTATTCCAGCTCAGCTTCAGTTCTCTCAGATGAGATGGGTTTGATTTCAGAGCTGAAGTCAGGGTGATACACTGTTTCTCTGTAATGCTGCAATCACACAGACTGAAGAAAGAAAGAGAAAACACAATGAATCAGAAACGTTATGTTCGTGTGTGAGTTAAATGAATCATGAGTAAATACCATACAGTACAATAAACAAACTGTTGCTAAAACCCGAAAACAATAAAAGTAAATATATAATCATACAGCCATAAACTAAAACAAAAACAAAACAGGATTTGAGGATACTAATTACATTTCAAGTCTGAAGAATCTTCAATTAGACCAAAAAAAAAAGGGTTAGTGATTTGTTATGTAATTAAAATTAAAGATCAACTATAGAAGCTCTTTACAATAACATTAAAACATTAAAAATAGAGTTCAAATGTAACAAATCAAGAAAATACAAATTTTCTTCAACACATTTTAAGATTGCACTTTACAGTCAACAAGTACATTTTGTGATGCATGTCTGAGTGAAAAGGTGTTTTATTTTATTTTTGTATTTTTTTTTTACTGCAGGTCAGGAATTCATTTTTGATGAAAAGCTGGATAATTGTTTGCTATTGCTGTGATCTCATGTGATTTTCCCGCCTTCACATCATCAGACGAAAGAATAGATGTTTTTATGAGGGAAAGTGATAGTTATTTTCATTAAAGATCACAATGGTACATTTATTTTTGGGAAATAAATTATGTACCCTGGTAAATCAATCTCACTGTAACTGCTGTAGAGTATAATGATACTAACTCTAGTTTCTCCAGCTTGAATTGTGTGTCCATCAGTAGATCACTGAGGTTTTTCACTCCAGAGTCTCCTAGTAGTTTATTCCAGCTCAGGTCCAGCTCTCTCAGGTGTGATGGGTTTGATTTCAGAGCTGAAGTCACAGCAGAATAACCTTCATATGTTATACAACAGTCACTTAACCTACATTGAGAGAAAGAGAGAAGATGAAAGAAAATTATTTAATAAAGTTACAATGTCTTAAAAGTTACAATGATATAACAAAAAATAGAGGAAGAGTGTCTGAATACATTTGGAAAATTTTCCACAATTTGGTCTTCAAAACAGAAAAATAAGTTGTTTGTTTAATCAAATAATTCACACTTTTTTGACAATTTGTCCTCATTCTTGATAGAAATACAATGACATTTTATTTCCCAACAACACTGTGTAAGAGGTGTTAAAATATTTCATATCTTTTTATTTCATCTTTTGTCTAAAACAGAGTTTATTGTTTAAATTATAAGTCCTGAATTTTGTGCATTTGTGTTTAAATTGATTCTGGTCTTCACATCACTACAGCGTAAATGCATTCACTCTTCTCTGTCCAGTGACTTGATCAACTTTACTTCACAGATTCAACTTTGCACATCTAAATAAAACTGTAAGTTTATCTGTGCATGTAGATGTGAAGTACAGTAATATTTCTCTGAAACAGGTAAGACTGAAGAAGCAATGCCTGGACAGAATAAAGCCCAGTCTGGACTGGTTCTGTTCAGTTGTGTTACACATTCATTAATCTGGGTCTTTGATGACAGCGAGATGATATGAACCATCAATAAACACTATGAATATGTTTTGCTACTGCAGCACAGGACTATTCTGTTGTGTCCCATTAAAAAAACACAATGAAAACAGTTCAGTCCCACTGGATAAAAAAATAACTGTTTGTGTATTTTTGGTATTATTAACTGAAATTATTGGGCATTGGGTTGTGTATTTGACCTGCTGTATAAGCAACAAGAAAAACTCATTACAACTTTTAAATGTTTAGATCACAACAACTTACTTTACAAGTCTTTCTTACACAAACACATACAGTATAAAATACAAACAGAATAACTATACAAAAATATATAAACACTTACAAAAACATACAAATATATATTGTGCTACAAACATGGTAACATACATCAACGGTCAGACACTTTAGACGCATTCACCTGCTCAGGTAGAAGCACACCTCACTGGTTAAAAATAAATAGAGGCAGGTCATTGTGTGGGGCTCAGCTTTGATGTGCTTCCGTGTTTATACGATCAAAGCAAGCATTAATGTTACTGGTTGGTGGTCAATGTTTTTAAATTAGTCTTCAATCCTCAGTTTGTAGTCAGTAAACATGATCGCAGTCACAGCAGAAATTAAAGAAAAAATTTTACTGAAGTCTATTCAAAAGTTGTATGAATCTATTCTAAGAAGGTTGGAAGCTGTATTGAAGGCAAATGATGGTAAAAACATTAATAAAATACTGGCTATTTCTGATGTGTTCACATTATTTTCTCCAACCCCTGTGAACTTAAAGGGATAGTTCACCCAAAAATCTAAATTAACCCTTGATTTACTCATCCTCAAGCCATCCAGGTGTATACGAATTTCTTCTTTCAGACAAATATAATCAGAGTTATTTTAAAAAAAATGTCCTGGCTCTTCTAAGCTTTATAATGTGAGGTTGGACTCAAATGAGAATTAAAACGGATGACTGTAACTTTACTAGTCATGCAACATGTTAAATGATGTAAGATACTCACTTCAGTGTGTCAAGTGTACAGTGTTTATCCTTCAGTAGAGCAGAGATCTGATTCACTTGTGTGTCTCCTAGTTTATGTCCACTTAGATTCAGCTCTCTCAGGAGTAACGGGTTTTTACCCACAATTCCAGCAACATACTGACAGCCTTCATCTGCAGCAGGACCCAAAAACCTGCCGAAGAGAAGATGAAGCTGGAATCAAATAATGTGCATTGCATCACAAAACATTTAAAGATTATCAAACATTATTTGTAACGAAAAGCTCTAGTTCAAGTTTAAACAGTTGAACATTTAAATATACAAATATTATTAAGAAAGTCAAAAGTAAATTTAAAAGAAATTCAGGGGAAAAAGCTCACGATTCTCAAAAATCTCTAGATCTTTCTGGCTTTTAAGCAGGAGATGAGGAAAGTTGGCAAAGAGATAACTAGCTTGTGACAGCTAAGCATTCATAAAGATACATTAGTTGATCTTTTGATGCCGGCTCTTCCTATTATTATGTAGCAGAATTAATCAAATACTGGACTAACACAAATGACGATAAAGAGTCTAGGCTGAATGTGTGTGTGTGTGTGTGTGTTGAATTATCACTGATCCTCTCCTGACGCACATCACATTTGTGTGGTCTGTGATAGATCTGCTGTAGTAGATGTACAGTGTTGTGAATCTGAGCTTGATGGAAATTAATGAACGGTGCATTCAGTAACATTTAAACAATCAGAATAATAAATCACATTGAATATATTTTCATGATAAATGTCCACAATAACACAATCATAAATGTTAACTAAAGCTGCAAGCAGTGATTAAAGGGCCTTCGCACTCGTGCTCACCACCACTGAGTGGCCATAGGAGAGCAGCAAACGTTGGGCTTATAAAATGATAAATATTTTTTTTGCCAACAGGTGGTGCTATGATTATAACTGAATATTGGCATGTAAATGTCTTCAGGCCAGGACTCTTACCAAACGTGAAGTTAGGGTTAGATCGGGAATTGCTTGTTTAAGTTAGTTTAAATCAAGTAGTTTCCTGTTGCCAGCAGGTGGTGTTATGACTATAAATCAATATTGGCCTTAAGATGAGTTCAAGCTAGGACTCATATCAAACGTGAAGTTAGGGTTAGATCGGGAATTGCTTGTTTAAGTTAGTTTAAATCAAGTAGTTTCCTGTTGCCAGCAGGTGGCTGTATGATTTTAACTGAAATATTGGCCGTAAGATCTGTTAAGTCCAGGACTCTTGGCAAGCATGTGAAGTTTAGGGCAGATCAGACTTTGCATATTTAAGTGTGAAACAAGATATTTCCTGTTGCCAGGAGGTGGCACTATAATTAAAATTGAATATTGGCCTTTAGATGTATTCAGGCCAGGACTCTAATCAAACTTGTGAAGTCTGAAGCAGACTCGACATTGTATGCACGAGTTAGAGTAATGTTCTGTTTCACTGCAATAATAGCATGCTTTAACACTTAGCTAAGTGGGGGGTTGACATTTTAATTCATAAAAATCATGAGAACATGAATTAGATGACGTCATGCGCTAATTAGCTTATTCATGACGTAAGTGCGTCGTATTGTATTGCCTCCCTGCAATTTAATTTAGCCATTTAATTAAATTCTTAATAAAACTGTTTTTATTACTATATTTTAATGTTTCTGTTGTCAGACAACGGAAGGAATATTATAATGACTGAAACGTGGTCCATTAAGACTACATAACCAGCTCTCAAACATTAATCTGCACTAATGAAATCAAATAACGTTACAAATACGATAAAGTCAGTGGTTGTGCTGTGTCTGATGTTGGATGTACTTGCTTGTAAAATAGAGTTAGAAGCAACAGAATATCTTTTTTTTTAAACTGAAAGTGCTGTTCCTCTCCGCGATCGCTGAACACAGCAGATGCAGAGAGAGAGGGAAAAAGAGACCTTGTGCTCATGCGGTAGCACCAGAGAATCTCAGAGACTAAATAATGATTGCCCAAAAAGTCGCTAGATTTGTCGCTAGTTGCTTTTTTGAAGAAAAAAAAAAAAAAAAGTCGCTAAATCTAACAACAAAGACGCCAAGTTAGCAACTCCACTGCCCAGAGGACCGACTTCAACCATCTCGCAAGTCTTGATAGGCTATTACTTGCTATTACATTGTTTCGGACTGTTGTTTTTATTTTTGTGCTTCACCTGGAATATCTGCAATGGAATAATTTGCAACGAGCGACGGGGAATTCAACGCGTTGGTCTGTGTATGTGGATTCTAGGACATCAAGATCACGGTGTGCTACGGGGATTCAACGCCTAGAACCAGCTGTGTTTGTGGATTTAATGACTATGGCCCTAAGGTACACTGCACGCGAACTGTTGAATTTAAAACAGAACCCATCTCGTTTAGCTAAAGTCTCTTACGATCTTTGCCGTGATGCTGGCTTGCTACGTCCTAAACGGTATATTCACCGGGGTTTGAGGCGAAGCTTTACAGCTTCATCTTCTCCCAGCATTAGTATTTCTACATGCCGACGTAAGACTAACAAGCTGTTTTACACTGGTATTGATCAACGTAATTTAATACTAGTACCCCGTGTGGAGATTAAGTCATTGTTGACTCCATTTCATAGCTCGGCTTATGCTGCATTATTTAATGCCCGCTCTGTGAATAACAAGGCACTGTTCTTATCGATTTTATTCTAGACAAAAAGTTGGACTTCCTGTTTTTAACTGAAACATGGCATAGAGAAAATGATGGACTTCTGTTCAATCAGATCACTCCTGTTGGTTTTGGAATCTTAGATCTTCCGAGGTTATCTGGCAGAGGTGGAGGCATTATTGTGATTTACAACCTGCAATTCAAGATAAGCCCTGTATCTGTTTCCCAGTTCTCATCATTTGAATGCCTAGTTCTGAGTATTTCTGCTCCTACATCTACCATCATTGCAACAGTCTATAAACCACCTAAGACACCACATGAAACTTTTACATCAGAATTTGCTGAGTTTCTGTCTATGTTGAGCTTGAAGTTCCATAGAATTCTTATTGTGGGGGACTTTAATATACATGTGGACCGAAGTGATTCTGCGGTTGCCAAGGAATTTTTATCGCTTCTTGACTGTCTTGACTTCTCACAGTTGGTAAGAGGCCCAACTCATTGTAAAGGCCATACCCTGGATCTTGTAATATCAAATGGTTCATTTGTATCACAGTTATCATCTGTTGACATTGGATTATCTGATCACTCAGCTGTTTTCTTTAATCTGGAGATGCATCTTTCAAGTGTGCCTACAAAATGAACTGCAACATTCTGGAAGTGGAAGTCTATTGATCAAACAGTTTTTTTCTAATTCTGTTGTATCCACTTTAAGTGACCAGCACTCAACATCTTTGGAGGAGAAAGTTTCACAGTTTAACAATGCTCTTGTGACTAATCTTGACTCTTATGCTCCTCTAAGGTCACGTCAGATTACTTCAGCCCGCACTGCTCCTTGGTATAATGATAATTTGCGCACTAGGAAGGCTGCATGTCGTAAAATGGAGCGTAAATGGCGTCTTACTGGCTTGAATGGTCATTATTTGGCTTGGAAGGTCCTTCTAGGTGACTACAGAGCATTAATTGAGACTGAAAGATCCTCTTATTTTTCTCAGATTATTGAAAACAATCAACGAAACCCCAGACATTTGTTTCAAACTATAAATAGACTGCTTAAAGTTGATGCTGCCACCACCTTGCCTGTTTCTCAACAGCTATGTGATTCTTTTCTTAAATTTTTTAACTCTAAAATTGATATTGTTCGCAAACAAATTTCTGTTGCATCTGCTCCCACTGTCTCACTTCTCTGTTCATCTGGGTTTACTGGTTTTCCTCTCACTAATTGTCTACATCTTGATTCTCAGGGTCTCAAAAGGGAGGTAACAAGCATGAAATCTACCACTTGCTTGCTTGATCCCATTCCCTCAAGCTTATTTAAATCTTGCTTCGATGTTTTGAGCCCTATTGTACTTAGTATTATGAATGATTCATTGCAGATGGGAGAGGTTCCAGCAGCATTAAAGATTGCTGCTGTAACCCCAGTACCAAAAAAAGAAAATACTACTCTGGAGGATTTTAATAATTTTCGGCCTATCTCCAACCTTCCATTCATGGCAAAAATACTTGAGCGTGTTGTTGGCTTTCATCTACGTAACCATCTCGCAATTAATAACCTGTTTGATCCTCTTCAGACAGGTTTTCGTAAATTCCACAGTACTGAAACGGCTTTGGTCAAAGTTACCAATGATTTGTTGATGGCTTCTGACTCTGGTGTAATTTCCATTCTCATCCTTCTTGATTTAAGAGCAGCTTTTGATACTGTTGATCATAGTCTTTTACTCGCCCGCCTTGAACAAGATTTTGGGGTGTTGGGGACAGCTTTGAAGTGGTTTAAATCCTATTTTACTGACCGCTCTCAGTTCGTTTCCATGGGCGGTTTCAGGTCTGAGATTAGCTCTGTTTTCACTGGGGTTCCTCAGGGCTCAGTCTTGGGCCCTCTGCTTTTTAATATTTATCTGGCACCACTTGGACAGTTATTGCGATCGCTTGGCCTCCATTATCACTTTTATGCTGATGATACGCAGATTTATATACACTCAAAGTCTGGTGAACATCTTGATGTTGATTTTCTGTCCGGCTGTGTTTCTGAGATAAAGGAATGGATGAATACAAATTTTTTGTGTCTGAATAGTGGTAAAACTGAAGTAATGCTTATTGGTTACCGTCATCAAATTTCAAAAGCTGGTTCCTTATCTTTGTCTATTGATGGCTCTGTCTTGGCTACTCAAGCTAAAGTGAGGAATCTTGGAGTTATTTTTGATACCAGGCTTTCATTTGATTCTTTTGTCCAGAGTACAGTTAAATCATCCTTTTTTCACCTCAGAAATATAGCTAGATTACGTCCTATGCTAAATTTCTCAGTAGCTGAAAAGCTGATGAATTCCTTTGTCATCTCTAGGATAGATTACTGTAACGCCCTTCTAGCCGGAGTCTCTAAATCCACACTTAACAGACTACAATATGTACAAAACTCGGCAACCAGGATATTGACTCGGTCCAGGGTAAGCAATCACATCACTCCTTTTTTGGAGTCCTTACACTGGCTCCCAGTCCGATTCAGAGTGGATTTTAAAATTATGATGCTGACATATAAAGCATTGCATGGCTTGGCCCCTTATTATTTATCTGCTCTGTTAACTTCCTATACCCCAACTCGGAGGCTGCGTTCTTCACAATCCAACTTGTTGGTTGTTCCTCAAACACGCTTACGATCTATTGGTGACAGGGCCTTTTCTTCATATGCTCCTGTCCTTTGGAATTCTCTGCCTCCTGATCTTAGGGAAGCACAGGGATACGACATTTTTAAAAGTAGACTTAAGACTTATTTTTTTAAATTAGCATTTGATTGTTGATGTTACTTTTATTGTTTGAGCTTTGTATTGCTTGTTTTTGTACAGCGCTTTGAGAAGTTGCCTTTAAAGGCGCTTTATAAAATAAAGTTTATTATTATTATTATTATTAAAGCCTTAAAGCTTAGAAATTGGAAGCGATGATTTAAGAAAAGGAAAAAACTTGTCTATTTTTAAAAATGTACTCAGTATAGTGATTTTTTGCTTGTTCTCTGACAAAGGTGTTCTAAATAACCTTTTTAAACATTAAATCTCCATTAAAGTTTACAACAAAATGGAAAAATTATTTTAACAATGTTCAACATTTTTATTTTATGCTGGCTTGAATATGTTCGACACCATAGGCGGAAATCGCGGGGGGGTCGGGGGGGTCCGGACCTCCCCTATCTGAGGTTTATCCCTCCCCCTAAAATATAATTGAAATATGTGTATTGTAGTTAAACTAATTGTGTAAGTAGTAAAACAATACATATGCAAACGGAGCAACAACAACCAAAAAAAAAGTTTAAAACATCTGGAGTTCGCCCTGCTTTGCCTCACAGTGCTTTGGTCCACTGCCTGCTCCCCTTTTACCTCACCACCACCGACACACACACACACAGTCGGGTGTGAGAAAACAACGTGTTTTGGAACTAGTTGTGGAAGTAGTCAAGCTTACTTCATTCAAATTAAACATCGGATGATGTGATTATTTTCTGTTTATTTTATATAGATGATGCGGAGTCATTAATAAATCGTGTCCAAAAAATACTATTGTGTACCAATTTACTTTTGTCACCGATGTAGTCTGCGCTGTTAGCGATTATAACGTTTACCCTTGTTTTATACAGGCGTTTACCTAGCTTGTTTAATAACGTCTTACACAAACCCATAGCTTACGCATATACAAGTCTTGTACGTTAGATTAGATTAGTGCAGGTAGGCAATTAGATTTTCCCGCGTTCACTATGAATTAGTCTGTTTCAGTGGCGGCTCGTCGGGTGAGGCAGGGGAGGCACAGTTTCCCCCAAATTATGAGGTGAAAATGAGGAAGATTTAAATGTTAATAAACTTCACTATTCATTTCAGTTCATGTCTCAGAATGTAAATATTTTTGTTTGTAATTTCACAGTTGCAATACCATTACATGAAAGCTCCGCTTTTCTATTGCGATTGTGCCGAATCTGCTAATGTAATTACAACCGCTAAGTGAAAGAGAAGGGGAGGGGGAGGCCAGGGGAACCAATCAGCATCAAATGTTCACTTTCAGCGCTGAGGAGTGCTGAGAAAAGTAACATCATAGAGGATGCTAGCCTCCCTTCTGGAATATCAACTAACCATCATAGAGACGTAAATTACGTGCTATTAGTTTGAACCTGTTTTTATTCAGTATATGGTTGGAATATCTCCCGGAGCGGCTGGGCTGATAACTCACCAAGTATTTATAATGAGTATCGATATTGAAAAGATTTTCTTTACGGCTTCTGACTAAAAGCCATCAAAAAGCCCTTTTAAAGTGATTAAGCAAATAATAATAATAACAACCGGCAGGGATCCCCAGAGGAGATGGAAGGATATAAAACTGAAGCGACGACAGTGACGGACGAGAGAGGACCAGGCCTGGGCTTTTAGTTGTGTTTGTTTTTTATTTGTGCGCATAACGTCCGTGAGGGGCTGATGCACTGTTTTGTGTTAATTTTGAATTATTAAAGTTATCCTCCTTCCCGTAGTTATGGAGTTTTGATTATTACAGTGGTGCCGAAACCCAGGAGAAGGAGGGTTACGCTGCTGAAGATCCCTCGCTGCTGTGGTGAATCCGCGGTGCCATTGAGCCGCCATGGACGCTCGAGGCGGTGGGCTGGAGTGAGTTGCCGGGGACGGGCGAGCTTGTTGCCGGCTGCCCACGATGTGGAGGGGTGGCTGCCGTCTGTGAGGGAGCGGAGGAGTCGGCGCCATTCGCCAGGGGGCCGGAGCCTGCTGCCATCCTCCGGAACGGGGAGGAGCAGGGAACGGGGGACTCCTGCTGGCTTCCCATAACCGGAGGAGCCGTCGCTGTCCACTGGGAGGCGGAGGAGTGTCGTGCCATCCGCTGAGGGCCGTCCAGTGCCACCGCCAGGCACCGTGGAGGAGATCACCCAGCTGGTGGAGGGCCAAGCGGCAGTGTGTCAGGGAACCAGAATTATTTTTTTTCTCTCTTCCCTTTCTCGTCTCTGTCGCTCCTCCTTCCATCTCCTTTTCTCTCGCCTTGTCTGTCCTACCCTCAGGTTCCCCCAGGTCCCCGTGAGCGATCCCCCCCGGGGGGGGGGGAGCACAGTCTTGGGAGTACCCCCCGGCCTGTGAGGGGCGATGGGGGTATGTGACGAGTGGGACGGGGCAAAGGGACGTGGGAACTAGAATGAGGCCGGTGGAGTGATTGGGAAATGAGCGACACCTGCTCGACCCACCGGTCTCATTCCGGTTCCCACGTCCCTCGGCCCCCACCCCACTCGTCACAAGTGCATTTTAGGCACCATATTGCCTGTTTAGTTCTATTTCACCAATGAAAAAGTTGAAAACTAAGCTACAGCAGTAACAGCGCACTGAGGAGGTGTTTCCTAACTGAATGAATCCACTTTTTGAACAAATCAGTCATTGACGTAATTATTTTTTTTTTCCTCTCTCTTTCATGTCTATACGGATCTCACTATACAGTTGCATGAGGGTGTATGTCTAAGAGTGTGTATGCCTTCATTTTGCTAGGCATGGCAAATGTTTTTATATAAGCATTATAACTGTGAAGCAACAACATTGCTATTAAATGTGCTATATAAATAAATAAAAGCTGAAGTTCCGTTGTATTTTGGTGGCTTGATTATATAAGTATGTTTTGGTCAATTTAGTCAGCTTTTTCAATGAACCAGAAAGAAACTTTGAGAAGAAAGATAATTGAACAGTTTCTATGCAATAGTAGCAAGGTTTTCCTCTCTGTACACATATCCTTAAGTACAATTTTGCCTGTTTTATTGGTGTCCCCTTCAAAACTTGCTCGTGACAAATTTTCTGTTTATCCCCCCCCCCCAAGATTTAGATGAAATTTTCGCCCCTGTTCGACACTAATATTTTTGGGTGAGCTACATTAAGTAGTCAGGACTGCAAGGGTGTGCAATAAGACACCCCGTTTTGTAATTTGTAAAAAAAAAAAAAAAGTGTCTAAATTGTGTGTTATAAATGTCTAAAAACATAATTCTTCTGTTGGGTCAGTGAAAAAAGGGGCAGGGCAACAAACAAACCAAAAAAAGTTAATTAATAATAATTAACACTGGGTCAGCGTTGCGAAGAAGATGACCAAGTAGTAGTAGTGGAAGAATAATAATAAGAAAAGGAGCAATTCCAAGAGGGTCCTCGCACTGCAGTGCTCAGGCAATAACTATCGATGCACCAAACTACTGAATACCAGCACATTTGTTGATCCAAAATGTCTGATTATCATCAAAACAATAGCAGCTGCATCATCTCATATTTCATGTTTGATCATTTTGAATATTTTTTATGCAACAAATTGTATAGCTTACTAAATTAGGCAAATAATATAATGTAACATGATATAATATAATAATTCACATGTGTAATTTTTGTTTAGCATTATTTCATCACGACTCACCTCAGTGTCTTGAGTTGACAGTTTGGATCCTGTAGTAAATCACTGAGCTGCTTCACTCCTGATGGTCCAGGATCATTTCCTGTGAGGTCCAGCTCTATCAGGTGTGAAGGGTTTGATCTCAGAGCTGAAGACAGAGCTTTATAACCTTCTTCAGTGATACTGCAGTCTGAAAGTCTGTAAGAAAATATGTTATTCTTCCTTATAACACAGTTTGTCACACAAGTATATATTCTAGAATGAAATAAAAACATGCACTACATTGTTTTGACCTGAATGACTCTTTTCACAGTAAAGCTTTCTAAAGTTCAATTTTGGTGAACGCAAACTGCAACAAATCCAATTTTTATTTTCAATTTCCACAATTGCAAGAAGAAAAAACCATGATGGGATTTCTGTGACTTCACAAAAGAGGAAAATAAATCTAAACATTGAATGCATTCGTCAGAACAGAGATAAATGTCACATTTGACATTACTCCCTTGGCTGGTGTATTAAAAACACTCACACATCAGTATTCTGTCATTTAATGCCAAGGAAACACAAAGTGCAGTGTTGAAAATACTTCTTTTTTTTCTTGAAATTAAAATATGAAAAATAGTTTTATGATGTTGACAGGTTTCGTAAAGGAGTCCATGACATCACTATCATTAAACATATCCATTAATGGTTTAGCCCCAAAGAGTACACATTTAGAGAGATAATGATTAATCCCTATATGTTCTAGGCTCGTTTCTTTTTAGATGATGATTCTACATTATATTAATGTTTCACTACATTATGCGATCTGTTTTGAGCGCACTCTCTCATCTCACTGCCATCACACATAGTGGGGCAGAAATATCATTAAAATGGTGTTAAAAATATAAATAGCCATTTAATGACTTTCTATATATGCTTTAGGACAGGGGTCCTCAAATCTGGACTCCAACCTTGCATTCCTCGAATAAGACAATTTAAGATTCAATCAAGAACATGGTTGAACAACACAAAGAGCTAAATTCCACAGAAAAGCCAGAGAAAGCATGATGTTGGTAAATCACATCCCAGCGCCAGTCAGTCTGAAGTGAGCCTAACCAACTAACAGCAATGAGCCGCTCACAGCATTAAAAGAAAAGAACACTTATTGACAATTCCAACTCAGGATGATGATTGTCAAATTTTGGGCAAGTAACCAAGATTGATGGTCAAAGACACAGCATATCATGACCATCACATGAGGAAAATCATTAGTTTTTTTGTTATTACTTTTGTTGGTGGTTTCCCCCACCCAGGACAAGATCCAGACTGAGATTCCTTAAGAGACCTTTTTACAGAACATGTCCTTACATCCACAGAATGGCAAAGAAACTGAGAGTCTTTTATAGATGTAGATGCACCAAAATTAACACAAAACTTATTAATGAATATCAGTCCATTGCTTATCTCCATACCCCCTATGTAACCCACACATTTGACATGTTCTAATCACTTATTGTGTATGTCTTTTTAATAACTATTGAACAGCTTGAATAGAGTTGGGAAGAGAAACTTCACAACACCCAGAGCTATAATTGGTCAAGGCACCATTTGGGATGTGTCGCTTCCCAAATCCCAGTAACTGAGCAGAAAATCCCAGTAACAGAGCAGATTGTGAAATACTCAGACCGACCCGTCTGGCACCAACAACCATGCCACGCTCAAAATTGCTTAAATCACCTTTCTTTCCCATTCTGACATTCAGTTTGGAGTTCAGGAGATTGTCTTGACCAGGACCACACCCCTAAATGCATTGAAGCAACTGCCATGTGATTGGTTGATTAGATAATTGCATTAATGAGAAATTGAACAGGTGTTCCTAATAATCCTTTAGGTGAGTGTATTTTGCATGCTACAGTAGGCTTCAGAGTACATGAAAGCAAGTTTTTAAAATAATTACTCGACTTTCAGAATAAAAATATCCTGATAATTTACTCAACCCCATGTCATCCAAGATGTTCATGTCTCCCTTTCTTCAGTCGCAAAGAATTGATCATTTGCAACTTATATAAATGAAACGATCGGTCATCTTCTTAAAAAAAAAAAAAAAAAAAAAAAAAAATATATATATATATATATATATATATATATATATATATATATATATATATATCGTCCTACATCATGGTCTAACTTTTTATTAAAAAAATTCTGGAGAGACCATCCTTACATGTTCACTTTGTAAACACTGGGTACTTCTGCAGTTTTACGCCTTACCCTAACTGTACCCTAACGGAACTCTCTTCACAGTGTAGAGCACAGTGTAGAGTCTTCTCCACAGGAAATGCCTTTCAATCTCTATGCATTAATTCAATCATGTCTGCATGAACCGGGTGCACAGAAGTATGCAAATACATGTTTTGAAAGACAGGAATGACAGCCTATCGTAATCTTCAGATCGAGGTATCTAATAGGATGAATATTTTATGGTCCTATGCCTTCTACAGATGTTATAAACACATTTAGACCATTAGTGACTGCTATCAGGATTTGAAGAGACTTTCAACCAGCATAGCAAAAAAAAGTTTTTAACCAAATCACCTACTCTGCCTTTAAAGTAGACATTTACAAATGCATATTAACTAGGGGTGTAAATGTCATTGTTCATGAATCGGCTGTCTCACACTGAGGTGTCTGTGTGAGTGTAATTGTGTGGGTGTGGTTACTCATTGTGTTGATTAGTGTCACCAGCTGTCGTTGATTTCACCTCCTTTTATATGTCAGTAATTTTCCTCTCATGTTGTCAGATCGTTGTAGTTGTTCCCTGGTGTGCGGCCTGTTCTCGTGTCTCGTCAAGCCCAGTTCTCCGTTGGATTTTGTCAGTTCCTTGTGTCGTCTGGATGTTGTCAGTTCCTCGTGTCGTCTGGATGTTGTCAGTTCCTCGTGTCGTCTGGATGTTCCACGGTTCCTGGGTTTCTCTTCACGCTCTTCAGCGCACCACCACTGGATTGCCATCTTGTCGCTGCTTCACCACCACCACCTGATTGTTTGTCCCCGGCCTGTGTCTTTACTCTGACTCTCATTATTATTAAACTTGTTAACTTGCATCTTGCATGCTCTCATTATTCATCACAGAACGATCTGACCAAACAATGGATGCAGCAAGCACTTCTCAACTCAAGGATTTCATCGCTCACAGTATCTCACGTATGGACCAACAGGAAGAAAACATCTCAGGCACAGGTCGAGCGGTACAAGCACTCATGAAGCAGGTTGCCGATCTCACCCAACAGGTACAGCTTCTACGGACTCCCACTGTGCACCCCACGCCGCCCATTCCCCCACCACCAGAGCTGGCAGCAGCAGAAGGACCAGAGCCACACCTACCCACACTAGAGGGATATTCCGGTGAGCCTGAATTTTGTAGAGCATTCCTCACGAGATGTTCCATGCATTTTGCTTTACAACCACGTACTTTTCAGAGCGAACAGACAAAGGTAGCGTTTGTACTCACCCTGCTGTCAGGAAGAGCAGCGCTTTGGGGAAACCTCGTTCCAGGCACTCTCCGAAGAAATGAGGAGAGTTTTCAATCGGGCAGTGGCGGGTAAGGAGGTGGACAGATTACTCGCTGAACTGTGACAGGGAGAAGGCTCGGTGGCAGATTTTTCCATTCAGTTCCACACCCTGGCCGCAGAGTGCTGTTGGAACGAGGAAGCACAGTGCGATATGTTCCTGCATGGGCTGGCTGACCGCGTTTATAAGGAGATTTACGCCATGGATTTACCAGATACACTGAACGGACTGATAGAACTAGCCCTGAGAGTGGACGCGCATCTTAATCGCGTTACCCGGCTGACGTGTCCCAGCCGTCCACAGCCCAGCTCAGAAAACCACCAGGCCGATGGTGCGAGCGCGGTCAGCCCTGCATTCGATCATGAGCCCATGCAGATCCCAGGGACTTTGCCTATACTGCGGCCGGGCAGGCCACTTCATCCACTAATGTCCGGTAAAAGAGCAGGCCCGGTAGTAAGTATGAGGCTACTATCGGGTGGGATCTCCGCCGAGAAGCCCTCATCACCATCATCGACCCTCCTCCCAGTAAGACTGAGATGGCAGACATCGACGCACTGCACCAATGCACTACTGGAATCGGGAGCGGAGGGTAATTTCATGGATTTTAAACTGGCTGTTCAACTTCAGATCCCCATCACTCCCCTCTCGCACCAGATCACTGTCAACGCACTCAATGGACAAGAACTTCCTCGGATCACTCATTCCACCATAAAATATCACCCTCATCACTTCTGGTAATCACACTGAAACCCTCTCATTTCTCCTCATGGACTCACCACTTGCACCACTGGTTTTGGGACACCCGTGGCTCTTTAAACACAACCCTCGGGTCGACTGGTGTACTAACACAATTTCCACATGGAGTAACCACTGTCATGAATCTTGTTTAGTGTCTGCCTGTCCCTCTGTGTCTGGTTCTGTGTTTCAGAGTAAGGCAGCGGATTTGTCTAATGTGTCTGCAGAGTACCTCGACTTGAAGGAAGTGTTCAGTAAGTCCCGTGCTGCTTCTCTCCCTCCGCATCGTTCCGATGACTGTGCGATAGATCTACTGCCAGGTAAGACTCCGCCTAAGGGCAAACTTTACTCTCTTTCTGTTCCTGAGAGGGAGGCCATGGAGAAATATATTTCTCATTCTCTGGACTTTGGGTTCATCCAGCCTTCCTCTTCTCCTGCGGGGGTGGGGTTATTTTTTCATTTTTTCCTTCCTAGGGTACATCATCTCTTCTGAGGGAGTGCGCATGGACCCTGACAAGGTTAAGGCTGTGGTAGATTGGCCAAGTCCAGATTCCCAGAAGGCCCTACAGCGGTTTCTGGGGTTCGCAAATTTTTACCGGCGTTTCATTCACAACTTCAGCCAACTAGTCGCACCTCTGACTGCCTTAACCTCCCCCCGAACGATGTTCAGGTCCTCAAAAGTCAAAAGTCGCTTCGTTTCGGCTCCCATTCTTGTCACCCCTGACACCACACGTCAGTTCGTGGTGGAGGTCGACACATCAGAGGTCGGAGTAGGAGCAGTGCTTTCACAACACGCTTCCTCAGATGATAAGATGCATCCCTGTGCATTCTTTTCTCATCGACTATCGCCTGCCGAACGTAATTATGACATTGGTAACAGAGAGTTGTTGGCAGTTAAGTTAGCGTTGGAGGAGTGGCATCATTGGTTAGAGGGATCTGGGGTACATTTATAATTTTCAGGAACAGAGTTAAACATAAATTGTAAGCACTGATCTCTAAGTACAGCGTCCCTGGTAAGGCCAAACAAAGATGATTGGACTCTGAGATGAAAATAACAGTGTTTCGACGACATGGCGACAAACACAAACGCAACTCTTCCTCTTCTCCGTCGGAGCACAATAAGACCACGCCCCCTTTTTTATGTATTCCTGTGGGCGGAGGTTAGTCAAAAAACTGTTTTTGTGACATCATTACTGCAGGAACTAGAGGGATGTAGTCCAAACGGGTCGTTCGTTGTAGGCAAATTCTGTTAAATCAAATATCTCGCTTGCCATTGAACTTTGAGCTTTATAATTTTACAGATATCATTTGTACTCTAACAACAACATTACACACTAACTAAAGTTTCAAACATGGTATCACGAAGAACGGGACCTTTAAACTCAAGTTCTCTAGTTATAATCAACAGAATGCACACAATGTATAAAACAGCTTCATTAACTGACAACTTCAGTGATTTTAAAGTAATTAGCATTATTTTTCAAGTGTTTTTGAGGAACAAAAAAAGTATTGCACTAAATATAGTAAAATGTTACCCATTTCTATTTGTATTATGATAAAATCCATTAATTACAAACATTAAGGAACATATTTATATGTACTGTAAGTATATACTATATAATAAAAATACTAGGGCTGTCAAATGATTACAATTTTTAATCAAATTAATCAGAATTTTCAGTGGATTAATCATGATTAATCACTATTTGCAACTACACCTGAATCCTAACCATTTTTTTTTCTGAAATGCATACCAAAAGATAAATAACAGGACACAGATACATAATTTTAATGTATTGTTTCATCATGTGGTTCTTTTTTTCTGAATTTCAAAAGTTTAACATTTACTTAGATCAAATTTACCTGAGCACTATATCAAACCATGCAATTTAACTACAGATAGTGTAAGAGTTTTAGGTGAACCAGTGGTTAAATATAGCCACATATCTATGAAATTATGGATAGAGAAACTCGAAAGAATGAACTCAGAAACAAAAACATGCACCACAATCACATAAGCAGCACTCTGGGCACTCTTGTTTTTGGGAGGTGTTCATTTGCTCTGCCACAATACTTTAGGATCGATATTTTCACGTTCTGAAGGCTTCAAGTGCCAGTAAAACCAAGTAAAAATGCATATGCTTTCCCAAACAGCTGTAATTTTCGCTGCATTGCATGTAGGCGTTTTGCGCATGCACAGTGTGAAACACAGGACGCTATAACACAGTGATCCTCAAATCTGGCTCGCGAGAACCACTTTCCTGCGAAGTTTAGCTCTAACCCTAATCAAACATGCATGAGTTTGCTAATCAGTGTCTTTAGGATCCTTAGTAAATCACAGGCAGGTGTGTTTAATTGGAGTCTGCGCTAAACTCTGCAGGAAACTCGCGAGCCAGATGAGGATCACTGCTATAACAGAAAGAAGAAGCTCCAGCGTATCAACTACCAAAGTCGTCTCTGTTTATCGAGCTTGGCATGAATGTATTTGAGAGTAAATGGGGTAAAACCTTAAGCTTCTTCGGTGTTTTCGTTGCGGCGCTCGCCGCTGTTTTTTACTATCTTGAGAATTCAGAGATCGACGAGACTTTCCTAACCTGAATAATTTGTCACACTGCGCATGCGTGAAATGCGTTAAAAAATTTTACGTAATTAATGACAAACAACTAATTAACGCCGTTAACGCGCTATTTTTGGCAGCCCTAAAAAATACATTTATTTTAAATGTACAGTAGGTAGACAACCAGAATGGGCAATAGCACAGCATGTTGAAAATTATTAATAGGCATGCATGACAGGGAGGCGCCCTTTCGATCACGCGAATGTTTCCAGATTATGAAATAACTGAAAATTGGGATGTCTCACATACATGAGAAATATATCTACAGAAAGCTTGAAATATCTTTTAAACAAATCAATTCAAAACGAAAGCATTATGTAGGCTAATCTGTGAAGGTAGCATATCTCTTTAAAGGCACATCCATGTGGAGAGAGAAAGCACTGTGAAGTTCCTCTTAAAGCCGACAATAAAACATTTGTTTATTAATGAATAATTGAAATGTCTTTTTTTTTACAATTATTAGGCTACTTCTGCCTGTGCTTTGTTGCCAACTTAATGCATGTGCTTGAGTGCGGAATATATTAAGACTTGACTATATATGTAAATTTAATATAAACCTGCGATTAGTTGAATAATGCATCGAATAATGACAAATGAACCACTAGTAACTAGAAAAATCTTACGTGGGGGCAGACCTATTAAATACCCTTTAGACATCTCTGTTAAAGTTTTTAAAGCATTTTATACACATTTGCATAAATTATTCTTTCAGAACGGTCCGCAATGGAGAGATGACTAATAATTGTTTTTTCCTCTGAAACACAAAAATGAAAATTTAAATAAAATTTATATTTTATGTTTTGAGAATGGCCAACCATTCTCTACAGATATTGTGCTTCTGGTTTGTGCATTTTAAATCACAAAGTCTACAAAATACAATGTCTCCTAAAACTCTTGTGTTTTTGTCACGTCTGTAACGCATGTGTATTTCCCAAATCTAAAATTGCCTATAAAACATTTTCATAGACAGATATTTTACTGACATCTGCACTCTGTTTCTGGCATAGAAAAACATAAAGAGATGGTTCAATATATTGGTTATGAATAGGCTACGTTCTGTGAGAATTTATATTTCACACTCTAAAAAAATATTGTGCCGCGTTTCCACCGAAATTACCCGGAACATTTTTACCAGGAACTTTTTTTCCCAGGAACTTTTTTCCCCCCAGACCTGTTGCTTTCTGCGTTTCCACCGTGGTGTAAAGTACCGGGAAGATTAGGCAAATGACTGGTGACGTAGGTCCGCGCGCGTTTCTCAATACAAAGTACCGCTGATTAAAAAAAAAAAAAAAAAAAAAAGTACGCTGATTTTAGACGTGCATCATCGGTAGTTAGTTCAGACTTTGTACATTTGACTGGGGAGTGTGATGTCCACGACGACGCAAGTCCAGTAAATCTATAAATAGCAGCGTACTTGATAACTTCAGTCAGCTCGTCTTGGCTACTGCAATTTTCCTTACTGTATATTTACAATAACACGAAATAGGATATAAAATACCACTGCCTCCTTTCGTTTTCATTTAAACATAATAACAGCTGCAGAAATGTACTTAGTTCAGAGATATGTGTAACGTTACAGCCATTACAATGAAACGAAATTTTATATAGACTTGCCTTTTTTATTTTCATTTTAACATATAGATATTGAATACAGACCAAAGAAAACCTGTTAGATTTACCCCGCAGCTGAATTATATTTTATGTTTAACCACTGAAGAGACATCAGAGCCAGCGGCACATATCAGAAGGTCTATCCAAGGTGAGGCTGCTTATCGGCGGATAGATGATATCTGAGCTCCCGCTGAATGTGTGGAGCTCACCGTCTCAGAGATCGGCGAAACACATTTTTAAATAGGCGCTGTCTTTATAAATAAACCACAGATTTGAGTTTTAGACGAATACATTCTCGCCTGAAATACTTTTAAAATTACATTTCATGACACAATAACAGTAATATTTGAAAATGATCCGAATAAATGTACTCAACCAATGCTGCGTGAACTCAGATGGCTTTGGCTACAGCAATTTCCCCCTCAGTATATTTACAATAACACGAAATAAGATATAAAATACCGCTGCCTCCTTTCGTTTTCATTTAAACATAATAACAGCTGCAGAAATGTACTTAGTTCAGAGATATGTGTAACGTTACAGCCATTACAATGAAACGAAATTTTATATAGACTTGCCTTTTTTATTTTCATTTTAACATATAGATATTGAATACAGACCAAAGAAAACCTGTTAGATTTACCCCGCAGCTGAATTATATTTTATGTTTAACCACTGAAGAGACATCAGAGCCAGCGGCACATATCAGAAGGTCTATCCAAGGTGAGGCTGCTTCTCGGCGGATAGATGATATCTGAGCTCCCGCTGAATGTGTGGAGCTCACCGTCTCAGAGATCGGCGAAACACATTTTTAAATAGGCGCTGTCTTTATAAATAAACAACAGATTTGAGTTTTAAACAACTACATTCTCGCCTGAAATACTTTTAAAATTACATTTCATGACACAATAACAGTAATGTTTTGAAAATGTTGATCCGAATAAATGGTGGTTGAACTCAACCAATGCAGCGTGGACTCAACCAATCAGAATGTTTAGCGCCAAAGTCCCGCCCCCGAAAGTTCCTGAACTTTGAAAAAGTACCACCTCGGCAGCAGGGACTTTCTGAGGGGCATTTTTTTACCCGGAACTTTATTTAGTTCCTGGTTCCTGCGGTGGAAACACACCAAGTACCAGGCCAAAGTCCCTAGTTCCTGTGTAAAGTTCCTGCGGTGGAAACGCGGCTTTGTATGGACATAACAAAATAAAGTAAATGCAACAGTTTGCATCTTTTTTCTCTCTCTTGTTTTTGAGTTAAGGCAACTTCCTCTGAAATTAAGTTATAATAACTAATAAACTTCATTGCGCTAAACAGTAGTCAACATTTTAAGTGGATCAAACCTTTTCTTTTAAATTGTTCTAAAACCTGTGGCATAGAAGGTGAGTAAGTGGACTGGCTATGGTGCTGTAGTTCTTGATAAAGCGGCAGTAGAAATTGGAGAATCCGAGGAATCGTTGGAGTTCTTTAATAGTGGTGGGTATGGGCCAGTTTTAGAGGTCATCCACCTTCCCCTCGTCCATCCAGATGCCCCTGCTATTGATGTGGTAACCAAGGAATTGCACTGAGGGTTGGTTGAAAGAGCATTTCTCTGCCTTCAGGAACAACTGGAAATCTCTCAGGCATTTCAGGACCTCCGCAACATGGTGGTGATGTCCGCCCATACTCCGGGAGTAAATCAGGATATCATCGATGTGGACCAGGACAAATTTGTGGAGGAACTCCTGGAGTACCTCATGGATGAAGTCCTGGAATACGGAGGGGGTGTTGGCCAATCCATAGGGCATGACGAGATACTCAGTGCCCTGTAGGAGTCACAAAGGCTGTCTTCCATTCGTCCCCCTCACATATCCGGATGAGGCTGTATGCACTGCGGAGGTCCAACTTGGAGAAGACAGTGGCACCTCCAAGATATTCTAGTGCAGTGGGGACGAGAGGGAAGGGGATAACGGAACTTGACTGTGATTCGGTTGAGTGCACGGTAATCGATACATGGCCGCAAGCCTCCATCCTTCTTCGCCACAAAAAAAGAAGCTTGAAACAGCAGGGGAAGTAGACGGATGGATGTAACCTTGATCCAGAGCTTCTTTAATGTAGTCCTCCATGGCCTTCCCCTCTGGAAGTGACAGTGGATAGATCCTTCCAAGGGGCACTGGCTCACCCTGAAGCAGATCGATGGCACAGTCCCATGGCTGGTGTGGAGGCAGCTTGGAAGCTCACTGGGGGCATAATACGTCACTGAAGTGGGCATAATAAGGAGGAATATTTACCAAGCGTCTCCCCACAGGACTTTCGATGGAGGTAGAGCAGAGAGCTAACTCCTTGGACCGAGGAGTAGTCACCATAGGAAGTACAGGGAAACAGTTTGGGAAACAGCTTTTGCCCTACTTCAGGATTTCGCCGGTCTTCCAGGAGATGATGGGATTTGTGCTGCTCCAACCATGGGCACCCTAGAATCACATCAGCGGTGGATTCCTCCAAAACCAGCAAGTGTTGTTGTTCCACATGAAGGGCTCATATCTGAAGCTGAATGGGTCCGGCAAAAAGACTCACTCTCTTCTGGCTAAGAGGTCTGCCCATTATCGAGTTGTTTTGATAGATGGATTGGGTGGCGGTAGACTTGAGCTTGAGCTGACGGCAGAGGGCGCCGGAGATGAAATTGCCAGCTGACCCCGAGTCGAGTAGGGTGAAGGAATCACAACATCGGCAGCAATGAGATTCACAAAGGTAGTGAGGGGTTTCATTTTATGTATTGATGGAAATATGGCACTCACCATGGGACGAAGTAGACGAATAGGGCATCTAGAGATGAAGTGTTCCGGGAACCACAGTAAAGGCAAAGGTTCTGGGTCATCCGTCTTTGCCGTTCAGCGTGAGTTAATGGTGCGCTATCCATCTGCATGGGTTCATGGGCTGGTTCTGGAGGGCTGATGACTCAGGTCGGTGGAGGGATGGAAGAAAGAGTAGCTGGTCTTGGTGCTCTTTGAGACACGACTGCATACGAGTGGCAAAGCGTGTGGAGAGTTGGATGAAACGCTCTAGCCTGATGGAATCCTCGTAGACAGCGAGATGCAACCGCACGCGAGGGTTCAATCCTTGACGATAAGTGGTAATATAAGCTTGTTCATTCCATCCGCTTGCAGCAGCTAGAGTACGGAATTGCAGAGCATATTCACTCACAGTCATGGAATTTTGCCGTAACCGACACAACCGTTCTCCAACTGATGAGTCCTAGATAGGCATTCCGAAAACTTCCTTGAAGTGAGTTATAAAACTGGAAATAGAATGGAGTATGTCACTTTTCTGAGACCAGAGGGATTCGCCCCAACAGAGTGCCTTACCATTCAGTTGTGATATCACAAATGCCATTTTAGAAAGATCGCCCAGGTACAAGTGCGGTTGCATCTCAAAGACCAGCGAACACTGTCGGATGAATCCGTTGCAATTAGGGCTGGGACAACGCTTCGAGGTCATCGATGACGTCGACGCAAAAAATAAGTCGACGCAAAATATGCGCATTGATTCGTCGACCTGTTTTTATTTCTCTAAAAACGTTTGCAAAAAGTTTACCTTATGTGCGCTGAATATACGCGATGGCCGGATCAACATTCTGTCCAACGTTATATAACCAATCCAGGGTTTTTCTGCATTGATCTTTTTTTTGGCAGCTGTCAAAGCCTTATTTGATCGGTGAGCGATGACAGGGCGCGTACGAGAGAGAGCCCCGGCTGTGCGCGTGCACTCACAGTCTTCAAACAACACGAGCGCTTCTTGCTCTCTCTCTCCCTTGTGCATATTAATCAAAATCATTAAACACGATAGAAAAAAGGTGAAACACCAAAGTTTCACGCGCGCTCGCAGACTCACAGTCTTCAAACTACACGAGCGCTGTCATGCTCTCTCTCTCCCTCCCTCGTGCATATTAACCAAAATCATTAGACACGATAGAAAAAGGGCGGAACGCCAAAGTTTCACGTCGGGCATTCGGAGATTTTTTTTTCTCCATGACAGGCTGCTGGCTCCCACTGTTAATTTTTTTTTTTTTTTTTTTTTTTTTTTTTGGAAAAGCACTCTCTGTATTAGCTTAAAGCCCTCAAGTTTACATTGGTTAATGTATTCTTTCAATTGCTCTAAACAACTATTTTGGGTGACTTTTCTTATTGAATGCTAGACATCAAGTTGTTGTTATTTTCATCTGAAAGAAGAACTTTTTTCAGTAAGCTAGGCCCTATGTGTTCAGTAAGCTTGTTACAGTAAGCTATGTGTTTTCAAGGCTTCAAGGTTTTATTGAATGCTATCTCTATACAAGTGCAAAGTAATGCATTCTTAGTCAGTCTTTTATTTTGTAATTTTAAGAGCAATAAACATATATTGCAATGCTAAGGAATTAATGTTTTTTTTTTCATTCCGATATGTAAATCAACATGTATAAATTGTTAGTAGTCAATTAATGGGGAGATAATCGAAATCGAAACTGTCTGAAAAATTAATCGTTAGATTAATCGATGCATCGAAAAAATTATCGCTAGATTAATAGTTTAAAAAATAATAATTTATCCCAGCCCTAGTTGCAATCCTCCGCCGATCCAGAGAAGGGTACCGGTCGGGCCATGGGACTGGCAATGAATGGTGGTGAAGAAGCCGCTGTAATGTTTGCGGAAGTTGGTGCTGGTGGAATAGGAAGTTCCTGACTGACATCGTCCGCGAGGTCACTGAAGTGTCCAGGGTTGCTCATACTGGTGTTTGTTGGTGTAGATGGTCTGGTATTCTGTTACAAGACAGAAGGGGCAGACACACGGATACAGGTTATGAGTGTTTATTTTGAACAACCAGATGAGTGATCAGTTGTGAAGGGTATGGTGAATAGCAATCCAGGTAGAGTAGTCTTTTAAGCTCAGAATAATACTTGCTGATGGAGATCGGATGAGGACACACAGGGCTGGACAAGACTCAGGTGCACACACACAGGAGATGAGGAACTTCAAGGAAGACTGGAGATTGTAAGGGAACAGGTAACTGTGATGGAGTCCAAGAAGTAAGCACAGTGTTAGCGTCTTGGTGCAAACGATACCGGACAGTGACTGAGAGTGAGAGTGGTGCTTAAGTGCTGGATGTAATTGCTGGCAGATGATGTTCAGGTGTGTGTGATCAGTATTCAGGAGAGGGAGTGCGCTGTGATTGAGTTGGGCTGGAGTCTGGCATTATTGTGACAGCATGACAAATAGCCTAAATTAACTCATCCACAGCTGAGCATCGCAGGAGGCAGGTTGAGCGTGCGAAGTGAAAGTGATGCATAAAGTCATTTTCAGTTGCAATCAGAAAAAAAGCTGCATAAAAACATACACCAAACTTGTAGATAGTTAACAACATAGCTTAGATTAGGCCCATATATAATCATCTAAATTTGTTAACCCACAATAGGCCTAACGCAATTTATCGCCTATTTTCATTGTGGTTGTTTTTTGTTACATTTGGAAATACTTACGGCAGGCTTAATAATGCTATATATACGATATTTTTAGTTACCTTCACTTTACCACAAATCCTTTAAATTTGACAAATTTATCAGAACAGAACAAGAATTTAAAATATATAATTCTAATGGATAAATATAATTGCAGTATACAATAATATAGGCTTATAAACAAACAAACAAACAAAAAATAACAATTACAAATAATTTAAAGCGATACATAAAGTAAGGTTGGGCTCATCTCTCTCATTCGGGACAAATCCTAACTTGTTGCACATTTGAAGTACACAGGTAAAATAGGCTTTATAGTTCATACGTGTTTCAGTATCAATTAAAAATAATAAAATATAAACATTGAGTAAAAATATTGAGCAAAAATATGCCAAAGTGGACCACTGCTCTCACCGGATGACACGGTGAACGCCTGCACTGTTTCCCTTGAATATGTGCGCATGATGCACCAGTACGATCAAATTCGCAATTCACAATTTTTGGTCAAACACTAAAAGGCATATTTCAAAAATGCTAAAATCAAGAATAATAACAGAGTTAATAATAATTATTTGTAGATGCTGGACCGTTCTCATTTCGCTCTGCATGTGGAAACTTAATATTTTTATTTATTTTTTAAACCAAGAATGAACAGAAATGAAAACATTAAGCTTTTATTCTGTACATGCATACATATATATACATTGAGGAAAATAAGTATTTAGTCAGCCACCAATTGTGCAAGTTCTCCCATTTAAAAAGATGAGAGAGGCCTGTAATTTTCATCATAGGTACACTTCAACTATGAGAGACAAAATGTAAAAAAAATCTAGAAAATCACATTGTAGAATTTATAATGAATTTGTTTGCAAATTAAGGTGGAAAATAAGTATTAGGTCAATAACGAAAGTTTATCTCAATACTTTGATATATACCCTTTGTTGGCGATGAAAGAGGTCAAACAATTCATGCAAGTCTTCACAAGGTTTTTCACACACTGTTGCTGGTATGTTAGCCCATTCCTCCATGCAGATCTCCTCTAGAGCAGTGATGTTTTTGGGCAACACAGACTTTCAACTCCCTCCAAAGATTTTCTATGGGGTTGAGATCTGGAGACTGGCTAGGCCAATCCAGGAACTTGAAATGCTTCTTACGAAGCCACTTCTTCTTTACCCAGGTGTGTTTGGGATCATTGTCATGCTGAAAGACCCGTTTAATCTTCATGGCCCTTGCTGATGGAAGGAGGTTTCCACTCAAAATTTCACGATGCATGGCCCCATTCATTTTTTCCTTTACACGGATCAGTCGTCCAGGTCCCTTTGCAGAAAAACAGCCCCAAAGCATGATGTTTCCACCCTCATGCTTCACAGTAGGTATGGTGTTCTTTGGATGCAACTAAGCATTCTTTCTCCTCCAAACACGACAAGTTGAGTTTTTACCAAAAAGTTCTATTTTGGTTTCATATGACATTTTCCCAATCCTCTTCTGGATCATCCAAATGCTCTCTAGCAAACTTCAGACATGTACTGGCTTAAGCAGGGGGAGACGTCTGGCACTGCAGGATTTGAGTCCCTGGCAGCGTAGTGTGTTACTGATGGTAGCCTTTGTCATTTTGGTCCCAGCTCTCTGCGGGTCATTCACTAGGTCCCCCTGTGTGGTTCTGAGATTTTTGTGGTTCTTGTGGTCATTTTGACCCCACAGGTTTATATCTTGTGTGGAGCCCCAGATCGAGGGAGATTATCATTGGTCTTGAAGGTCTTCAATTTCCTAATAATTGCTCCCACAGTCGATTTCTTCACACCAGCTGCTTACCTATTGCAGATTCAGTCTTCCCAGCCTGGTGGAGGTCTTCAATTTTGTTTCTGGTGTCCTTTGACAGCTCTTTGGTCTCGGCCATAGTGGAGTTTGGAGTGTGACTGTTTGAGGTTGTGGACAGGTGTCTTTTATACTGATAACAAGTGGAGGACAGAGGAGCCTCTTAAAGAACTTGTTACAGGTCTGTGAGAGCCAGAAATCTTGCTTGTTTGTAGGTGACCAAATACTTATTTTCCACCATAATTTGCAAATAAATTCATAAAAAATCCTACAATGTGATTTTCTGGAATTTATTTAACATTTTGTCTCTCGTAGTTGAAGTGTACCTATGATGAAAATTACAGGCCTCTCTCATCTTTTTAAATGGGAGAACTTGCACAATTGGTGGCTGACTAAATACTTATTTTCCACACTGTATATATATGTGTGTGTGTGTGTGTAATGACGGTTTAATAACAATAGCATGCATAAGAGCCTCTGTGTAAAGGTCTTTCTTTACATTTTTTATGAGTAGACTGTAGCCTAAGACTTTTTTTAATGGCTTTTAAGGATGTTATAATTTATATTATGTTATTATTGTTATAGAAAGTCTTTCTTGCATCTCCGCTTACAAACCAACATTTCACAATTACATTCAGTTTGCAATCCGTCCCTTTGCACCACCTGGCACTAGTTTCGCAAATTACTTTAACATGCGACTGACCTGCAGTGAAAGCCGCGGCACTACCACAGTATTACCCATTCTGGTTGTCTACTGTACCTACTGTACATTTAAAAGAATTGTATTTTATAATTTTATAGTATATACTTATAGTATATACTTACATATAAATACATTCCTTAATATTTGTAATTAATGGATGTTATAGTACTACAAATAAAAATGTGTAACATTTTACCATATTTAGTGCAACACTTTTTTTGTTCCACACAAAATAGTTTTTTCACAAAATTTTTGGATTTCTAATATGATTGTGCACTGATTTTTGTTGCCGAATTGGAATCCGTATCGGAGGTGAAAAAGGCGGATCGGAGCGTCCCTACTGCAGACTGCATCACATATCCCAATGTCAAGTTTATTTTGATTAATGGTGTAATTCTGTATAAAATATTTTCATAATTAATGGGATAGACTTTTAAAATACTTACTTCAGCTTTTCCGGTCTACAATGTACATTTTCAAACAGAGTCAAGGCTATCTTCATTCCTGGGTTTCCTAGTTTATTCTCACTCAGATCCAGCTCTGTCAGATAGAGGTCGACCGATATATCACAGACAGCAGCCTGCTCGGAGAGACAGCGGTCCTGGAGCTGCCCAGAACGGTGAATGATATTTGTTCGGAAGCATGGATGCAGACAATATAACCAGTTTTCCATCCAACTCATTTGTATTTAGGGATGTCAATGTTCAATAATTTCCATGATAGATCGTCGTTTAAATTAACGATCAATTAATAACCTTAATGCGTCTGCAGCAGTATTATTATTATTATGTGCAAAAGCCGAATTAAAGGGGTTTTAGTCTGAATAAAATGCTAGTAGCAGGACTGTAAAATGAATATATGTGATTATGGTCATTTGATAAAATGAAGAGAGCGCGCCATACGTTTTAGACCATTTTACTTTGTTGACTGTTTCCCGACAAGGAGACTGCTGAATGCACCTCTTTAAATGGTTTTGTGGTGCTCGTTGTTGTATTTTAAAATGTAACTGCAATGTTTTCAAATGACACTATAGTAGTGGTGCAACGGATCATTATTGTCTATCTACAATATCTTCGGTTCGGCACACACGTGGCCCGCGGATTGATTTATGAAAAAAAAGACTGGGAGATGAGAAGTCCGTTTATTGTGTTAAAAAGAAGATATTATGCCATGTGCACTTCAAGTTGATTTCATACATTTTAATTTAATAATTTAATGTTAATAAAAAAGACAAAACGTATGGTTTATTTTTGTCTTGGCCTTTTTATAAAAAAAATTTCTCATCCGAAAAATGATCCGATCCATACGAGGACGAGCGAGCGCGGGTTTGACTAGATGTATGGAAACATTATCCAAATGTTTGGAAACATTATCCAAATGTTTCCATATTCGCAATGTATCTGAATGTTAAACTATTGAGAGTGAGGAGTCACGTGCCGATTTGGGTTGATTTGGGAGGGGTCTGAGCCGGTCGGCCATGGTGACAGGATGCGCTATCGGTTGCCAGGGGCAATGCCTTCAGAACTTCACAGAGGCGCGACTAAACATTTCAGAGATCTTTAATTTTTGTGCATTTATTTTGTTGGCGGAACAGATCGAGACGGATCTATGAATAGGAGAAAGAAAAGGAAGAAAGTAAAGCAATGCAAAAACATAAGGCAAAAGAAAGGGGACCTTACAGGAACAAGCTCACACCAAGCGCAAAACAGCTGTGTTTGGAGAAGCTCTCAGGCATCCAAAATATGGACCCATACGAGCTCCCTGCAGCGGCACAGAGACCTGGACCATTTACCTCCATGTACACATATGGACATTGGGAATTATATTGTTTACGATGTAAGTCACCTTGCATTCACGCTGTTAATGGCTTTAATCTAACTAGGACATTTACATCTTGCAATCACACATTTGAGTCAACTCAGAACTGGTTTGTCCACTTTGCAGCTCCCAACACAAAAACCTGGTACAGTATGTGTCATTGGGTTAAAATCAAATCATAACTAAACATGCACAGCTTTAGCCTACATCAAAACATGTTGGAAACGTTTGTGTACATTGAACATCTCGTTACAATCTAGTGTTTCATTTTGGTCAAGAAGTACATCCTAAATGCATTGTAATTACAGTACACTAAAACGCATGTGAATAAACTTACTTTGGCCAGTACAACACTGTTTTCATCACCTGCTGTAGATTGACCCAGCCACAACAGAAAGCCTCGTAACTTTCCAAAGACGTGTGGCTTTTAAACTCCTGCATTGTGTAGTAACTTAAACCAAAAACAATATAATCCCCAATGTCCATATGTGTGCACGGAGGTAAATGGTCCAGGTCTCTGTGCTGCTGCAGGGAGCTCGTATGGGTCCATATTTTGGATGCTTGAGAGATTCTCCAAGTACCGCTGTTTTGCGCTTGGTGTAACCTAAACAAAACTGTATTCCGTTGTTCCTATGTGTTCCATATGTATCAATGAGAAGTACTGGAGCAGTTTTTAACGCAGCAGTAACTTCCAGGCATGGTAAAACAGTGCAGAATTGCAAGAACCTACTACCAAGTTAAAAACACATGTAAACAATCCTGTTTCGCCGCCGGTGTCCTGCCAACATGGCGGAGACTGTGATATTTTGAGGGAGGGGCTTTGTGCTATGACGACAACTCCTCATTCTCAATAATTGTATATATATATATTAATGTAAACTAGACGGAAGAGATCATCCTCTTCACATGAGCAAAAACGTCCTTGACATAACAGCAGAGTGGACTGGTATACTGCGGTCTATTTAAACTGACCAGTGTAACCTTTTTAAATGTTTGGTTGACTGTACTGTATTTTAATAATGAACAGACTGCGATGTAAGTTTGAAATTAGAATGCACTTTAGATGTTCTGTGTCATTTATACCAAACAAAAATGTTGCTGGATGCTAGTTCGTTTGCAGCACTACTGTTATTTATTTTTTATTTATTTAATTTTCGGTATTTTTCAGTTTAATTGATTTTTATTTCTAAAATTGTATTTATTTAAATGTATATTTAAGTTTACATTTATGCTCCAACAAACTTGAAACATTCTACTTGATAAATGCTCTAAAACTTTTATGTAAATGATTGACATATATATATATATTACCTGTTTATATATACTTAATACTTGGTCAGTTTATTGATTTGTTTGGTTAACTTTGGATACATTTTTTTATTTTAAAGGTGCCATGTGCAAAAATTGAGGTAAAAATATCCAAAAAATGACCTACACGCATCAAAAGAATGAGGAGAAATAAGGGTGATGATGTCATTAAAAAAAATGTCAAGTTATAGTGCTGCAGAGATATCAACCTTAATTAGCATTAGCATTACTTGTAACAATGAAAAACTCACATTAGTGTGTTGAGTGTACAGTGTTTATCCTGCAGTAGAGCAGCAATCTGATTCACTCCTGTGTCTCCTAATTCATGTCCACTCAGATTCAGCTCTCTCAGCAGTAACGGGTTTTTACCCACAATTCCAGTCACATACTGACAGCCTTCATCTGCAGCAGGACCCAAAAACCTGCAAAAGAGAAGATGAAGTAAACTTCATTTCAGAAATAAACAACATCTGACTCTGAAACAGTGTGAACGAGATGGACATACAAACTGTTTTAATGAAATATTCTTTATAAATAAATTGCCTGCATATTTTTTTCCATTATTTCATCAGGTCTCACCTCAGTGTCTTGAGTTGACAGTTTGGATCCTGTAGTAAATCACTGAGCTGCTTCACTCCTGATGGTCCAGGATCATTTCCTGTGAGGTCCAGCTCTATCAGGTGTGAAGGGTTTGATCTCAGAGCTGAAGACAGAGCTTTATAACCTTCTTCAGTGATACTGCAGTCTGAAAGTCTATTAGAAAAGGTTTTTATTATATTCAAATTATAATTAATACTTAGGCAAAATTCATGTTGGAGGCCCCCCACCCCCAATAAAAAACATCTGAAACAAATATGATCACAATTTTTTTTTTAAACAAAATCTAATTTTAAATTTGGCATATTTTTACTTGTACAGTACAAAAGTTTGGACCCATTACTACTTTAAATGTTTTTGAATAGTCTCGTATGCTCCTTAAGCCTGGATTTATTTGATAAAAAAAAACAAAAAACATAGTAACATTGTGTAATATTATTACAATTTAAAATAATAGTTTTCTATTTTTCTATTTCAGCTATATCAAAGCAGAATTTTATCAGCTATTACTCCAGTCCTATGTGTACCATATTCATACAGAAATCATTATAACGTGAAACAGTGCTTAATGTTTAATTTCTATCTTTGATTCTTTCTTCACGATTTGTTGATTTAAAAAAAATGTAAATATATTAAATATAGGTTTAAAAATATTGTTATAACAATATCTCTTTATTATCACTTTTTTATGTATTTAACAACCCTTCTGAATATTACAGTTTTTTTTTTTTTTTTAAATCAAATGAATGCAGGTTTGATAAGTATAAAAGACTTGTTACTGGTCCAGACTTTATACTTTTTATACATTAATCAACTTAAACTTTATCTAAGCTAAATTCTTTTTTTTTTGTTTGATGAAGATTTTATTGTTGTAGTTGTTGTTCTGTTGCTGTTTTCAATTTATTCATAGTTCCAGAATACCAATTCAGTAGATGAACATAAGTGCTTTTATATATTTTTTTCTAGCTGTAGAATGGGCAGGATTTCCTCCAATTTAATCAATATTGACTACAGATATAATCATATTAAATATCAATAATTTGATATTATGTGTTGCATTGTTATCTTAAATATGACACACACACACTATATATATATATATATATATATATATATATATATTAGGGCTGGGCAAGTTAATGCGTTATTATCACATTAATGTATTGATTAACGGCGAGAACAATATCAATAATATGACATTATGTGTTGTATTGTTACCTTAAATATGACACACACACACACACACACACACATATACACACTCACCTAAAGGATTATTAGGAAAACCATACTAATACTGTGTTTGTCACCCTTTTGCCTTCAGAACTGCCTTAATTCTACGTGGCATTGATTAAACAAGGTGTTGAAAGCATTCTTTAGAAATGTTGGCCCATATTGACAGGATAACATCCTGCAGTTGATGGAGATTTGTGGGATGCACATCCAGGACACGAAACTCCCATTCCACCACATCCCAAAGATGCTCTATTGGGTTGAGATCTGGTGACTGTGGGGGCCATTTAAATACAGTGAACTCATTGTCACGTTCAAGAAACCAATTTGAAATGATTCAAGCTTTGTGACATGGTGCATTATCCTGCTGGAAGTAGCCATCAGAGGATGGGTACATGGTGGTCATAAAGAGATGGACATGGTCAGAAACAATGCTCAGGTAGGCCGTGGCATTTAAAAGATGCCCAATTGGCACTAAGGGACCTAAAGTGTGCCAAGAAAACATCCCCCATACCATTACACCACCAGCCTGCACAGTGGTAACAAGGCATGATGGATCCATGTTCTCATTCTGTTTGCGCCAAATTCTGACTCTACCATCTGAATGTCTCAACAGAAATCAAAACTCATCAGACCAGACAACATTTTTCCAGTCTTCAACTGTCCAATTTTGGTGAGCTCGTGCAAATTGTAGCCTCTTTTTCCTATTTGTAGTGGAGATGAATGGTACCCGGTGGGGTCTTCTGCTGTTTGTAGCCCATCCGCCTCAAGGTTGTGTGTGTGTTGTGGTTTCACAAATGCTTTGCTGCATACCTCGGTTGTAACGAGTGGTTATTTCAGTCAAAGTTGCTCTTCTATTGGCTTGAATCACTCTGCCCAATCTCCTCTGAGCTCTAGCATCAACAAGGCATTTTCGCCCACAAGACTGCCGCATACTGGATGTTTTTCCCTTTTCACACCGTTCTTTGTAAACTCTAGAAATGGTTGTGCGTGAAAATCCCAGTAACTGAGCAGATTGTGAAATACTCAGACCGGCCCGTCTGGCACCAACAACCATGCCACGCTCAAAATTGCTTAAATCACCTTTCTTTCCCATTCTGACATTCAGTTTGGAGTTCAGGAGATTGCCTTGACCAGAACCACAGCCCTAAATGTATTGAAGCAACTGCCATGTGATTGGTTGTTTAGATAATTGGTTAATGAGAAATTGAACAGGTGTTCCTAATAATCCTTTAGGTGAGCGTATATGTGTATATATACAGACAAGGGATTGGAAGTTTCCTGATTCACTCCGTGCATCGACATAAAAAGTAAACGATGCAATGCATCGGTTTAAAAAGTGTGCATTGCTTACAAGTTGGCATTTGTATCACAATGCATTGTTTAATATATTTGCATCTGTAGAAAAATTATTTATTAGTATATAATTACTAGTGGAAAATGTATGGGAAATAACGTGTTTCTTAGTAACGCGTTACTGTAATTTGATTATTTAAATTTTCAAAACAGTAATTACACTTTAGTTACAAGCTGAGGTCTCTATACTTTACTGCCCCGTCACATTGCTGACAGAGTGCAGTGTTTTATAATCTAGAGATTGTAAACGATTGAGCAGGTAGACAGTTTTTTTTTTTTTTTTGACATTGTGTGAGGAACTCTCCGTCACAGCCAACCCAATCATCACCTGCACCTGACTCCCATCAAGCATGATCCCAATCACTGGGACTGATTACCTGCACACAGGACCTCTCATTACTAACCTGTCTTTCCTATGTCATCAGATATCCCCACGAGGATCTCCTGTGACACACCTTAGCTGACTCTCCGTGTGTTTATCTCCAGAGCAATGGAAGTTATCCTCTGAACAACTCAACAACACCTTGTCACATTACCACTTGTAAATTAACTGTTCACTTGCACTAAACCCTCCATCTCCATAGTGTTTAGTGACATAAGACCGGACTAACAAACTCAACTTCATGGGTCCCCAGTCACCTGCTCCAGTAGTTCTTCTACAGGAGCTGGACAACCTCATCCGGTCAGCACTCACTGTTTCATCCACTCCTCGATCTGCCTCCGCCAGTCCCATGGCACTGCCTGCTTCATATGTGGGGGAATCAGCTGGATGTGGTGGTTCTCTTCTCACGGCCTCGCTGTACATTGAGGCGCAACCGCAGAAATTCTCCACCGATCTCCAAGGTAGCATTCTTAATTTCTCTACTCTCTGGGTGAGACCTGCCATGGGCAAAGGCCATCTGGGATGCGAACAGTGCCATAAATATCTCTTTTGAAACTTTTGCCACCCACTTTAAGGAAGTGTTCTGTTCATCTGCAGAAGAAATCTCTACGGCGGACCAACTACTACGGTTGCGTCAGGGCGTAACAACGACCAGTAACTACACCATCCTGTTTCAAACATTGGTGGCAGCTAGTGGATGGAACGAAGCAGTGCTTCTAAGCACCTATCGTCAAGGTCTTAATCCATGGATCTGTGCACAAAAGGCAATATATGAAGATTCCATCAGTTTAGAGAACTTTATGCTGAAGGCCAGTTGCATTTTTTTCAGCACCTAGCCGCCCAATTGTCGAAGCTGCCCAGCAGTCTGGTTCTCCCACTAGTAGCCCTCCAGTACCAGAGCCCATACAAGTGGAATCCACGCGTCCATCATCTGAAGAACACAAATGCCGGCTCATGTCAGGATTCTTCCTTTACTGTGCCCTACCTGATCATATCATCCATGCCTGCCCAGCCCATTTCCATTTTACGCCCCGTCTAGGGGTAGAGCATAACATAGAAAAAAAAACAAGTGTGAACAATCAACTTTTGAATTTACCTTGCGGTAAATGGTACAGAAATGTGAGGTTCCATCAGCTTTCGGGGCCAACACACACAGAGGAGACCAAGGACTACAACTGGGAAAAGCCAAACCATTTTCAATCAAATACTGAGTTTCTTTCTTCATGATTTCAAGTTTCACAGGGTTTACATGGTAAGCATTCTGTTTAATGGGTCGATGGTCACCAACATCAATATCATGCATTAGCACATGAGTCACAGTAGGTACATCTGAGAAAAGTGATGAATACTTTTCAATCAACTGCACAGTTTCACTTCGAGCAGATCTAGATAAATAAGAAAGTTTAGAATCAAGAGTTAATAAAGCTTCAAAATTTTGAAGACATGCACCTCCTGACCGAAGATCATCCATGCTTGGAGAATACTCAGAAGCTACATTTACAGAGGCTACTACAACTGGAGTCACAGAAGTTACAGGAACACTGATAGAGTTTTTAGAATTAGAACGAAAAACATACAACTTAAGCATTTTTATGTGACAAATACGAGTTTTTCGTTTCCATTAAGGGTCTGTACTACATAATCAGTATCATTCAACTTTTCTTCAATCACATACGGCCCGCTGAACTTTGCCTGTAGTGCAGAGCCAAGCAAAGTAGCAACACAAGAACTTGATCGCCTACTTCAAATAAGCGTTGAACAGTCTTTTTATCAAATGTCACCTTCATTGACATTGACATGAAGTTGGATCCTTGATTGGATTGAATCCATTTTGGAAGACCAAATGTTGTACAGAACTTCACTATGGCTTTCACGATGATCGGAATCGTAGAGAAATGGCTTCAGGGAACCTAGTAGCAGAACACATCGGTGTTAACATTTATGAGTGAGCAGATTTGTTCTTGGCAAAGGTGCTACACAATCAATAACTAGTTTCTCGAATTTTTCACTCATTATAGGAATGAGTTTCAAGGGAGCTGGAGGAATAACTTGGTTTGGTTTTCCAGCAACCTGACCAACCATGCCCCACACTCAGTATGTGTTCTCCATATGACTTAGGAACGACTACCTGGAACACAGAGCTCCAATCTTGCTTTAAGCTCAGAGGTCTCCACTTATGCATTAGCACTCCGTCGTCAATAAAATATGCAATTGTATGGTCAGCTATCTCAGCTTTGTCAACCACAGCAGAAAAACATGACTTCAAAGTATCATCAGCATTTTGGGCCTCCATCAACTGTCTCGTGTCAAATGGGAAGGAAATTTAGGTTCCAGCTTTACATTTTGTATAGGCCTACAAGCTTCCACATTAGTGTTTTCAGTGCCAACAACATTTGAATTCATGAATGAATCCGAGAGATCAATCTCATTGTCAAATTTACACGCCTGTGCACGAGTAACAACACATGAATGAAATACACTTGGAAATTTTTTTAATTAACACATCATTCTGAGGTACACCAGGGACTTCAGTAACTTCAGGAAGATGAAAAACTTTACGTCCAGCCAAATCATTTCCAAGAATTAGAGCTATACCCCTGACTGGTAGCTCTTTACGTACAGCCACGTTAACTGAACCAGTCACAATGTCTGAACGCAAGTACACAGTATGCAAAGGAACCCTTACACCACCAAGTTCTATTCATTGAACTAGAACTTCTGAGTTACAACTAGACTGTGGTGAAAATAGAAGTGCATCTGCTAAGATGAAGGTTTGTCCAGCACCAGTATCCCGAAGAATATGTACTGGTTTAGAATTTGAATCTGATTCAGACAATGACACTACACCTTCACAAACAAACAGTTCAAATGTAGGATCAATAGAGGCTAATGAGTCAGGAGAATGAGCGGACACAAAAGCTACAGACCTCAATGCATGCTGAGCCTTCCTCTGAATTTTATTCTGTAATGCAGGGCAAGTAGTAATCAAATGTCCTCTTTCATGGCAATAAAAACATTCTCTTGACGTCGAAAAATCAATTGTGTGATTATTTGGGGACGCAGCCTCTGGACTCTTAGAACTATAGTTGCTATTCACAACAGTGCGACGTGATAAACGAGGGGACTGAAAAGAAACCTTGTGCGTGAGCATGAATTCATCTGCAAAAACAAAAGCTTCAGTTAAAGATGAAACTTTTTGTTCATTGAGATAAACTACCACCTTTTCTGAAACACAGTTTTTGAACTCTTCCATCAAAATTAGTTCCTTTAACTGCTCAAAAGTAGTGACTTTGCTTGCTACACACCATTTCTCAAATAATGTAGTCTTCTCACGTGCAAATTCGACAAATGTTTGACTGGGGTTTTTCAAATGAGCCCTAAATTTTTGACTGTATGCTTCTGGAACAAGTTTGTATGCTCTTAATACAACCACTTTAATCGAATCATAATTCATGCTTTGTTCAAGTGTCAACGCCGAACATACCTCTTGTGCCTCCCCAACAAGTTTACACTGCAAACAATAAAGGCCAGATATTTCTCGACCATTTTAACATGGCTGCATTATGCTCAAACACAGTGAAATACGTGTCAACTTCACATTCTCTAAAAGTAGGGACTAATTAAATGTGTTTACTAATATCACCATCAGTGTCAGGACTTACCTTAGACACTGGCAGTGAGTGCAGTTCACCTGCATTGCATTAGCACTCGTTAGCCTGTCATTAGCGGTTTCATTTGTACCTAACACGGTTTTCTTTTCTACTCCTCTCTCTCGCTACTCTCTCTCACTCCAGTTTTTCACAAGTTCATCAAACAACTGTGTTAAGAATATTTCATCAAGCACAATGAGTAATGGCTTCTCCTGCTATTGTTATTTGCACCTCTTGAACGTATATTCAGTTTATCTATCTCTGTCGCTGATGAGGGATTCACATGTGATAAATGCAGGGAAATAGTTAGGATGATAGAGAAGATTTCAAAATTAGAGACATGCATCCAAACTTTAATTGAGAACAGTAACAATGTTAGGGCTCTAGATACGGCTTTGGATGTGTCTAGCTCAGGGATTTCTGTACATTGTTTGGTTCCGGCAACAGAGCCCCTGCAGCAGGGCAACTGGGTGACAGTGAGGCAGCATAGTCATGGGTCAAGGGGATTTAGACCGTATCATAGTACTGAGACTGCTCTCCTTAGAGTTTCAAATTACTTGCTCTTATCATCTGATCGTGGTTGTATCTCTCTATTGGATCTAGTATGGTGTTTGATACTATTGATCACAACATTATTTTGCATAGACTTGAACACTTTGTTGGCATTAATGGAAGTGCATTAGCATGGTTTAAATCGTACTTATATGACCGCCATCAATTTGTAGCAGTGAATGAAAAGGTATCATATTGATCAAAAGTGCAGTATGGAGTACCTCAAGGCTCAGTACTAGGGCCGCTACTCTTCAAGCTTTATATGTTACCCTTGGGAGATATCATCAGGAAACATGGTGTTAGCTTTCACTGTTATGCTGATGATACTCAGCTCTATATTTCTTCGCGGCCCGGTGAAACACACCAATTTGAAAAACTAATGGAATGCATAGTGAATATAAAAAAATGGATGACAAGTAATTTCTTACTGCTAAATTCTGAAAAAAACAGGTGTTAATTATAGATCCTAAAAACTCTGCATGTATTAACATAGAGCACTGTCTAAGACTTGATAGCTGCTCTGTCAATTCTTCATCATCAGTTAGGAACCTAGGTGTGCTATTTGATAGCAATATTTCCTTAGAAAGCCACGTTTCTAGCATTTGTAAAACTGAATTTTTCCATCTCAAAAATATATCTAAATTACAGCCTATGCTCTCAATGTCAAATGCAAAAATGTATCCATATCAGAGGGTCACTGCAGTCACCCGGATCCAGTGCGTATCCAGACCAGATGGTGGATCGGCACCTAGAAAGGACCTCTACAGCCATGAAAGACAGCGGAGACCAGGAGATCCTGGTCTTTACAGATCCCCTGTAAAGATCTTGTCTCAGACAACCACTAGGACAAGACCACAGGAAACAGAGGATTCTTCTGCACAGTCTGACTTTGCTGCAGCCTGGAATTGAACTGCTGGTTTCGACTGGTCAGAGGAGAACTGGCCCCCCAACTGAGCCTGGTTTCTCCCAAGGTTTTTTTTTTTCTCCATTCTATCACCAATGGAGTTTGGGTTCCACTGAATTTAATGATGAACTGCCTTTAACTGTCATTTTGCATTACTGATACACTCTTTTCCTAATTAATGTTGTCCAGTTGCTTTGACGCAAAGTGTTTTGTTTAAAGCGCTATATAAATAAAGGTGACTTGACTTGACTGGCAATATTACAGGAAGAGAAGTGATTACCGTCTGCACAGGAGTGTTTCCCCGTAACACTGGATCTATGCGAGCCATATCCTGGGACTTGAATTCTGCCTCCAGAGTTTTTAAATCTTCAGATTTATTTTTACTCACTAGGTAAAATGTTTTGTTTATTAAGCTCTGTGTACAGTGCCGCCTTAATCTGTTTCTTCAATGCATTTCGAGGTACAACTATATCATAAATCTCCTATCACTAACAAATCATCTTTACAATCTTTTGATGACATTCTAATTGCCGTAACTCCTCCCTTACCATCAGAGTCAAAGAGAAACCACAACAAAATAACTAAACAACTCACTACTTTCCACTGGAACAGACAAAATGGATGAGCGAGCAAGAACGGACGAGCCTCCAATTTCCATGTTATGCCCCGTCTAGGGGTAGAGCATAACATGAAAAAAAAACAAGTATGAACAATTAACTTCTTTTGAATTTTTTTTGGGAGTCCACTTTCAGGAGCTGACAGTGCCAAAATAATAAACAAAATGTTCTAAATATTAAACCCTCTAAATTTCCTATCCAAAATAAAGAAAAAAAAATTACAAATTACAATTCTCTAACCAAACTAAATAATCCAAAAACAGAGATCCAAACATTGCAAAACCAAAAGATGGCGTATGACTGCTTACTTTCCCAAAACTATTTACAATATTCACAATAAATATTTACAAAGAAAGAAAGTTCAGAGGAATATGCAAAATCAAAATCTTACAACAGGCAAAGGTTCAAGTATGCCAGAGGATATTACAGAACAGCAAATATCCAACGATCTCTATTTAGTATACAAATGGAGTAAACCAACATAAGCACAGCACAAACAGCATGGTTCACAAAATGGCCCCCACCAAAAGGAAATGCTGTCATATCTTTTAAGGGAGAGAAGACCAATCAGATGACAACAGCAATGAGTCTGCAGGAAACAATCAGCAGCAACCTGGGCAGACACACACAAGCCAAAACACAGAAAAACTATAGGGTCGTAACACCCCACGTCCTTCGTTGAGTACCATCAATTAGAACCATGTAATTTCCAAACTTACCACCATGTCAGTCCAACTAGTCAGCCCAGAATGCACTGTTTCTGTTTCAGCCCTGGTGGACTCGGACTCCTCTGTCAAAATCTCCAAAAGCTGTGTCCAGTTGCCACTCTGTCGGCATGCCCAGGAGCTCTGAGTCGAAACTAAACAAGGAAAGCCGTTAGGATGTGGGCGGTTAAGTTTCAGGCACCCCTGTTAATTCTCAAGATTGGCCTCTTTCATGAAGAGGACATACACTTCTTGGTACTGGAGGGACCCACGGTCGATATCATCCTGGCACGCTCAAGTTACATTCCCCGGAAATCAGGTGGGATTCATGTGAGGTAACTCGTTGGAGTCTGTTCTGCCATCCACATTGTCTCACCACTCTTCCTCATCCAGTTCTCTGTTCTCCAGGATGTCACGTGGCTTCCACCCTCATCAAGAGCCCTGAGCCTGATGTTGCTCCAATGATCCCACCTGATTATGCGACATTCCAGGATGTGCTCCGCAAGAAGGCAGCCACCCACTTACCACCTCACAGGCCATAGGACTGTGCCATCGACCCGCGGCCTGATGCTAAATTCCCTAAGGGTCGAGTCTATCCACTGTCCATCCCGGAGCACAAGGCTGTTGAGGATTACATCAAGGAGGCCCTCAAGCAAGGATTCATACAACCATCCAGCTCAACGGCTGCCTCCAGCTACTTCTTCGTGGGAAAGAAGGACAGGGACTTGAGGCCTTTCAATTATAGACTCAGACAGTCAAGCTGCAGTATCAATACGAGTACTGCGTTATAAATTCTATATTTACTTAAATGAAAAAAAAAAAAAAAACTTCATTGGTACCGAATCGATATTTGTATCGCCTAATACTGAACCCTAGGTATTGAAATCAAATACTGGTCTTGAAGATTATGACGATAGCCATATTACAAAAGTGACATATTGTTTTTTCATTCAGCAATCTCTTACACAAGACACACACACACAAAAAACAAGAATTTAAAAGTGTCCTTGCAATAATGATTTTTTTTTTTTTTTTTATCAAATAAATGCAGGTTTGATATCCATAGGAGACATTATTCAAAAACATTAAAAATAGTAATTGGTCCAGACTTTTGACTGGTACTGTATGTACATATTAGTCAAAAAAAGGTAAATTATTTATGTTTTTAGATGAAGATGTTATTGATGTTGTTGTTATTTTGCTGTTTTATTCAATTTATTCACAGAGCTAGCATACCACTTCAGTAGATGAACAAGTGCTTTTATCTTTTTTTTCCTAGCTGTGGAATGGGCAGGATTTCCTCCAATTTAATCAATACTGACTACAGATTTAATCATATCATAGTGCTCATAATCATAAATATCAATAATAAGATATTATGTACTAACAGTCCACCAATCAGAAGTCTCCATCTGTCAACGGTGGTGCTAAGGTTACAATTGTTAATACACACAAGAGACAGCAGATGTCATCATTTCCCCTTCTAAACAAATCAATTAAGTGCATACAAAAACTAACTTCATGAAAGGGCCATACCTGTACCCAACAAGGTGACCCAAAAAAGTAAAATTCAAGCATAGTATATACATTTCAAACCACCATAGGACAACAGAACATCAAAGATATACACTAAGGTCAAGTTCCTCATTCAAGCCTGGATATTTAGTAGCCTGTAGGCGAAATATCCAGAAAGCTTCCCGTTGATTCAGCTGCCTTTGCCTATTGCCCTTTCTTAAGGACAAAGGAATGTGGTCAATCCCACAGACCTGTAAGGTGGATTGGTCACTATTGTGATGTTCCATATAGTGTCTTGCCATGGGATAGTTGGTGTTTCCTGTGCGAATTGCGTATTTGTGTTCAGACAGTCTGTCCAATAAACGCTGCTTAGTTCTTCCTACATAAAAGACTTCACACATAGGACATTCCAATCTATAAATGACAAAAGTAGTTTGGCAGTTTATAAAATGGTTAATAGTCAATTCCTTTTGAGAACCAACATCATGAAAAATGTTGGTTTGTCTTACATTGGCACAATGGTTGCAGTGATGGCATTTGTAAGAACCTCTGGGCCTAGGGCCTAACCATGTTTGTTTTACTTCTGGTTTAAGATAACTGTGAACCAGTCTATCTTGTATGGTGGGACATCTTCTAAAACTAATGAGAGGTGGTTCAGGAAAGACCTGACTTAGTACCTCATCACTTTCAATAATTCCCCAGTTTTTTTGTATGATTTGCCTTATCTGTTCAGCCTCTGTACTGTATGTAGTGACAAAAACAGACCTCTCTTTTGTTAGTTTCGGTGTATTCCTTTGTAGTAATCTATATGTTTGGCTATGGTGTAAGCTTTTTGGAGAGTAGAGCTTCTATATCCCCTTTCCTTAAATCGTGCCATCATCTCTAGTGACTTACTCTCAAAAACATGATCTTGGTCACAGATCTTCTTCACTCTCTGGAACTGCCAATATGGGGCATTCTCTTTAAGCCAATTTGGATGGAAACTCTTGGCATGTAAAATTGTGTTTCTGTCTGTCGGTTTTCTATACACTGATGCATGCAAGGTTCCTTGGTTATCTTTTGAAATTGTCAAATCAAGAAAATTAATACACAATTTGCTATATTCTAAAGACAACTTGATGTTTGGATTAATGCTATTCAGATAACCATGAAATTCAATCAACTCTGTTTCCGAGCCAGACCAAAAAAGACATATGTCATTAATATAGCGCCCCCACCAGATAATAAACTTGTGAAACGCGTTATTTTCTTGGTTCAAAACAAAGTCCTCCTCCCATTTGCCCAGGTACAGACCTGCATAGGAAGGGCTGTAGCATGCCCCCATGGCACAGCCTTTGGTCTGTTTAAAGATCTTATCCTGGAAGACAAAAATGTTATTAGTCAAAGTCCATTCTATTAGTGACAGCAAGAAATCAGTGGGTGGCATTTCATGTTCAGAACGCCCACTCAAGAAATGTCTCAATGCTGCAAGGCCCTGTTGATGGTCGATATTTGTATATAATGCTTCCACATCCATAGTTACAAGGAAGGATTCAGAGCCTATATCTTGTAGCACTCTGTTCTTGTTTAAAACATCAGTAGTATCCTGGATATATGCAGGGAGTGAAGGTAGAAAAGGTTTAATGAAATGGTCAATATATTTAGACACTGCTTCAGTAAGGCTTTCGTTCCCTGAAATCACAGGTCTACCTGGGGAGTTCTCCAGACATTTATGTATCTTGGGTAACATGTAAAAAGATGCCATTCTAGGATTCTCATTAAACAAAAATCTAAGTTCAGGGTCTGAGATCCAACCACTTGCTTTAGCTTGATGTAACATCCTTCCCAATTCCTCTTTAAGAGACTCCGTAGGGTTATGGGTCAGTAGTTGGTAGAACTCTGTGTTATTTAACTGACAGGCAGCCTCTTTTACATACAAGTCCTTACTCCAAACCACAATCGCACCCCCTTTGCCTGCTTTTTTAATAACTAAATCTTCATCTTTGGATAGTGCTTCCAAAGCACTTTTTTCTTTGTGAGAAAGGGTACTTCGTTTGGATACCCTTTTACTCTTAAACTCTTAAAATTCACTTTTTTAGCAAATGTATGTAAAGAAGTATTTTGTACCAAAGGGCAAAAAGTAGATTTAGGCTTAAAAAGGGGAAAGGAGTCTGTCTGATCTGTATCTGTGTAACTTGTAGATGTTGGGGTCTGCTGCTTGTACCAAGTTTTGAGGTGTAGATTTCTGTAGAATAGAAAAAGGTCGATTTTCATGTCAAATTCCTTTCCTGGGTAGGTTGGTGCGAAGGATAATCCTTTAGACAGGACTCGGATGCTCTCCTCTGACAAGACCTTACCGGAGATGTTGATTACTGCCTGGCTTTGCTCCGTGTCCATCTGGGTTCTTCGTGTCCTTCTACCTCTCCTCGTTCTCCTCTTCCTCTCCTCGTCCGCGTCCATGTCCACGTCTCCATCCCCTCCCCCCTCTGGTGGGGTATGGTGGATGTTCTAAAAAATCCTCTCGAGAGGTCTGGGCTGTAGAGGGTCCCGAGTTGTCCTCTTCTTCACTGCTAGTAAAGTTGAAGGAGACGGTTCTGGGTTTCCGACCAGCTGGGCGACCTCCATCTATGCTCCTTGTGATATAGAAGCTCTACTCTCCAAAAAGCTTACACCATAGCCAAACATATAGATAGGGCATCTTACTACAAAGGAATACACCGAAACTAACAAAAGAGAGGTCTGTTTTTGTCACTACATACAGTACAGAGGCTGAACAGATAAGGCAAATCATACAAAAAAACTGGGGAATTATTGAAAGTGATGAGGTACTAAGTCAGGTCTTTCCTGAACCACCTCTCATTAGTTTTAGAAGATGTCCCACCATACAAGATAGACTGGTTCACAGTTATCTTAAACCAGAAGTAAAACAAACATGGTTAGGCCCTAGGCCCAGAGGTTCTTACAAATGCCATCACTGCAACCATTGTGCCAATGTAAGACAAACCAACATTTTTCATGATGTTGGTTCTCAAAAGGAATTGACTATTAACCATTTTATAAACTGCCAAACTACTTTTGTCATTTATAGATTGGAATGTCCTATGTGTGAAGTCTTTTATGTAGGAAGAACTAAGCAGCGTTTATTGGACAGACTGTCTGAACACAAATACGCAATTTGCACAGGAAACACCAACTATCCCATGGCAAGGCACTATATGGAACATCACAATAGTGACCAATCCACCTTACAGGTCTGTGGGATTGACCACATTCCTTTGTCCTTAAGAAAGGGCAATAGGCAAAGGCAGCTGAATCAACGGGAAGCTTTCTGGATATTTCGCCTACAGGCTACTAAATATCCAGGCTTGAATGAGGAACTTGACCTTAGTGTATATCTTTGATGTTCTGTTGTCCTATGGTGGTTTGAAATTTATATACTATGCTTGAATTTTACTTTTTTGGGTCACCGTGTTGGATACAGGTATGGCCCTTTCATGAAGTTAGTTTTTGTATGTACTTAATTGATTTGTTAAGAGGGGGAAATGATTACATCTGCTGTCTCTTGTGTGTATTAACAATTGTAACCTTAGCACCACCATTGACAGATGGAGACTTTTGATTGGTGGACTGTTAGTTCATAAGAAACTTTGTTTGTTTGAGATCTGTTTAACTCCCAGAAGAAGGCATGTAGCCGAGTTTTTTAGAAGGTTAATGTGACCAAGCCATATTATTAAAGGCTTTTTTACTTTTGTAATTGAGAGTGCCTTGGAGTTCCTTTTTCATTTTTGATTTTTGGCATCTAGTTTCCCTTCCAAAGAGCACCTCTATTTTAACCAATTTTGGAGTCCAGGAAGCGCTCCTTTACCATTCCTTTTTTCATTAAGATATTATGTGTTGCACTGTTACCTTAAACATGACACACACATATATATACATATATATTAGGGCTGCTGATTAACATCAACAATTATTTTATCACCCATTAACAGAGTTTTTCTTATTATGATTATTATGAAAGTCTGTTGCTCACTGGCTCTAAATGCATATACAGACCAGGGATGGGAAGATTTCCTAATTCACTCGTTGCATCAGTATAAAAAGTAAATGATGCAATGCATCAGTTTAAAAAGTGTGCATCGCTTACAAGTTGTCATTTATATCACAATGCATCATTTCTAACATATTTGCATCTGCAAAAAACAATGTATTAATATATAATTACTAGTGGAAAATGTTGGGCAATAACACATTACTTAGTAATTGTAGGAACGACCTTCAGCGGTCTGTGGACAATGCAGTCAACATCGGACTGCATTATGCTCTGCAACATCTAGACAGACCAGGGACTTATGTGAGGATCCTGTTTGTGGACTTCAGCTCGGCCTTTAACACCATCATCCTAAACCTTCTTTTGCCCAAACAAACTCAGCTCTCCTTGTCCACCTCAGTCTGTCAGTGGATAAACAGCTTTTTGAAAGACAGGAAGCAGCTAGTGAGTCTGGGAAAATATACATCCAGCACCCATATAACCAGCACTGGAGCTTCTCAGGGATGTGTTCTCTCCCCTCCGCTCGTCTCCTTCTACACAAATGACTGCACATACATTTAGCTATGATATTTGTTGTTGGACATCAAACATGACTTTTGCAGAATTTTAAACCTAAATATAACCATATTTTTAAGATAGCAGTAACTGTAAAGGGACTATTGTAATAGGTATATCAAATGTAAGCTAGTCAAGCCCGGCACGAGGGTGTATAAGTTGGGAGGGGCTTTTATATTTCTCAGGGGGGCTGGGGGAGGCTGTAAGTCGCGTTAAAACAGCACGGGTTGCGGGTTGCGTTTTTTTCAGATAGGTCCTTCAAAGTATCTTGGAGAGGTGAGGTGTCCAAGTCACAACATCTAACTACTGGGATGCCTCAGGGCTCAGTTCTTGGACCACTTATCTTCTCTGTCTACATGGCATCCTTAGGTTCTTTTTGATTTGCTTTCTTCAACATCAAGAAGATCAGGCCCCTTTTCTTTCGGAACATGCTGCACAACTCCTTGTTCAAGCTCTTGTTATGTCCATGCTTGACTATTGCAATGCTCTCTTGGCAGGTCTTCCAGCCAGTTCTATCAAACCTTTACAATTAATCCAGAACGTGGCAGCAATATTAATTTTTAATGAGCCAAGAAGAATACACGTCACACCTATGTTTATCAATTTGCACTGACTACCAATAGCTCCTCGCATAAAATTCAAGGCATTGATGTTTGCCTACAAAACTACCACTGGCTCTGCACCCATGTACCTAAATTTATTACTTCAGACTTATGTGCCCTCTAGAAGCTTGCATTCTGCAAGTGAACATCGCTTGATTGTGCCATCCCAAAGAAAGCACAAAGTCACTTTTACAGACTTTTAAATTAAATGTTCCCTTCTGGTGGTATGACCTCCCCAACTCTATTCGAGCAGCTGAGTCAATATTCTAATTCTATTATTACATAAATCTAACGACCTTTCTAATCTTTTTGTATTTTATTTTCATTTATTATAAAACTATGTGAATATATATATATATATATATATATATATATATATATATATATATATATATATATATAAAGACCTCTATAAGACCTATATATAAGACCTCTAACACTAGCTTGTTCTATTCTTTTTCTATTCTGTTTTCTTTTTATTTATTATATTATTTAAAAGCCCATGCTACGTGTACTGTCTTGAGCTAACTGAGACTTGTTATAACACTTATATATCATTGCTCATTTTGTTGTTTTTGATTGCTTCCACTGTCCTCATTTGTAAGTCACTTTAGATAAAAGTGTCTGCTAAATAAATAAATGTAATGTAATGGAAATGTAAATAAATGTATATTGTGTCTCATATTTACATCACATAGTTAATAATCACACGAGCTGTATACTAACTGAAATATTACATGAGTTTAATTGTGATACTCCTCTTATACAACAGTTCATAAAGAATTTAATATTGTGTTATTTTAGACAAAATGTTGTCTGTTTTGCTCAATTTTGCCAACCAAAATATAAAGATAAATCATAACTGTTCATCCCTGAGCAACCCACAGCGGCATTTCATTTCTTAATCCACGTTTTGTATTAAATTGGTGAACCATTTGGCGCGTTGTACCATTGGCCAGAGTTGTGTTGGATTTGAAGTATCGCTGCATAGAAACATCAGTGTATGACATCAAAGTACTACAAGGGCGATTCAAAAGCACAAGGAGTCTTTGATGTCACACACACCCATCGATCTGATGGTGATGATCCACTTCAAGTCGAACAAAAAACATTTTTCTTCACTCCTTAATGAATCAGCCATTTGAACGAATCAAACGAATGAATAAATGACTCGATGACTTAATCATCAAGACATTTACCACCACCTACAGGCAGTTTTAGTTTATTATTTAGAGTATCATTTCATTAAAGAAATAATTGTATATTTTCATAGTAATAATAATACAATAATTTTTTTTTTATTAATGTCATAGTTCACTCAACTAAAAATGACAATGCTGTCATCATTTACTCAAATGGTCCAAATGAGTATATGTAATAAATTTAATCCAACAAACACACACACACTCACACATAAATCAAGGGGAATAGAAAGAATACTATGCAGAAAGAAAAGTATTTTCTAGTTAGTTGAAACTGAAATGATAAATGTTATATTAGAGCAGTAATGTATAATCTTCAGCAGAATTTAGAAGATACACACATCTGAGATCCTTTATTTGAAACATTAAAAAAGTGTCTGCTTTTTAACTTTAAATATATACTTATCTGCTTTTACTTTTGTAGCTGTATGATTTACCTGATTTCCTTAATATACTGTAAATACATGATAACTGAAAACAATACTCACATCAGTGTATTGAGTGTACATTGTTTATCCTGCAGTAGGGCAGCAATCTGTTTCACTCCTGTGTCTCCTAGTTCACGTCCACTCAGATTCAGCTCTCTCAGGAGTAACGGGTTTTTACCCACAATTCCAGTCACATACTGACAGGCTTCATCTGCAGCAGGGATAAAACATATATAACATATACCATTTCCATCCAAAGAGTCAAAGAGAAAAAAATAATCACTTCCTCGTAAACTGGCACTTAATATCACCAAGAAAAGTAGGAGAAACCACTTAATATAATAATTTTCATATACAGTATGACAAGTTACTTGGCCTCAGAGCTAACCGATGAAACACAATTGCTTTCGGAGGTGGATGCCAGCTGCTTGAACGATGATTTGTGGTTTTATTGTTAAAACCATGGGTAATTTTCAGAAGGGAACCTGAAAAAAAAACTTTAACAGGAATGTGCCTGAAAGTGATAAACAGGCCTCGTTTTTACCTACATGATTAATAATTTATTTTAATATATATATTAAAAATCTATAAGGTGTGCATTGTAGCTGACACCTAAAAAACACATTACAATTGTTTTATAACTGCAAGTCTTTCTCCTCAAATGCTATTGAGCTTCAAATTTGCGTTTGATCCCATGTGAAAAAGTAGCATAAATTACATTTGATTTACAGTTTATTTTAATAAATATCAAACATTCAATTCAATTGTGCATTATAGCTGACACATAGATGAACAATTACAGTTGTTTTTATGACTGTAAGTCATTCTCTTCAAATGCTACAGACGTTAGAAAAGTGTATACCAATATCGCATGTAACATTAGAGACGGTCCCTAAATTTAAGACTCTCAAACGTCCAAAGTCAAGCCAACATTGTGTTTTTATTTTTTTTTTTTACATTTTTTTCTCTGTGCTGGATTGCTGATGTCCTTTACCCAGGCATAGATGTCCATCCATCAAGTATGAACATTCAGCCGCAAACATGAGCACTCTGCGCCCTCTGCGTATAGGTAGCGGTGGTACTGCATGTATATGTGTGTGTGTGTGTGTGTGTGTATTGGCACGATTGTTCAATTAATTACCCAGTTTCATTCATCATTATAAGTAGTAATAGGCTGAATTGCAAATAGGTAGCCTAATTCTAATACATGCAATGACTATCCATCATTACATTTTTATATTTATGTAGCCTACAAAATAATATTCTTTTACACTGTAATCCTTTTGTTTTTAATATTTGGCATGTTTGTATGATGCGCATCCCTGTGTGTAATAAGCAAAGTCAATGTGCACTGTGGACCCGCCCAGAGGCACATTTTCTAACTTGCTCTTTAAATAATAAAAAATAAATACATTGCACCATTGACTTTAGATCAGGTTTGAGCTGGTCTATGATGCAGTCTATTTTCAGCTCCTTAAAATAGCAATGCACAAGCAATGCGCATGAACACACCTCTTTTTTTTAGACCAGCAGACCCAAGGGCGCACAAATGGGTGCAAATGCATTTGCTAATTAAACAACGTGGCGCTGGACGGGAAAATGCGAACAGCACCGGACTGAAACTAGCAAACACACTTGCGCTGTGCCTTGCATCGCATTGCACTGGGTGTATGATAGGGCCCTATATCTCATGAATAATTCACTGGAATGCAAGAAGAATCTCTTGTTTACCTCCCCAAATCCTAGCATCTTTTTCGATATTAATTTTTTCTCTGTTTGATTGAAACGAATGCTTTAAAATATAAAGTAGATCTCCATTTCCTTTTCTTTCTAATGCCTATTGGCATGAAATGTGTTGTCTGTAGGGCTGCAACTAAGGAATATTTTGATAATCGATTAGTTGGCCGAATTATTATTATTATTTTTTCTTGATTAATCAGGTTAAAACCCATATTTTCTTTAATTTTACTGAAAAAAAAAAACTCTATTCCACATTCTGCCCAATGCCCTAAAAACAAATGTGCCAACTGAATGCTATGAAAACATGACAAATAACAAACTGAAACAACTTATTTATTCATAATAAGAAAAATGGCCTTCTTTGCCTTTGATAACAGCTCACATGCTTGCTAGCATTGTTTGTGTACTTTTTGACTAATTGGGTATCTGAATAAAAAAAACAATATAAAGCACAATTTTTTTCTGCTTTCTTTCAGAGATAAAAGCAATAATTGTATTATAGCATTAAAGAGGCACAAAGTCACTTTTACTGACTTTTAAATTAAATGTTCCCTCCTGGTGGAATGACCTGCCAAACTCAATCCAAGCAGCTGAGTCCTTAACCATCTTCAAGAATAGGCTAAAAACTAGGGCTGTGTTATTAATCGAAATCAAATAGAAATCGCGATATGAGATGCTGCGATTTGCTAATCGCAAAAGCCTGTCCAGCCTTGAGTGACAGTCTTACTAACCAATAGAGTGAGCCCTCCGTTCTCCCCAATCAGCACAGCTCTAGCCAATTGTGTAAACGCCAACCATAAAAAAATAAAAAATAAATAAAAACAAAGCAGGAGAGAGACAAAGTGGGATTATGGTGTCTACAGTGTCAGATCAATAGTTAGGCAAATTAAAACTAAAGAAAAACGTTATGTAACTTAAGCTTCGAAAAGACGGACAAAGAAAAAAAAAGATCATTTACAAGAGCTGTGTCACAATGCATATCAAGAGCATCTCTTATTGCATGTTCACAGGGCCGGCGCCTAGGGCGGCAGTTCAGCCAGAGCGGCAAGAAAGAGAGAAGGCGAGAGAGAGAGAGAGAATTATTAATTAATTTGTTTGTTTTACATTAGGTTACAATTATCGCACTTATATCAACAGCATTTCTTTACCCACTTCATTAGTATAAATTATAGTATAAATTCACTTTAAATTTAGAATAAAAATTCCTGGCCGGCCGCGGGAAAAGAATTCGTATTTGGATTCTAAAATGACATCACATCTCTCAAAGAAAAGGAGAATACAATACTTCTTCAGGGTTGCTTAAGGCCCTGACTCATGGAGACTCGCGGGACGTTGATGGGCATGAATTGTTCGAAGAGCTGACTGCTTTGGGCAGACGCCTGCTGGAGCTAAAGCACTGGATGCACTTAAATTCATCTGTGAAAAAGGGATGGAATAAATTTTTCCAAATGTTTTTGTAGCATTGAGAGTGCTTCTCACTCTCACCATCACTGTGAACTCTGGAGAACGCATTTTCTCAAAGCTTAAACTGATTACAAATATAAAATTATAAATGAAAATTATAATTCTATGCATTATTAGTGCCGTCAAAATTAGCATGTTAATGCATGCAATTAATATATTGAGCTGAAGCTTGACTTTGCAAATTTAAAATCGCAAATCAAATCTCAATGTCAAAAAAAAAAAAAAAAAATTAGCAATTAGATATTTTCTCCATATCACACAGCCCTACTAAAAAAAAAACATCTTTATTTGGCCCTTTAACTTTAGCACTCACTATTCTAATTCTATTCTTTATTAAAAAAAAAAAACTAGCACGTCAAATAGCTAACTGAGACTTGTTATAATACTTGTATATCATTGCTCTTTTGTTGATTTGATTGATGACTAAATGTTTATGTATTTTGCTTATTGTTAATATTAGTGATGCTGCTGATTCTTTTTATAAATAAAATGTTTTTGTTGTATTATTTTATTTGCAAGGAGGGAGGGATTGTTATAAATTGTTCAATTAAGTGGTGTTGTAATTATTGTGTCAAAAACAGAAGTATAACAATAAATAAATATTGGTTCTGCAGATTGGTTATCGGACACATAAACATGCAAATAATGGGTTATAAAAATCAGTATCTGTCGAACACTATGCAGGACAGTTTGTTCTTAATGTGACTCAAATACAACAAATACTTACATGAATGCACAGTTTTAAGGCAGCATTAATTGCCTTTTTTGGTAACTTTGTGACTTAACTGATGATATAACTAGACATTGCCAACCTTAGCTTAATTGTGTTAAATATTTTGAACACAATAATTGAAAAAATTAATTGCATGCATTAACATGCTAATTCTGATGGCACTAATAATGCATAGATTAAATAGACTTGTTGTAATTTTTAATGGAAGATCAAAAGAATGAACTAAACTTTCAGATATATGTACAGTCTTTTTGCTCATATTTAACAATTCTGAACTTGACTATATATCAGTATGTTTTAACCACATAATGTAAAGACAGACTCCCTGTAGAGAAAATCATGTTTTAATGTTGTTTATATGTCGATGTGCTGTTTTCAATATGCTTTAGGACAAACCTTGTGCAAATTCATTAGTCAACACCATTGCTAAGCATTTTCACCTTAAAACTGCAGTTTACCAAAGACAGTATCAAAAACACAGCCTTGATTTCTACCTCACAAATGTAATAACCTATCTTGTCAAAGCAAGAGAAGCCAGGATATCAAGGTGTATGTATGTATGTATATATATATATATATATATATATATATATATATATATATATATATATATATATATATATATATATATATATATATATATATATATACTTTTTTTGGGGGGGTTTTATGGTGAACCACCACATTCCCCTTGTCAACTCTGCTGGCAAAGGGCATCTCAGAAACCACACGCCAGTGGTTTGAGTCTTACGTCATAGATAGGTCCTTCAAGGTATCTTGGAGAGGAGAGGTGTCCAAGTCACAACATATAATTACTGGGGTGCCTCAGGGCTCAGTTCTTGGACCACGTTTCTTCTCTGTCTACATGGCCTCACTAGGTTCTGTCATTCAGAAACATGGCTTTTCTTATCACTGCTATACTGAAGACACTCTGCCCCTCATTCCATCCTGATGATCCGATGGTAGCTATTCGCATCTCAGTTTTTCTCACAGATATTCCTTTCTGGATGAAGGACCAACACTTTCAACTTAACCTTCCTGAGACAGAACTGCGTGTGGTTCCTTAAAACCCATCACATCACAATTTCACCATCCAGTTAGACACATCAACCATAACTCCTTAAAAAACAGATAGAAACCTTAGTTATAAGTTAGTTCTCAGACCACATTGCTAAAACTGTCCGATCCTGCAGATTTGCTTTATTCAACATCAGGAAGATCAGGCCCTTTCTTTCGGAACATGCTGCACAACTCCTTGTTCAAGCTCTTGTTCTGTTCAGGCTGGACTATTGCTATATATATATATATATATATATACAGTATTGTTCAAAATAATAGCAGTACAATGTGACTAACCAGAATAATCAAGGTTTTTCGTATATTTTTTTATTGCTACGTGGCAAACAAGTTACCAGTAGGTTCAGTAGATTCTCAGAAAACAAATGAGACCCAGCATTCATGATATGCACGCTTTTAAGGCTGTGCAATTGGGCAATTAGTTGAATTAGTTGAAAGGGGTGTGTTCAAAAAAATAGCAGTGTGGCATTCAATCACTGAGGTCATCAATTTTGTGAAGAAACAGGTGTGAATCAGGCGGCTCCTATTTAAGGATGAAGCCAACACTTGTTGAACATGCATTTGAAAGCTGAGGAAAATGGGTCGTTCAAGACATTGTTCAGAAGAACAGCGTACTTTGATTAAAAAGTTGATTAGAGAGGGGAAAACCTATAAAGAGGTGCAAAAAATGATAGGCTGTTCAGCTAAAATGATCTCCAATGCCTTAAAATGGAGAGCAAAACCAGAGAGACGTGGAAGAAAACGGAAGACAACCATCAAAATGGATAGAAGAATAACCAGAATGGCAAAGGCTCAGCCAATGATCACCTCCAGGATGATCAAAGACAGTCTGGAGTTACCTGTAAGTACTGTGACAGTTAGAAGACGTCTGTGTGAAGCTAATCTATTTTCAAGAATCCCCCGCAAAGTCCCTCTGTTAAAAAAAAGGCATGTGCAGAAGAGGTTACAATTTGCCAAAGAACACATCAACTGGCCTAAAGAGAAATGGAGGAACATTTTGTGGACTGATGAGAGTAAAATTGTTCTTTTTGGGTCCAAGGGCCACAGGCAGTTTGTGAGACGACCCCCAAACTCTGAATTCAAGCCACAGTACACAGTGAAGACAGTGAAGCATGGAGGTGCAAGCATCATGATATGGGCAAGTTTCTCCTACTATGGTGTTGGGCCTATTTATCGCATACCAGGGATCATGGATCAGTTTGCATATGTTAAAATACTTGAAGAGGTCATGTTGCCCTATGCTGAAGAGGACATGCCCTTGAAATGGTTGTTTCAACAAGACAATGACCCAAAACACACTAGTAAACGGGCAAAGTCTTGGTTCCAAACCAACAAAATTAATGTTATGGAGTGGCCAGCCCAATCTCCAGACCTTAATCCAATTGAGAACTTGTGGGGTGATATCAAAAATGCTGTTTCTGAAGCAAAACCAAGAAATGTGAATGAATTGTGGAATGTTGTTAAAGAATCATGGAGTGGAATAACAGCTGAGAGGTGCCACAAGTTGGTTGACTCCATGCCACACAGATGTCAAGCAGTTTTAAAAAACTGTGGTCATACAACTAAATATTAGTTTAGTGATTCACAGGATTGCTAAATCCCAGAAAAAAAAATGTTTGTACAAAATAGTTTTGAGTTTGTACAGTCAAAGGTAGACACTGCTATTTTTTTGAACACACCCCTTTCAACTAATTGCCCAATTGCACAGCCTTAAGAGCGTGCATATCATGAATGCTGGGTCTTGTTTGTTTTCTAACAATCTACTGAACCTACTGGTAACTTGTTTGCCACGTAGCAATAAAAAATATACTAAAAACCTTGATTATTCTGGTTAGTCACATTGTACTGCTATTATTTTGAACAATACTGTATATATATATATATATATATATATATATATATATATATATATATATACACACACACATTATATATTATACACACACACACACACACACACACACACACACACACACACACACATATATATATATATATATATATATATATATATATATATATATATACACAACCTCACAGACTCCTGAAAAAACTATAGTGCAATAATTGCTGTAAGCATTGTTTACACCCAAATATTTATTATTTTGCTAAATAATTTCAAAATTAGTTGGTTCCTGTTTTGACACAGTTTGTGTGCTGAGCCTCAGGAGTTTCTGTATAAAGTTCAAAGAATCTACCTCTTTCTTTCTCCTCTTCTTCTCTTCTTTGTCGTTCCTGTTGTTTCTGTTTCTCCCATTCCTCTTGTTGTCTCTTCATCTCCTCACGTATCTTTCTCTCTTGTTCCTCTCTTTCTTTAATCTCTCTTTTATATTGTTCTTCTCTCTCTCTAAATGCCTCTTCTGTTCTTTGTCTTTCCTGTTGTCTCTGTTTCTCCCATTCCTCTTGTTGTCTCTTCATCTCCTCTTGTATCTTTTTGTCTTGTTCCACTATGTCTTTAATCTCTCTTTTATATTGTTCTTCTTTCTCTCTAAACTCTTCTTCTCTTCTCTTTTTCTCTTTCTCATAATTCTTTCTTTCTTTCTCCATCTTTATCTCCATACTCTCTTTCTCTTTTTCATGTTTGAACCTAAGATCTTCTTTCTCTCTCTGACTTCTCTCTCTCTCTCGTTCAAGTTTCTCATCAAATTCATCACATGTTTTCTTAATTATATTTCTCCATTTCTCTTCCTCTTCTTCACTTCTTTGTCTTTCCTGTTGTCTCTGTTTTTCCCATTCCTCTCGTTCTCTCTCCATCTCTTGTATCTTTCTGTCTTGTTTCTCTCTTTCTTTCTCCATGATCATCTTCATCTCTTCTTCTCTTTCTCTGACTCTCTCCATCAGTATTTTCTTCTGTTTTTCTCTCTCCATTTCTCTGAACATCTTACATGAGTAGTAACTCCCTCCGTTCTCTTTCACCATGTTGTCTATCTTCTGTAGTAGATCAGTCACCTGTGTTCGGTCTCTAGTCTCTTTATTATTGAACACATGGAATCTGTTTCCACACTCATCGATCAGGTTTTTAAGGGCAGATCCAGGTTCTCCCAGATACTGTTCAATAGTTTTGTTATGCAGATCATCTCCTCTGGTGAAGAGCACTATGATGTACTTTAAAGAGTTTTCACCAAACATCTCTTGAATGATCTTCACTGATGTTGCTTCTTCTTGAGTGTATTGTCCCACTGGGATCAGTAAGAGAAACACGTGTGGTCCAGGCAGGATCATGGATATACAGTTACTCATTTCTCTATGGATTTCTTCATTACTGAGTTCAGTATTAAAAAGTCCTGGAGTGTCGATCACAGCAATGTGTCTGCCATTGATTACATATGTCTCTTTCTGACACACTTCAGTAAAAGAAGTTTGACAAATGCCTGAAATAAATGCTTCTCTTCCTAAGATGGTGTTTCCAGTTGAACTCTTCCCAGCTCCAGTCTTTCCCAGCAGCACTATCCTCAGATCATCTTCGCTTTCTCTTGAATCTAAAGATAAGATAAATAATTTATACTGAAACATAATGTGTTAATCATGTTATTTCTCTGCATATCATTTTACTGTTGTGTAGACTTCAGCAATCATGAAAAGTGTGTTTAATTTATACTGATTTTATGGCCTTTACCTTGTGACTGAAACCACAACTCTAATGAGTTTCTCAGTTTCTCCATCTGTGTCTCCATCGATGTCTCTGTGGAGAAACAAACACTACTATTTGACTAAATAAGCTCTAATTTCTCCATCAACACAGACACTTGTTTGTTTGGAACAATCATGTTGATCATATTCTAGCACATTATTAATTAGCTAAATATTATCTGGATCTTCTCTAATTGTATTTTGTCTTCATTGGTAAAGATACAAAAAAAAAAAAATCTTGCCTCATGCTCAAGCTCTCAAATCTCTTTTTTTTCCCCGTATATATTTAAACCTGACCAGTCATGATAACATGCAAGATCCAATTAGTTCATGCTCAGTTCCTCATTGCTCTTCTCCTCTTTCCATGTTGTTGAGGGTGCTGGGCTTCTAGCTATATGCAAACAAAGAAGTTCTCTCATGTATCATGATTTAAAAAGGCACAAAGATTTGGTATCTGAGATACCTTGATAATGACATGAATGACAAAAGTGGAATTATAATTTTTCTCTCTGAAGACTGTATTCAGCTGCATAACCTTGTCTTTATGTCAATAAGGGATTTCAATAATTAATCGAAGATCGATTCATAATAGATGCAATAGATTAAAGCTATGTACATTGAGCAAAACACATGCTAGTGGCTGTGAGTGACGGGACTGGTTCTTTGCCAAGAATAATTGACTAATGGACAAATTACGCTTTTAATGTGATTCAAACTTTGAGAGTACATTAAAACTGACAACATACACTTATTTTGTATTGAAATGTAGTAACTAAGTCATGTTTAATTATATTTTCCGCAGATATAATTGTTTCATATTGGGCTCTGCACATTGACTCGGCTGCAGGACATGAGCAGGACAGGTCTAGGCTATAACTGAAAATGTAATTTGTTTCTATGTTCAATTTATTAATTTGTGGCTGCTGTCCATGTTTCATTAATTTGTTTCGCAGAAAACCCATGAGGGAATGAAATAAGTCATAGGAATGAATTTTTAACTCATGGCCACAAAATCTTTCCTTTTCCCCCATGTTTACCACAGGGAGAGATGTGAAAACTAGGGATGCATGATATATATTGGCACGATGTGTTTAATCTCTAAACTAGGGTTGGGCGATGTGTTCAAATTTGGCATCGGACGATTTCAACAGTGAAACATTGCAATGGACGATGACATCTGCGGGGGTTATTGGGGGAGGTGTGCCCGAAGCGTGAATCCTTTTAAGGCAAAAAAACAACTAACAATTCCTTACACTGTGTCTACACTGGATGCGAGCGGTGTGGCGTGATAAAATACTATAGAACCACTGATCTATAATAGGGATTCATTATATATCAGTCAATAGAACTCATTATAATCAGTGATGCTGTTTACACTGGATGCGGTGTGGCATTACACCACAAATCCCTGACAGTAAACTGCTGCCGCATTCTGTTTATGACGTGCTGACACAAAATTAGCCAGACTTTGGCTGATGCAGCTCGGCACCACATGACTACTTTCACGACCAGTGTAGACACTGTGTAATGAGAGATGACTGAGAACGATGGGGAATGATTTGCAGATCCTCAGTACCACTGACAAACATACAATGTTGTAAAATGTGTGTTAAGCACTGCTGCTCCATAGTTTAAACAGAGTACATGCGAATCGTGAATCTTGTAAGTGATAGTGAAACTAAAAAATGCTTCAAAAACACCTGCATTAAATTATACTAGCAGTTTTATTGCTGCATCATTAAATAATTTCTGATGAACATGGATTGGATCCATTTAACATTCAGCAGGTCTACATAAATACCACAGAACAAAGATATTAAATAAACAGTGCTTTTTAGGTAGATTTAACAGTTTTCAGGTACAGAAATAAAGTAAACAAATGTAAAATAATTCACTGTATAAATTAAATTCATATTAATCCTTTATTGTAACAGACTTTATTATGATTAATATTCTAATTTGTTTTAGTATACATTTTAATATTTTTTGTAAGTTTGAAAAAGTACTAATGCGGGACTCTTTATTTGATGGATTTTCTAATCTATGGAGCTAACATTATATGGATAATGACTTATCTTCGGATTTAAAGTTGAAAAAACACGAACTCTATATATATTTGTTTACTGTTACTTGTAATAAGTGTTTTGTGTAATTCGGTGTATGTTGATGATAATGCAACCGAGAGTGCACTTTTTTTAATGTGCACTTTTCGTGCTGTGTTTTGTTTAGCTCTTATTGTGATTTTTTTGTAGTAAAAAAGGACGCAATAAACAATAAAACATCAGTAAAGTTTTGGTCATCATTCAGATGTGCTCTGGTACATTTATGAATGCTAGAAAAGATCTTTGATTAAGAATAGTAGGGGTGTAACGATACGCGTATTCGTATTGAACCGTTCGGTACGACGCTTTCGGTTCGGTACGCGGTACGCATTATGTATACCGAACGGTTCGTTGGACTAATTCATTATATTAAAAAAAAAAAAAAGAGAAATATAATGATATGCGTTCAACAAGGTAGCCCAATAACCCAAACGACGTAACAGGCAACGCCCCTGACACTCCCGAAGAAGAAAAAAACACCAACTTATATGTTTATGTTAGGCTACTCAGTCAGGCGCTCGCTCACTCAGTACGCGCTGAAGGCTCGTTGCAAAATGGCCAATGTGTTTAACATACCAGAAAAAAGAAGATCCTCCAGTAACCAACAGGTCTGGTGTTTGGGTGCACTTTGGATTCCCTTTAAGCTATAATGGTGATGGCAAGAGAGTGGTGGATAAAAAAACAACGGTATGTCGCATCTGCAACATGACAGGGTACACCAGCGGGAATACAAAAAAAAAAAAAAAAAAAAAAAAAACACCAGCGGGAATACTTGAAACATGTCAACTCATTTACGCTGACATCACCTTATTGTGTCAGTATCTGGGAAAAGACGAAAAAAATGAGAAACAAGCACGCAACAAACTATCCCTGCAGCATTTAGACACCGGTATTATAGCTTACAGGGAATCCAAAGTGCACCCACACCAGACCTGTTGGTTATTTTAGGATCTTATATTTCTGGTCTGTTAAATGCATTAGACATTTTGCAACGAGCCTTCAGCGCGTGCTGAGTGAGCGAGCGCCTTAGGGGCCGTTCACATATCGCGCCTAAAAACGCGTGGAAAACGCTAAGCGCGTTTTTCTCCTCCTTTCCAAAGCGCTCGGGCAGAAGCGCTCATGAGGCGTCTGTCTTTGCTAAGCAACAATGACGTGCTCTCTCCATGAGACGCGGAAATTTCAGCGAATGATAAATGGATTTGCAAGCTCTAAAAATCGCTTGCAGTAGCTCTGCTACTAAATTTATTTCAAAATTGCAATCCATATACAACTGTGAACAGCTGTTCCTTCATCTTGGCTGAGTTTTCAACGTTGTTACGGGAAAGGATGAAGCTGATTGGTTAGTTCTTGTCACATGACCCGCGGTGCGCTTGCAGCATTCTGAAAAGTTGAGATGTTTTTACATTTTGCTGTATCTAAAACGTACCGAACCGAACCGAACCGTGACATCAGTGTATCGTATCGAACCGAACCGTGAATTTTGTGAACCGTTACACCCCTAAAGAATAGTGTGCAATCTTTTGTTATTTGATTAGCATGTAAGTGCAGACAGCAGTGCTAGGATTATGCAACAGACATTATACAGCTTCGTGCCTTTACGCAGTTAATTAGTAAACCATTGGTTTGTTATAAGCCTTTTTCCTTATATACCCAATATGCCGATGGTTGTAAATTGAGGAAAAATCGTCTGATAAATATCAGTGGCCGATACATCAGTCCATCCCTTTGTGTTGTGGGAGAGAGGAAAAAGGAGTTGCTGCTTTAAAGTAATACTCCAGCCCAAAAAGTATATTTTTGTCATAAATCACTTACCCCCATGTCGTTCCAAACCTGTAAAAGCTCAGTTCATCTTCGGAACACAATTTAAGATATTTTGGTTAAAAACCTGGAGGCTTGAGTCAAGGTATGAATCTATCCGATACTCAGGATCGGTATCAGCTCCTATCCTGGCATTTTCTGCGGATTGGGTATTGGTCAGATGAGACCGATCCAAATCTGATATTGTGCATATACTATTCTTCGTTAATGTTGCGCCCCATGAAAAGCACAAAAACATTATAAAGCATCAAAACATTTTCGTGGACATATTTCAAGTGTTCTGAAGCTGTTCCATAGTTTCATGTGAGGTACAGATTAATATTGAAGTAATTAAATTCAAGTTTACATAAACTCTTCTTTCAGCTGCGGCTGTCTGTCATCCTCCATTCAGCAAACAAACTATGTGTCGCGTTCTGTTACTACAGTCAAAACGATGAAACTCTCTTTCTTTATCTGAGGTTTAAAACTTTTCAAAGAAAAGGCTTATTAAACTAACGCACAGATTTAATACACTACGTATCAATATATCTTCCCTTTGTACTAGTGATGTCCGGTTCGCGAATTAATCGTTTGATTTAACCAGTTCTTTTTAGTGAAGTGGTTGAACCAGTTCACCAGATCATACTGAATCATTTGAATTGGTACTCGTCTCCAGTAAGCATTAATCCACAAATTACTATAAGTTATTTACTTTTTTAACATGGTAAACACTCCCTCTAAGTCTAAATAAACCAATATCCTGGTGAAATTCATGTACTCAAACAGTACACTGACAGAACTGCTGTGAAGAGAGAACTGAAGATGAACTCGAGACGAGCAGCTTGTGTGTTGAACTAACTGTTCTATGTGGACTCGGAGGCCTGCACAGCCTGCACACTGTGACTCCATGTTGTTTCAATCATCATTCTGCGCACAGGATGCACATAAGTGCTCTCTGCTGCTCTTATTGGTGCCTTTAGTATTATAATACTTTTCTGTGCAATCAAAGATTATTAATAGTCTTTATTATTTTTCATTAAAATTAAGTTTTGTATATGAAGAATATTGCAATTAATGATCAGGTCTACACAGAAGTATATAAATTCTACAATGTTAACCCTTTGACGCGTACAATCACCCCGGTGTGATCAGTCTTGGCTGGTCCCTGAAGCGTACGATCACACCGGTGTGATTAGAACTTTCAGTGCGTCACGTCATCAACTGCTAAATTTAAATCCGCTTACACTCCTGCAGTGTGTGTTTCATTCATACTCGAAGCTGGAGGGAGCTGCCGCAAAAGATAGTCATTCCAGGAAACTCCTAATATGGACAAAAGCGTCCAGCTATCACTGTATGAAACGCTTGTTTTCAAAGAAAAACAGAAACTTTTGGAAACACGAAGACATTAAACATACGATTGCGACAATATATGGTTTTTCAAGTCATCTCCAGCAGGTGATAAAGCATATGGCATTACAGTATAGAAACTATTCTGCCTTTATTAAAAAGTGTTTGTAGTATTAAACAAATCATTATTATTTGTTATTGTCCTTAAGTTATAGATTTATGAGCCAATTAAAAGCTAGAAATTAGACAAAAATTAAAGTTACCTATAGTATTCACTATGAGTCAAGTCTCTTCTGTTCACCAAGCCTGTATTTATTTGATCCAAAATACTTAAAAACATTAAAATTCAGAAATATTTTACTAGACTATTTAAAATAACTGTTTTCTATTTGAATATATTTCAAAATGTCAAGTCAAGTCACCTTTATTTATATAGCACTTAAAACAAAAAGGATTGCTTCAAAGTACCTGATCAACATTAATTAGGAAAACTGTGTCAATAATGCAAAATGACAGTTAAAGGCAGTAATTTATTGAGATTTTAAAGCTGATTTTTTTATCATTATTACTCCAGTTACACAATCATGATGATATTCTGATTTGCTACTCAAAAAAAAAAAGTTATTATGATAATGTTGCAAACAGCGGAGTAGGGTTTTTTCAGGTTTCTTTGAAGAATAGAAAGTTCAGAAGAACAGTATTTATCTGAAATAGAAATATTTTGTAAAATTATGTCTTTATCATCACTTTGATAAATTTAAAGAATCCTTGCTAAATAAAAGTATTCATTTCTATAATTTATTTTCCAAAAAATAAAAATTATACTGACACTAAGCTTTTGAATGATATACTGTATAATGTTGCTAAGGCTTTTTATTTCACATAAATGCTGATCTTTGGATCCTTCTATTCATCAAAGAATGCTGAAAAAAATATTCAAAATATTACTGCTTTTGCTGTACTTTGGATCAAATAAATGCAGGCTTGGTGAGCAGAAGAGACTTCTTTAAAAAAATTAAAAACCTTACTGTTCAAAAACTGTTCACTGATAGGCTATATAGATTACATAAATGTTATATTGTAATTAGAGGTCGACCGATATATCGCTCGGCCGATATATCGGGCCGATATTTGTCATTTTTTAATATATCGGCATCGGCCGATATCCGTGTTTAGTAGCGCCGATTTTTAAAGTCAGGCACGTCGGCGGGCAGCCCTGTGTTATTGGCGCGGTGGAAAGTGCTGCTGCAGCCACTGCATGTGAAGCACCCCGAGCCAAAACTTTTGGAAGATTCAACAACAGACCTGCGAGATAAAGGTAGTCAGAGAATTTCACTCTGTAAATGGAGTGGAGAAGTTGTCAGCTCTCACAAACACTGCAGCGTGATTGAGGGCTCCGTTACTCCGCCGCTCACAGACAGCACCGCGCTCGGAGAGACAGCTGTCCTGGAGCTGCCCAGAACAGTGAATGACATGTGTTCGGAAGCATGGTTTGATGCAGACAATAACCAGTTTTCCATCCAACTCATTTGTATTTAGGGATGTCAATATTTGATAATTTCCATGATTGATCGTCGTTTAAATTAACGATCAAGTAATATGCTGCAAAATGCGTCTGCAGCGGTATTATTATTATGTGCAAAAGCCACTTGGAAAAAAAGCTTTCTCACCTGAATTAAAGGGGTTTTAGTATTAATAAAATGCTAGTAGCAGGACTGTAAAATGAATAAATGTGATTATGATCGTTTGATAAAATGAAGAGAGCGCGCCATACGTTTGAGATCATTTTACTTTGCTGAATGTTTCCTGTCAAGGAGACCGCTGAATGCGCCTCTTTAAATGGTTTCGTGGTGCTCGTTGTTGTATTTTGAAACGCAACTGCAATGTTTTCAAATGACACTATAGTAGTGGTGCAACGGATCATCATTGATCCGTGATCCGTTCAGATCAATATCTTCAGTTCGGCATACGCGTGACCCGCGGATTGATTTATGAAAAAAAAAAAAAAAAAAAAAATTGCGCATGTTCAGTCCACACTCAGTGATAATGCCGAGCGGAGGAGCTTGAACGCCCCGAGCATTTTGGCTTCCCGGTCAGATATAATGATGAAGGAAAGAGGTTAGAGTGAAAAGATTGTGCCAGATCTTTATGAACAGGAGAAGAAAAAAGTTGTGGATGAGCTATCCTGAGCATCCTCTGTTGCGCTGACGACAGACGGGTGGACGTCCAGGGGGACGGAGAGCTCTGTGATGATAACTGCTCACTTCATCACAGCAGACTGGGAGATGAGAAGTCCTTATTATTATGTTAAAAAGAAGATATTATGCCATGTGCACTAAGTCCATACGAGGACGAGCGAGCGCGGGTTTGACTAGATGTATTTGGAGGTTATTGCTCACGTCTCGTTCTGCACATATCCAAATGTTTCCATATTCGCAATGTATCTGAATGTTAAACTATAATATTTTTTTTAATGTAAACTAGACGGAAAAATCATCCTCTTCACATGAGCAAAAACGTCCTTTGCATAACAGCAGAGAGGACCGGTATAGGGTGTATTTAAACTGACCAGTGTAACTTTTTAAATGTTTGGTTGACTCTACTTTATTTTAATAATGAACAGACTGCGATGTAAGTTCGAAATTAGAAAGCACTTTAGATGTTCTGTGTAATTTATACCAAACACAAATGTTGCTGGTTGCTAGTGTCTTTGCAGCACCACTGTTATTTATTTTTTTATATTTTTCAGTTTAATTGATTTTTATTTCTAAAATTGTATTTATTTAAATGTATATTTAAGTTTACATTTATGTTCCAACAAACTTGAAAAATTCTACTTGATAAATGTAAATGCTCTAAAACTTTTATGTAAATGATTGACATATATATATATATATATATATATATATATATTACCTGTTTTATATATTTAATACTTGGTCAGTTTATTAATTTGTTTGGTTAACTTTGGATACATTTTTTTTTTTTTTTAATACAGCGCAGTGCACTAAATTAAGATGAATGAAGAGATGGTTCAAGTCAGTGCTCAATAAATTATGATAGGTTTAGAAAAAATGTGTTGTGCATCCACTTATTATTAGTGTGACATTTTAGCATGCAAATCAAGAGGAAAACTCCAAGATATCGGCCCTAAAAATCGGCAGCACATATCAGCCATCGGCTGACCCTGACCTCTAAACATTGGCATCGGCTATAGAAAAACCCATATCGGTCGATCTCTAATTGTAATGTTTTATATTATATTATAATGTTTTATATATGTATATATATATGTCTAGCTGTATCTACTGACTATAGCTACTGATCCTGAGAAAATGTAGAAAATTAGAGAGTGGCCACAGCCCACGAGCGTCAGCAAACACTGGCAGTTTGTGGGTCTCGCATCCTACTACAGATGGTTTGTCAAAGACTTCGCCGCAGTTGCAAAGCCCCTTCACAACCTGCTAAGAATACATGCCCGATTTTACTGGACCCCTAAGAGCCAAAAGGCCTTTGATAAGTTAAAAGGGGCTGTTCACTACAACCCAGGGGCACAGATAGGATTTTTGGGGATTTTTGGGGACCAAGCTGTCCAGCAGTCAAATTTTTTCTGTCCAGAAAAATCACCAGCACAGTCATAGACGACAGTATAATTGCATTTAAAAAAAAAAAATAATATCATAGAAAAGGTCTTTATTTTTTGTAACTTAATTCAAAAAAAGAATTCATTCATTCATCTAGATTCATTGTACACAAACTGAAATATTTCTATATTTTTTTGTTTTAATTCTGATGGTTACGACTTACAGCTTAAGAAAATAAAAAAAATCAGTATCTCAAAAATTTGAATATTCTATTTTGAGCTTGACTCACTTGATTAATTTTGAGTATAAATACAGGGTACCTCCTGGGCTAATTTAGAACATGCAACCACAATTAAGGGAAAGACTACTGACTTGACAGTTGTCCAGAAGACGATCATCAACATCCTCCACAAGGAGGGTAAGCCACAGAAGGTCATTGCTGAAAGGGCTGGCTGTTCACAGAGTGCTGTATCAAAATATATTCATAGAAAGTTGACTGAAAGGAAAAAGTGTGGTAGGAAAAGGTGCACAAGCAACAGGGATGACCACAGCCTTGGGAAAATTATCAGGAAAAGCCGATTCAAGAACTTGGGAGAGTTTCACAAGGAGTGGACTGAAGCTGGAGTCAGCATATCAAGAGTCACCATACTTAGACGTCTTCAGGAAAAGAGCTTCAGCTGTCACAATCCTAGAACCAAGCCACTCCTGAACCAGAGAATAATGTCAGAAGCATTTCAACTGGGGTAAGGAGAAAAAGAACTGGACTGTTGCTCAGTGGTCCACAGTCCACTTTTCAGATGAAAGTAAATTCAGCATTTCATTTAGAAATCAAGGTCTAGTGTCTGGAGGAAGACTGGAGAGGCACAGAATTCAAAGTCCAGTGTGAAGTTTCTGAAGTGATAGATGATTTGGGTGCCGTGACGTCTGCTGGTGTTGCTCCATTTTGTTTTATCAAGTCTAAAGTCAATGCAGCCATCTACCAGGAGGTTTTGGGAGGACTTCCATCTTCCATCTGCTGACAAGCTTTATGGAGATGCTGATTTCCAATCTTCCAGCAGGACGTTAGCACCTGCCCACAGTGACACAACCACTTCCAAGTGGTTTGCTGACCATGATACTATTGTGCTTGATTGGCCAGCCAGCTCACCTGACCTGAACCTCAGAGAGGATCTATGGGGTATTGTGAAGAGGAAGATAAGTAACATCTGACAAACAATACAGGGGAGCTGAAGACCACTATCAAATCAACCTGGGCTTTAGTAACACCTCAGCAGTGCCACAGGCTGATTGCCTTCATGCCACGCCACACTGAAGCCCAGGTTGTATTTGAGTATTGAGTGCACAATTAAACCTACTTTGGATTACAATTTTCATTTTTCTTTCAAAGTTTCCTACTTTTATTTTTTCTTAGCTGGAAGTCACCATCAAAATTAAAACAAAAAACTCTTGAAATATTTCATTCTGTGTGCAATGAATCTAGAATATAAGAAAGTTAGCCTTTTTTTAATTAAATTACAAAAATAAAGAACTTTTCCATGACATTAAATTTTTTTAGATGCACCTGTATAAGATCACTATGGTCACCGCTACAGGCACAAGTGAGGAAGCTACCAGCTCCTCGTAGTACCCCGGGGTCAGGAGTCATAGCACACACACACACACACACACACACACAGAGAACATAAACGTCAGTGGCAGCACCATCGTCCAACAGAACAGCGTGTAGTGAGAAGGTGGGTACAAAGTAATGGTTAGATTATTATTGTGCTTCAGCCTGCATCTGCCCTAACCCCATTCTTTAGCACCAAAACAAACACACCCATACACCAACAGGACCTGTTACGGTGGCCGAGAGAGCTAAACGTGCTGCAAATGACAAAAATCCCTGCAAATTATGAAAACATCTTCATCAGTTTGACAACACGTGCTGCAAATACTCACAATACAAACAAATAAAGACAATTTAAATTTAAAATTATATTTAACCATAAAGCGACAAACATGGCTGGGACATTATTTATCAATGTTTGCTCTGAAAATATCTTTATTTTAACAATCCTGGTCATAAGCACTATTCGGACGGGACTAGTTTTCTAAACTACGTTTGAGTTTCGATTCTTACCACCTGACGTCTGTGATTTTCATGTACCAATTCGGACGGGACTAACATCTCCGTGTTTATTACAGAGGTGGGAGGGTCTGATTAGTGCATCTGGGCGTCACAGAGATCACGCGCTCTGTATGCGTGCATTGCATTCATTCAGAATGATTGCCTTAGTATTATTACACAATAAATACTAAATGGCTAGTATAACAAAACCATGTTAATGTGTGGTTCCTTTAGTTTAACTTGTTTACCTTTCCTTTTTTTTTTTTATTAAATGTAATTAAAACGTTATGTAACTGAGTACATAAATGAACGTGAGTAATCTTACCTGATGCTGATATTACAATAGCCGGTATTAACAGTTTACGCGATCTTGCTCTTGATTTTATTATTTTCTATTTTTTTTTATTATTATTTATTTGCCGCTAAGCAAATATATCAAACATCCGCGCGGTAAGAGCATCTACGGTAATTCACGTTGGCCAAAACACATAAGGAAACGCGTTGTGAAATAAAATATCACCGGCAATCACAGACATTCGCATTCGGACGGGATTAGTTTTCTCAGAGGATAACTGAGTTTGCTGAAAAACGGTAGGTAATTTGCTCTGGAATTATCACAGAGGTTGTGTGAGAAAAACACAGACGTGGCAGATTCGGACGGGATTAAAATCACCAAGTACGTCTGTGAAACACAGATTTCTCTAACGACCCCCTGTAAAACTAGTCCCGTCCGAATAGGGCTATAGATTCCTTAGCTTAATTTTTTTTAAATGGATATTATTAGCCTAAATAAGCTGACTAAATATACAATTACTGTAACTGTGAAAGGTTATGTAAGCTGGCTAACTTACTTTTACAACTTACCTTACAAAAACTAAACATAGCCTATGGTTTTACTATTGAAATGAATTAATTAAATACATTTATTATATTAAAAAAAGCAAACAAAAAAAATTGTTACTGTAATCATTAACAAATTAACCATGGATTTACTACTCTAACCCTAGTTGAACCATGGTATTTGTACAACTATGGTTATACAAATGGTAATCAATACTCAAAAATAAAAAACCTTGATTAAAATATGAAAGATACAAATTAAACAAAATTTTCAGATACAGCAGGTTTACTTAAAATATTTAACATCTCTTTTTGGTTATCATTATAATGAAATGGAAAGGTACTTAATTAATAATGCTGTCCCTTTAAGATGAAAGGCATGCATGTAATACTGACACACATTCAGTTTTCGCCCACCTGTTCACATTCAATTAATGTCTTAATCCATAACTGTATTTACGTGAAATATGCAACACGATAGAGCTGCAACTAATGATTATCTTTTCTGTCGACTAATCTAACGATTATTTTTTCAATTAGTCGACTACTCTAACAATAATTTTATTAAAAGTACAACTTGTAATATAATTTCTCAACCTTTATTAATTAAAAAAAAAAATACTTCAATGTGGTTGAAGTTTTTACAGTATACAAAAATAAAGAGGCAAAGAAAATTATTTTACTATGGTAAATATGAGTTAACGATAGCGTTTATAATTAAACCACAGTAATCACAAATTAACAGTTGTCTGAGACGTCATGAAATGTTCTTTAGCATCACAAAACATAAAATGTAGTGATCGTTCTGCAATGGTTTATTTCCATAATAGGTAACACAGGTCACAAGTTAACATGGTCACATTTCCTTGATTCAGCAGCTGCACGATGTGCCGCCGAGAGTCTTGTCTTGAATCCAGAGATATGGAGCTGATTTGGTGTAGAATGGTAGCTCGGTGGTTCGTGACTGTCACCTCACGCGCCGTCTTTTAATGCTTGTTTGAAACCCGCGGCAACACAGACTTACTTTATTTTTAATTTTTTTTTTTATCCTACTTACTTCAGCCACTACAGGTGATCATACCAATAACTTGTAATCCTTACAAGAATATCAGAATCATGCAATGAGCAAGTCTGCGTTTATTAGACATTTAATAATATCACATCAGTTTGTGCTTTTAGAATCGCCAAATCTGCTGCTGTTGTTCCATCACATCTGCAGCGGACACCTGAACCAGGAAGTTGGTCACCAGATAACACGGTAACCAGTTAAACCCAGCGGGGCAGGGTTTCATATTTTTTTGAAGCACCCCTGGGAGCCGCCATTGGCTAGTGGACCCCCACCTGCTGTTAGCATTCCATTGACTTCCATTCATTTTGGCGTCACTTTGACAGTGAATAACTTTACATCTGAGGCGTTGAAAGACTCCATTTGTCCATTAATTATTTCTAAAGAAACAGGAAAATGTATAAAAGGCTCCATTACCTTGTATCTTATGTTATGGTCCCGTAGAAGCAGTTTTTGTAAAAAACAAATAGGCTAACGATTGCATCATAAATAGAGACTCTCTGTCGCACAGTAGAGAAATTACCGTATGGAAAGGAGGAGAAGCTCGCAGACAATCTTTTAATGTCTATGAGGCAATCGAGGGGACACGGAGGCATAAAGTCAAGGGAGATAATTAATCAGAATACTTAGGTTTCATAGACAATTGGACAAGCTTTTGGGGCAGACCTGACCTGTTTAAAAGAGATGGTCTTCATCCCTCCTGGGGTGGCGCCACTCTTCTCTCTAGAAATATGGCAAATAGTCTTAGAGTTTATACTTGACTAACCGGGGCCCAGGTCAGGAAGCAGAGAGACTGGCTAAACCGACCGTCTGCTAGCTGCCTCCCGTCACAGAGGTCAGTTAATTCTCAGCACATAGAGACTCTTTCACCTAGATATCACACTATAAAGACTGTGTCTGTTCCCCAAACTAGAAAATACAAAAAAACGTCCAAACCAAGTTAAGGTTAACAATTTAACTGAGGTTCAACAAATAAAAAACAAATGCAATATGGATAGACAAATGATAAAGATTGGCTTATTGAATATCAGATCCCTTTCTACGAAAACACTTTTTGTAAATAATATGATCACTGATCAAAATATAGATGTACTCTGCTTGACAGAAACCTGGCTAAAACCTGATGATTACATTATTTTAAATGAGTCCACCCCCCAAGATTACTGTTATAAACACGAGCCACGTCTAAAAGGCAAAGGGGGAGGAGTTTTTCAATTTATAACAACATTTTCAGGATTTCTCAGAGGGCAGGCTTCAAGTATAACTCGTTTGAAGTAATAGTGCTACATATAACATTATCCAGAGAAACAAATGTTAATGATAAATCCCCTGTCATGTTTGTACTGGCTACTGTATACAGGCCACCATACAGACTTTATTAAAGAGTTTGGTGATTTTACATCCATAGTGCGAACTACGGGGGAGCTAGGGGGAGCTCGGCTCCCCTTAATAAGACATGGGCTCCCCTGAAAACGAGAAATCTGAAATTTTGGGGGGTCTCAAAAAATACTGACAATGTGAATATTTTTAAGTGCAATTTCAGTTTTGTAATGTGATTATGATGGCAAAAATATTATTCATTCATGCATGACGGCGATTAAAACCTAATTAACTTCAATAAAGATTACAGAGTGTGTGGGGGCGCTGCACTGCAAATTCCACATGTTAGTATGTCATAGGTTCGTAGAAAAAAATAAAAGTTGGAGGCCATTTATCGTGCGCAAAGTCCTTCCATTATGCAGTTATAGCATCATAGCTAGGGCAAAAAGAAAACAAGGTAGTTCAATTAATTTTGGTTTTATTAAGAAATTGTGTAGTGATGACGCACGACTGATTCACCTGCTGCAAGCACTGGTAAACCTCAAGCCAAGCCCACTGTGAAAACGCATGAAGCTGAAGAAAAGTAATCTCTGGGATCCTAACCCCTCTTGCTTTCTTGCTTCGAGTCCTCTCTCGCGTTAAACTGGAACAGCCAGCAGTGGAGAGACTGGAAGAGCCAATATACATGGCTGTGTGTTAAGGATGGAAGCTTGGGGTGCATCACTTTGTAACGCGTTGTGTCAGGAGGGGGAAAAAATATGTATACTTTACTTCTAAAATCAATATTATTAGAGATAAAATTGCAACCATTCAGCCGTCAGCTACAGCATCACATTATCACAGTATCACATCAGACCAATCTCGAATCTCCCTTTTCTGTCCAAGATACTAGAAAAGGTGGTATCCTCAAAATGATATTCCTTCTTAGAGAAAAATGGTATATGTGACAGGGTATCTGCACATTTTTGATCAACAAATTTAATGACTTTTAAGACCTTTTTAAGACCTTCAAGAATTAAAATTAAGACCATTACCACGGCAAAAATATATATATAAAAGGACACTCGACAAAGCTGTTCAGGTTAACAAAGCACATTTGTATTTGAGCAACAGTGCAAATAATCAGTGCATATTTGTCCTTGCCACAACTAAATGTTTTTGCACATTCCGAGTCAGGGAACATTGCCCTGAAGACGGTGCTCACGTCTTCATTGGACGTATAGGAGTGATGTCGGCTAATCGTGTGCAAAACCCACAGCATTTCGGCCTTCAGTGTAGTGGTTGGGGAGAATGTACCGAAGGCATTACTTGTACTGGGACCCAAAGACACCAACGCGGGTGTAACGTTAGCCTTTGAAGTAGATACCGATGCTGCAAACAACTGAATGGGGACAGTTGTTGCCTGACTGTCGGCATAGCGCTTGTTGCTTCTCCCCTTTCATATGTGCACCAAGGGCTCTGCAGCCCATTGTTCCCAATTGTATCGTCTTCTTGCAAAGTCTGCAACGCACTTCGTATTCCGACATTTTTTGTAACCAGCCGCGATATTTCTCATCATCGAGCCTGTTATCATTAAACCTACACTTCCCCATCTTGGCTTGCGTCTGTCACGCTCATAGCTGGAACACTTCTTCGTCTGTTTCTATGACAGGCCTAGGGGGAAAACACTGCCCCCTAAATGAAGTATGATGCCTGTGCTATAGGCACACGCTACTTACTTTTTGCTTACTTTAGACAGGGACGTGCGCTGGTGAAGCATGGTACGTTAGCATGGAAAATAGTTTTTTCCGATATCTTTCTTTCATACTGCCCAGATGAAATTGAATGCCGCCCAGATGAAATTTAATGACACTTTTCGAAAATTTGCGAAATTTAATACATTTTAAGACCTTAAAAAACGTATATTTTATTTAAGACGTTTTAATACTTTTTAAGGATCCGCGGAGACCCTGTGTGAGGATTTCCAGTCAGGATGTAGACCGTATCATAGTACTGAGACTGCTCTCCTTAGAGTTACAAATTACTGAAACACACCAATGTAAAAAACTAATGGAATGCATAGTCGATATAAAAAAACTGGATGACGAGTAATTTCTTACTGCTAAATTCAGAAAAAACAGAGGTGTTAATTATAGGACCTAAAAACTCTGCTTGTAATAACCTAGAACACTGTCTAAGACTTGATGGTTGCTGTCGATTCTTCGTCATCAGTTAGAAACCTAGGTGTGCTATTTGATCGCAATCTTTCCTTAGAAAGCCACGTTTCTAGCATTTGTAAAACTGCATTTTTCCATGTCAAAAATATATCTAAATTACGGCCTATGCTCTCAATGTCAAATGCAGAAATGTTAATCCATGCATTTATGACCTCAAGGTTAGATTATTGTAATGCTTTATTGGGTGGTTGTTCTGCACGCTTAGTAAACAAACTACAGCTAGTCCAAAATGCAGCAGCAAGAGTTCTTACTAGAATCAGGAAGTATGACCATATTAGCCCGGTCCTGTCCACACTGCACTGGCTCCCTATCAAACATCGTATAGACGGTTTAATCGGGCGCACGCGCCTGGACCTAAGTTAACTTCCGGTCTGTGTTGTGTATATCGGTCTGGCTGCGGTGCCATCTACAAACGCAGTTAAAGTCAAGGTGATGAGTAGACTGAAGTTGGGCTCAGGTGGTTGTGTTCGGGATGTGTTTCCCATACATTTATTTATTTTTGGAGACTCGCCACAATTTTAAAACTGATCGATTTTCAAAAAGGCTTCCTTAAATAAACAAGAGTAACGTAACGTAACGTAACGTAACGTACTGCACGTTTAATAATAATAATTCCTTACATTTATGTTTAAATATCTAAACGAGGCACGGGTGTTTTTATATCGCTGTATTTCTGAAAGAAGACTTGCATGTTATATGCCTGATAAAGCAGCGTGTGAGCGTAGCTCTGCTTTGTTTACAGCTGTTACTGGGGAAACCTCTATTTCTCGCGCTTTATGTCTATGCTTTAAAACATCTCCTGCTGGCAAATAATGAATTAGCATTTTCATTAAGTCCGCCTGATCCACACAGAAAACACATTTTGTTTGTTATCAAAAAATATCTACTCTAGAGGGACTTGGCTGTTGTTATTGATTCTATTTGGAGTCTACCGGAAGTTAAGTTAGGTCCACAAAAGCGTTCACGCGCATTAACGTTTGTTTATGTTGATGCCGTTGAAACCGTCTATAGATTTTAAAATATTGCTTATTACTTATAAAGCCCTAAATGGTTTAGCACCTCAGTATTTGAATGAGCTCCTTTTACATTATACTCCTCTACGTCCACTACGTTCTCAAAACTCAGGCAATTTGATAATACCTAGAATATCAAAATCAACTGCGGGCGGCAGATCCTTTTCCTATTTGGCGCCTAAACTCTGGAATAACCTACCTAACATTGTTCGGGAGGCAGACACACTCTTGCAGTTAAAATCTAGATTAAAGACCCATCTCTTTAACCTGGCATACACATAACATTCTAATATGCTTTTAATATCCAAATCCATTAAAGGATTTTTAGGCTGCATTAATTAGGTAAAATGGAACCGTAAACACTTCACATAACACCCTATGTACTTGCTACATCATTAGAAGAATGGCATCTACGCTAATATTTGTCTGTTTCTCTCTTGTTCCGAGGTCACCGTGGCAACCAGATCCAGTCTGTGTCCAGATCAGAGGGTCACTGCAGTCGCCCGGATCCAGTACGTATCCAGACCAGATGGTGGATCAGCACCTAGAAAGGACCTCTACATCCCTGAAAGACAGCGGAGACCAGGACAACTAGAGCCCCAGATACAGATCCCCTGTAAAGACCTTGTCTCAGAGGAACACCAGGACAAGACCACAGGAAACAGATGATTCTTCTGCACAATCTGACTTTGCTGCAGCCTGGAATTGAACTACTGGTTTCGTCTGGTCAGAGGAGAACTGGCCCCCCAACTGAGCCTGGTTTCTCCCAAGGTTTTTTTCTCCATTCTGTCACCGATGGAGTTTCGGTTCCTTGCCGCTGTCGCCTCTGGCTTGCTTAGTTGGGGTCACTTCATCTACAGCGATATCGTTGACTTGATTGCAAATAAATGCACATACACTATTTAACTGAACAGAGATGACATCTCTGAATTCAATGATGAACTGCCTTTAACTGTCATTTTGCATTATTGAGACACTGTTTTCCAAATGAATGTTGTTCAGTTGCTTTGACGCAATGTATTTTGTTTAAAGCGCTATATAAATGACTTTGACTTTCACACTCGCCTTCTCTGGAAGATTCGGTGGGTGATTCAGATTTCTCTTGGCACAGCTATTAGAAGACTTACAATTGTCAGACAGGTTGCTCACTTGACATCAACGTCATCAAGCTCAGTTTGAGTCTGCACATTGCACAAGATGTAAACAGTGTGACGCGTCGATGCATTTCACACACGTCAACGTATTTTTGTAGTCAATGTAATTGATGATGTCGACGCGTCGTTGCAGCACTTCTACACAATAGACATTTGGACATCTGTGTTTGTATTTGAATGCTGAGAACTGATTGCTAGTACAACCTGCCATCACTGGCTTTACTTCTTCATTTTCTGGGTGGACTACTGAAGAACTGCATACTGCCCAAGCAGCGGATTCTGATATGGCTCCCATCAAGAAGTGGATGAAGGATAGCATGGAACAACCCTCTTGAGTAGATATATCAGTCGACCGGCCGGCAATGAAAGCCTATTGGAGTCAGTGGCAAAGACTGTTCCAAAAGGATGACATTCTGTTATGACGTTACTTATAAATGAGGGCCCTGAGATTTACCACCAGATTATCCTGCTGTGAGTTTTCCGGAAAGATGTCATGCACCAGATGTGTGAGGGGCTAGTGGGTGGACATTTCGTTGTATTATTGGTACAAAATGTGAGTAGATGTTTCACTTAGTTGTTGCACATGCACCAGTTGTGCTGCAAATGCTCAACCATTAAAGAGGCCTCAAGCACCCATGTGTACCATGCGAGTGGGTGTACCCCCTGCCCTATGACCAGGCTGTTACTCTGGCAGAGGTTATAGTCGCTGAATGGGTCTGCTGTCATGGGGCACCACTTACCCTCTGTAGTGACCAGGGTACCAATTTTGAATTGGAGGTCTTCCAAACAATGTGTGAGCTGGTCGACATTGACAAGATCTGTACAACCCCCTTATGACCTCAGTCAGATGGGCAAATCAAGTAATTTAATACCACTCTGCAGAAAATCCTAGCCACAACCTCTGAACGATGCCACTGGGAATGGGATCTTATGGTTCCCCTATGCTGTGATGGCTTAAAAAGTGGCCAAGCACAGTTTGACTGGATTTACCCCAGACATGATGCTCTTCAGAGATAATGGAGCCCACTGACCTGGTTGCAGGAAAGCCCCCCAACGACACACTGACTCAATCATTCCCACAATATGTGGTTCAGATGAGACAAAGGTTGAAGTTGGTACATCAAGTTGCAAGTGATGCACTAGGCCAATAAGTGGAGCAAGCTAAAAAGCAGTACGACAAGAGAGCAGCCAAGACACACTAAAGTGTCACTTCATCTACAGCGATATCATTGACTTGACTGCAAATAAATGCACAGACAATATTTAAACTGAACAGAGATGATATCACTGAATTCAATAATGAACTGCCTTTAACTATCATTTTGCATTATTGACACACTGTTTTCCTAATAAACGTTGTTCAGTTGCTTTGACGCAATGTATTTTGTTTCAAGCGCTATATAAATGAAGGTGACTTGACTAAAGAGTTTGTGATGTGGTGTGTTGCCTTGTAAAGGAAACTAAGCAAGTGAAAAACAAAATCAGGAAGTTTCTCCCCAACAATGATGGTCCTTACTTTATCCAGGGACATCTGGATGACTTAGTGTAGCAGATCCAGAGAACCCGAGTACCAAAGTAAAAGTCGTTCACCATGACATGCTCAAGCCATAACATTCTCGGCAACCCCTGGAGAACAGCTGGGTGTCTAAAGACTCAAGTTTGGCCACCTCAGGAAGTTCCTGTCCCAGACCTGGGAGTCAGTGGAGCTGAACTTGACTTGGATCAGTCTTGTCTTTTCACGTAAGAAACCAGAAATTTCAGAGGCCCAGACAGTGTGCCGATGACAGAGCAGGACACAGAGGATGATCAGTGGAGAGAATTTAACAGGGACTGTTATCAGCCAAATGAGGGGTAGACGGCAAGTCTTTTTGTTGACTGCAAACGAGTTTTTTTTTTCTTTTCATTTCGGCACAGCTCTGGTGGTGGAAGGAGTTCTCTGACTGCACAATACATTCACACGAGCTGCAGTTACATTCGGGATCATTATATTTTGAATGCTATATCGTATTTTTCGGACTATAAGTGGCATCTGAGTATAAGTCGCATCAGTCCAAAAATATGTCATGATGAGGAAAAAAACATATATAAGTCGCACTGGACTATAAGTCGCATTTATTTAGACCCAAGAACCAAGAGAAAACATTACAATCTACAGCCGTGAGAGGGCGCTCTATGTTTTCAGTGTAGACTACAGGAGCACTCAGCAGCATAGAGTGCCCTCTCGCGGCTGTAGACAGTAATGTTTTCTATTGGTTCATTTCTCTTAGTTCATTTCTCTTGGTTCATGTCAATGTAATTTTGATAAATATGTCGCACCTGACTATAAGTTGCAGGACCAGCCAAACTATGAAAAAAGTGCGACTCATAGACCATTTAAAAAGGCGCACTAAACAGAATATGAAACAGCTGACAAAGTAAAATGACCCCAAAAGTAGCCTTACAACAGGGCACACAGTTAATTTTATCAAATGATAATCACATCTATTTATTTGACAATCCTGCTACTAGCCTTTATTTAGACTAAAACCCCCTTTATTTCGGCTCAGGGAGCTGGCTTTTTGAGTGCAATTTGCACATCCTGTCATTCTGGTGAATATGTCAATGCAATAGACACATTTTGCAGTTAACGATTAATTAAATGACAATCGATCACGGAAATTATCTTTAAACCAAAACAATAGAGATTTGCAAAAACGTCATGTAGTCACAAAGTGACCCTCATTTTTCTCCCTGTAATTTCTCTTGCACTACACATTATCTATGGAAGGACAAAATAGTTCATGATCATACTCATTGTTTTATTATGAAAAATAATAAGTAACAAACCTCCTCCATCACTTCCTGTTTTTGTCTTCTCACTAAGATCAGAATCCTGATTCTTTCCCAGCATAACATTACTCAGATCACTCACTGAAAATACCAGAGACACAAAAGAATCCAATAAGAAACACTGCATAATCATCAGTGAACATTAAAATAATTTTCTATAGAATTAAACATTCTATAGAAATAACAGATTTAACACAGACATTAATTAATGTTATAAAAAATATAATAATAATAATAACAATAATAACTGTAGGCACCTGGGGCCCGTTCTTCGTACGTCGCTAACTCAGTTAGCTGGATTTGAATGTTGACGATTTGGCGTGATCTTGGATCGTTTGGTTCTTCGAAGCTCATCCCGGAGCTGCTGTCATAGCAACAGGTCCGTAAGCTTAAACCTGCTCGGGAGCAGCTTATTTCATGTAAACAGGATTAGATCGCTTCTTTTCAACCAGAACTGATACTCAAAATATGTCTGCTACCACCGCTACTTAATTACAAGAGTATCGTACTGATCCAGGGACAATTATTTAAAATAATAATCATTAAAAAAAATATTTACAAATAATATAAAAATGCTGTGTAGTCCATAACAGCCTACTAGACAGCCAGTTTTACTCACTGAAATATTTATTTGTCATAAAATTATTACTTCAAAATTGTATTAGAGTCGTACACACATGCTATACAGATAATAGAGTCGTGCATGATGATATTATGCGGGGCTTGATGGAGCGCAGGAGATGCAGATAACATGATAGTGACCCTTAAGAAAGTTTCATTTATGCTGTCACGTAACAAATCTGTCCAAATATAAAATGTAATGAATAGATAATTTCTACATTGAAATAAAATGTAAAGACTGCACAACTATTATAAATTGCGAATCTAAATAATTGGGAATCATGAAAAAAATTATAAAAAAAATAAAAACATGTATCTATATCTGTTTCATGTATCTATTATAACAGTTATGTAGTTTTGTTTGCTTGGCTGTTTCCTTATAAAAGTCCATAAATTTGTCAAGTTTTTCGTCAGGTGTCGTTTGAAATTATATGACGTCATTACATTGCCGTCTTGCCACCAGCCAATCACTGCACTGCTGATCATGGTTTCGAGTATCGATACATATCCCCTTTTAAACAAACACATGAACGCGCAATTATCTCATAACTCAATCGAGTGATACTAATCCTACACAACAGGTGTGTTTGAAGAACCCAATTAGCCGGATCATGATTAGCACGATGATATCATCTTGGATGTGTCATTTGATCTCGGATGTAATAAGCGACGTACGAAGAACAGGCCCCAGATCTGTACGGACTAAACTATATATATATATATATATATTCTTTTTTTTTTTGTTTGTTTAGTTTAGTTTTAGTAAATCTCAACATATTGAGACTAATCATTATTTTCATTTTAGGGTAACCTATACTTTAACAGTTACAACACAAAGGCCCGGTTTCAGAGACAAGTTTATTTCAGTTGAAACAGCTCAGACTTACCTTTTAGTCTAGGACTAGACCTAAGCCTTGTCTGTGAATCCAGGGGAAGATTACAACACATAAATGTTAAACATCTTAATATCATGCCAGCGATTTCATTTACTTACTGGTAGGACGTTCCAATTCTGGACTGTGTCTGTCTGCTGCTGCTAGAGAAGAAAATCACAAACATACAGAGAAAGAGAGACGGGTTATCCATTATAAATGATTTCTAAAAGCCTACATTTACTGAAAGCTGTGACTTCACAATGTTTGTATTTACCAAATAATTGAGTTCAGAACAGTGTGCTGATGAGTACAGATCATTGAGATCAACACTCATTTGATTGGTAACTATTATTTTCCTTATCTTCAGAACATCTACAGTGTGACAAAATTACACTTCAACATAATGATATATAGCCTACATACAAACACTAATAAATGGGTAATAATAATAAAAAAGAAACCTCAAAATGAAATATTAATAAATGGGCAATAAAAGAAACCTCATGCTGAAGGTTAGTTACTTCCTGGTGTCCAATGGATTAAACATAAATATAAGAGCGCAGTTAAATATCATTTAATAAACGACTATATGTTTGCTAATATTTCTTATATACGTAATAAATCAAGGAAACGTGGCTAAATTTATTTGTATCCAATTTGTTTCTTACCTGACGCCATCTTTACAAGCGGGGTCAAGTTGGTTTTGTTTTCGATATTCGTGACACATTCAGCGGTAAACGCCAATAACTCCAAAACGAATTGCCCTAAAAAAATCTAAGCGGTGTGACCGCCAAAAGGGCAAAGCTGATCATGTTTCACAGCCTTCTTTTTCTATATTTTCCCTCGATATAATAAGCACGGCCCTGTGCAAGTCGTCGCAATGTGCAGAAAGCCGGGAGATAACGCTCTCAGAGTCAGCAGTGCCTTCAGTTAGGGACCGTGGGGAAAGTGCAAACTTTCTTCGTTTTTTGCTATAGCTCAGTAGGTGTTTTTGTAATAGCTTTTTAGTTAATGAAACCAGTGTCAATCAATAGTGGGGGAGAGTGGACATTTTTAACAACCTTTCTTTTTACCACTACTGGTAGAAAAGAGAATTGCATGTCCAAAATTAACCCTCTTATTGTAACAACTTTCTACAGCAGGAAGATAGAGAGATGAAACCAGTGTTAATCAATAGAGGGAGACAGTGGATATTTTTCACATCCTTTCATTTTACCCCAAGTGGCTGATTAGGGAATTACATGTCCAAAATGAACCTTCTTTTTTGTAATAACTTCTACAGCAGTGAGACAGAGACATGAAAACAGTGTCAATCAATAGACGAGGACAGTGGACATTTTTCACAACCTTTCTTTTTACCCCTACTGGTAGAAAAGGGAATTGCATGTCCAAAATTAACCTTCTTTTTGAAATAACTTTCTACAGCAGTGAGACAGGTACATGAAACCAGTGTCAATCAGTAGAGGGAGAGAGTGGACATTTTTCACAACCCTGAATTTTACCCCTACTGGTAGAAAAGGGAATTGCATGTCCAAAATGAACATTCTTTTTGTAATAACTTTCTACAGCAGGGAGACAGAGACATGAAACCACTGTCAATCAATAGAGGGGGACAGTGGCCATTTTTCACAACCTTTCTTTTTACCCCTACTGGTAGAAAAGGGAATTGCATGTCCAAAATGAACATTCTTTTTGTAATAACTTTCTACAGCAGGGAGACAGAGACATGAAACCACTGTCAATCAATAGAAGGGGACAGTGGACATTTTTCACAACCTTTCTTTTTACCCCTACTGGTATAAAAGGGAATTGCATGTCCAAAATTAACCTCCTTTTTGTAATAACTTTCTACAGCAGGAAGATAGACACATTGAACCAGTGTCAATCAATAGAGGAGAGATTGGATATTTTTCACATCCTTTCATTTTACCCCAAGTGGCTGATTAGGGAATTGCATGTCCAAAATTAACCTTCTTTTTGTAATAACTTTCTACAGCAAAGAGACAGATACATGAAACCAGTGTCAATCAATAGTCGGGGACAGTGGACATTTTTCACAACCTTTCTTTTTACCCCTACTGGTATAAAAGGGAATTGTATGTCCAAAATTAACATTCTCTTTGTAATAACTTTCTACAGCAGGGACACAGAGACATGAAACCACTGTTAATCTATATAGAGAGAGAGGGGATATTTTTCCGTATGACTCGTGCGTTATATTCTGAGGCTTCACGATGGAGTTCAGATGTCCTGAAGAATTCTTTTTGTAGTAACATTCTACAGCAGGAAGATAGAGACATGAAACCAGTGTCAATCAATAGAGGGAGAGAGTGGACATTTTTCACAACCTTTTCATTTTAACCCTGTGAAGAAAGAAAGTCATAAACATCTGGGATGACAGAGGTCAGTAATTGGTGATAGAATTTTCATTTATGGGTGAACTATCCCTTTGAAGATGTCAGGGCGTGGTAGAAATGGAGCAGTGGAAAAAACAGGGTCTGGGTCCAAGTGCAGGGAATAAATTACTTTTTAATAAATGAGAACAAAAAGGCCAACAAGGCAAAACAAAACAGAAACAAATCACGGAGACAAGAGCAGACGCAGCCAAGATGCAAAAACACGAGTATCCGGGAACACTTACAAATCACAATTTACATTACACAATTAATACAGTCTGACAGAGTGGTTAGAGAGTGGAGAATATACACTCATTGACAATGGGCACCAGGTGTGTGTGTGTAAGTGTGTGAGTGGATGAAACAGCTGTGCGGAGTGAAGGTAATGAGTCCGGGAGCAATTGAGAAACACAGGTGGAGCAACTAAACAATAATGAGGTAACAAGGTGGGTGGGATCAGAAAAAGACAGGAGAGAGCACATGGCACCAAACAAACACAACACTCACAGAAGACAGTGACAGAAAGACATAAGACTGTGACAGAAGAGCAAGATGTGATGGAGAGGCTAGAAATATATTCGAAACAGAATACAAGAATGTGTTCAATTAATGAGTAGAGTCATAGAATTAATACAAACAACGTTAATGTTTTTAAAGTCCACTTTATTTGTGTTGTCTATTCAGCGTCACTGTCTAAAAGGACAATTAATCTTTTCAATTTTTTATTTTGGGCATTTATAGTTTTTCCTAGCAAATATTGATAAACTGTTATTTGTGACTAATTAGATTCATGAGAAAAAAGTCCCACAAACATATTAATAGTATTTAAATTTTCATCCCAGATTTTATTTGCACTATTTTGTGCATTCAGTTGATCATAGTTAATGGCTCTATCAAAACAGAACAAATAATAATTAAACTTTTTTTGCGGGGGAAACGCAACTTTTGCTGCCTCAAGTAAAATTACTCAAGTATTTTACACCTCTGTTAATATGTGTTTACTACTAATAAATGGCTAATATTCTATAAATATGCATACTTATAAGCAACTAGTTAATAGACTCTGAAATATAGTGTTACTAATTATTTTAATTAATTACATGTATTTAATTTGCATGAGTGAATAGTTATTTTATTTTATTGTGGTTTGGTTACTACATATTACTAATAAAGTGTTTTCACTTGAAACATGGTGATGGTAGTTCTTAAGATCTTAAACTTTTAAAGAACCTTATATTTTGTAGTTTCACACTGAAGCTAGGTTGTAGAAAAAGGTGCACATAGGAGAAGATTCAGAAGGTATTTATTCCACATGACATAGGAAAAGGGTATCCACAGATAGCAGTCATCAGGTCTAAAACATTACCCGACAAAGTCAAACTAAAAGGACAAGAACGTAACGTAGACAGAACAAATGAAATAATTAGCAACACCAGAGGTGAACTTATGTAATCAAAATGTGAGACAAAATATAGGTCAAATGACAAAGTATGAAAGACAGACTAAGTCCAAACTAACAAAATTGTGATAAGTAGAGTTAAGAGTTCATTATGCTTACTAAAACATAAAGGATAGACATAAACCCAACCATACACTGTTGACACAATGAAAGGAGTAATGTGTAAATATACAAAGGATATGCCAGGTGCATGTGGATGGGATAAACTCCACAAATTCCAAGTATTTGTTATTATTATACTTCACCATCATGTTGCTTTACTTCACTTCACTACATATAGCACAATCCTTGTCAACAATGTATGGTTTTATGTCTATGCAATTACAAATAAAGGTACCTGAAAAAAAATGTTATGAGACAACATTAAAATACATCTTTCTGATTTAGTGGATAGAACATGCTATCCACTTATAAAGAGTACTATTTATATGTACCTATTTTATATTTATGTTTATATCTATTTAATGTACAGTACAGACCAAAAGTTTGGACACACCTTCTCATTCAAAGAGTTTTCTTTATTTTCATGAAAATTGAAGATTCACACTGAAGGCATCAAAACTATGAATTAACAAATGTGGAATTATATATGGAATTGTATACATAACAAAATATTGTGAAAAAAACTGAAAATATGTCATATTCTAGATTCTTCAAAGTAGTTACCTTTTGCTTTGATTACTGCTTTGCACACTCTTGGCATTCTCTTGATGAGCTTCAAGAGGTAGTCACCTGAAATGGTCTTCCAACAGTCTTGAAGGAGTTCCCCGAGAGATGCTTAGCACTTGTTGGCCCTTTTGCCTTCTGTCTGTGGTCCAGCTCACCCCCCTAAACCATCTGGATTGGGTTCAGGTCCGGTGACTGTGGAGGCCAGGTCATCTGGCGCAGCACCCCATCACTCTCCTTCTTGGTCAAATAGCCCTTGATGCCTTCAGTGTGACTCTACAATTTTCATAGTCATGAAAATAAAGAAAACTCTTCTAATGAGAAGGTGTGTCCAAACTTTTGGTCTGTACTGTAAGTATATATGCATACATTTATTTGATGTATTAACAATGTAGAGATTAAAAATAACAGTACTACTTAACCATAACCTAACTTAGATTGTGCTGTATGTCAAGATATATCTACTTTATATATATATATATATATATATATATATATATATATATATATATATATATATATATATATATATATATATATATATATATATATAAACTATAAGTAATTTTTATAGTTCTCCATGACCTAATGTACAGAGAAATGTGTATTTATAAAAGTTGTTTAAGTAAACAAAACATTGTTTTTGTCTTTACATATCACCTAATTGAACTATTTTGATTTGCTGTGCACTATTTGTATAAACACTTTTAACGTATTAACAGTTAAGATACTATTTTATCATAAATTAAATATTGCAATTGATTTCGAATCACTATATTACTGTATTGTCTTATTACAATTATTTACAAAATTTTATTTCCTCAAGTACTGGGTATAGAATATATGACAAGAAATAGCTAATTATTGATATTATTTTGATCATGATATGACAATCTTTGTATTCTTGTCATTAATGGCCATTTCAGTTTGATGAAAAGATGCATTCATGCGGACATAATTGCAAAGTTCATGGATCATACTGAAGCAAAATTACAGTGATTTATTTTTTTATTTTTTTAGCACTCCCTTTTTGGCAGAACTGTGGTGTTTTTTGGTGTATGTTTAAAAGCCTGGATTTTGCATTCCGCACATATAGGTCAACTTGCAATCCCGCATCACCATTTAATTAACTAGTAACTTCCTGATGCTTAAAATTCTACATTGTTTTAATTATTATTTTCTCATGACAGATTAACGAATGAACGTCTATAAGAACCTAAAAAAAATATTTGTCTAAGATCAAATATGTATTTGGCACCTGACTGTCTGTGCACATTTTTTTTATGAATTATGATCTTCCTGCTAGTAAATCTATCCATCTACCTCTCTTACTGTAACCATACGCTCATCTATACAGTGGTGGAAAAAATTATTAGAACACTATAATTGTCAGAAGCTTTAAATTGTTTAAAGACAGTAATCTACAGTATGTCTTTATCTGTATCTGTCAGTAGAAAATTTCAGCGTACAATCCAATCACCAAACACATGGCAGTTTCTTTAATGCATTTGGGGGTGTGGTCCTGGTCAAGACAATCTCCTGAACTCCAAACTGAATGTCAGAATGGAAAAGAAAGGTGATTTAAGCAATTTTGAGCGTGGCATGGTTGTCGGTGTCAGACGACCTGGTCTGAGTATTTCACAATCTGCTCAGTTACTGGGGTTTTCACGCACAACCATTTCTAGGGTTTACAAAGAATGGTGTGAAAAGGGAAAAACATCCAGTATGCGGCAGTCCTGTGGGCGAAAATGCCTTGTTGATGCTAGAGGTCAGAGGAGAATGGGCCGACTGATTCAAGCTGATAGAAGAGCAACTTTGACTGAAATAACGACTCGTTACAACAGAGGTATGCAGCAAAGCATTTGTGATGCCACAACATGCACAACCTTGAGGCGGATGGGCTACAAAGACCCCACCGGGTACCACTCATCTCCACTACAAATAGGAAAAATAGGCTACAATTTGCACGAGCTCACCAAAATTGGACAGTTGAAGACTGGAAAAATGTTGCCTGATCTGATGAGTCTCGATTTCTGTTGAGACATTCAGATGGTAGAGTCAGAATTTGGCGCAAACAGAATGAGAACATGGATCCATCATGCCTTGTTACCACTGTGCAGACTGGTGGTGGGGGTGTAATGGTGTGGGAGATGTTTTCTTGGCACACTTTAGGTCCCTTAGTGCCAATTGGGCATCGTTTAAATGCCACGGCCTACCTGAGCATTGTTTCTGACCATGTCCATCTGTCCATTGGTTTCTTGAACATGACAATGAGTTCACTGTACTAAAATGGCCCCAGAGTCACCAGATCTCAACCCAATAGAGCATCTTTGGTATGTGGTGGAACGGGAGCTTCGTGCCCTGGATGTGCATCCCACAAATCTCTATCAACTGTAAGATGCTATCCTATCAATATGGGCCAACATTTATAAAGAATGCTTTCGGCACCTTATTGAATCAATGCCACATAGAATTAAGGCAGTTCTGAAGGCGAAAGGGGGTCAAACACAGTATTAGTATGGTGTTCCTAATAATCCTTTAGGTTAGTGTCTGTCTGTCTGTCTATCTGTTTGTCAATACACTGGTCAGTCTGTCTGTCTGTCTGACCAAATGGTTAAAATAAAACTTTGATTTGTGATATTGTATTTTCAGTATTCAACCCGAACAGCATTGCTCCCTGTGTGGAAAAAAGTGTCCAGTTGGAAGCATGGCTCCTTCATTGAGAAATTAGTAATTAGTAAAGTGACATGACATTCAGCCAAGTATGGTGACCCATACTCAGAATTTGTGCTCTGCATTTAACCCATCCAAAGTGCACACACACAAACCATGAACACACACCGGAGCAGTGGGCAGCCATTTATGCTGCAGCGCCCGGGGAGCAGTTGGGACTAGGCCACAACTTCCCCATGAAGATGAGGTATTATACAATCTGTAGAGCTGAAATGTTAAATTATTTCAACTAAATAGATAATTATTATGCCGATAATTAGTATGCAGTTAATACAGAAATGACTTTACATCAAATATTAAGTAGTATTTTGTATTAGGTCAATACAGATCAAAAGGTTTTATTATTTTTACTGTTTGTTCAATTGTCTATATTTCAATTTGATGATTTTAAGCTGAAATTACTATTAATATCTTAATAATGGAGTAATAAAAGAATGAATTACAGTTTATTTTTAACTTAATATGTTGTCACGCTGTCTGGTCTCTGTTTCCCTGAGTCTCCACTAGTGGTCTCACTTCCCCATAGGCACCTCACCGTAGGCACTACAATTCCCACAAAGCCTTGTCCCTTCATCACAGTAATTGCACTCCTGTTAATTGCATATTATTTGGATCTCTCATCTCCTGTGTTTCCCTGGGTTCCCGAACGTAACATATGTTCAATATAATTAAAAATTAAGTTTACTTGTGACAATTTTTATTTCCATTAGATTCAGTGCAGCAACTGTGAAAAATGGTACCACTCTGTCTGTCTCGGAATGATTAAAAAAGAGGTACAAAAATGGAAGACGAGAAAGTGATTGTGTGTTTTCTGTAAGTAAAAAGTACTTTACAAGTGTAGGTGTTAAAATATATTGTTTACTCTTGAATGTTTTTTTTTGTTGTTGTTTTTTGTTTTGATCAGCTCCTTATAAATGTTAAAATCAGTAAATTTTAAAATCAGTATAAATTTCTGTGCCCAGTTGCATGAAACTCCTTAAGCTAAGAAATCCCTTAGATATAAGGTTAAGGGTACCCTTAGTGAAACTTGGGTTGCATGAAAAAACCCTAAGGGTTTCCTTAAGGAACTTGAGGCTGTTATTAAGTTTTTCCCCTTAATTATCTAAGTGTTCCCTTAAGTGTTGCTACAAAGTCCTTAGTGACCATTTCACCTTAATAAATTTAAGGGACCAAAACAGCTCCCTTAAGTCAACTTAAACACAAAATACGATGGCTGATTTAGTGTTAATTGAAGAGGAGGATATACCAAGGCGTGTATTTAATGATCGTAATAATCCCTTGGAGACGATGAATGGTTGATGAAAGGATGAAAATATTATTATTATTATTATAACCACGTGTGAAAACAATTATTGCCTTTTCGTCCTCTTTCCAGTTTGGTTTATGTTTTTTTTTCTGTTATGTTTGTACTCTCCATATCAAAAATATATTAATACAATTGTGATTTTAGTAAGGGTTTGGCTTTGTGGTTCGTTATGTTCTGTTTACTGTTAGAGGTAGTAACTATAGCAACCGTGGCGATCTTTGCCGTATGTTGTCAGAAACTACTGTGAAACGCTTAGTATAAACACTTAGGTAGGGGTGACAGTTAAGAGGTTTCTTGCAACGCTCTTAATGAAATCCCTTACCTCAGGGATTTTTTCTCCCTCAGGGAAACCCTCACTTAAGGAATTTCATGCAACCGGGCACTGATCAGTGTATAAATACCAGTTCAGTCAAAAAGACTATTGTACTGTTGGCTGTTGTCGTTTCAAATTAGTTTACAGTATTAACAGGATCATTCTGCATCACATAAATTTCGTAATTGTCAGGATGTAAATAAGGTACAATTTGTAAATGCAACTACCTTGTGCAACAGTAAGGATTAAATGTGAGGTTGTGTAAGTTGATCACTGTCTCCCTCTATTAACTGACACTGCTTTTACATCTCCCTGGTGGAAAATGCCATTACTAAATTAAAGTACAAAATGCTTCAAGCTGCAATGACGAGCCCAAGTCACTAGTGCAACCACCATCCTCTAGTGTCATTGGGAAAGAGGTGTGCATGCATTGATATTAACCGTTTGGCAGTCTGGTTTTAAGGGTTACAGCAATTAAATGGTTAAACACCATGCACACAGACAACAAAATATAAACCTTTGATAATGGTTTACAATAAGGTTTAAAGGAACACTCCCCTTTTTTTGGAAATATGCTCATTCTCCAACTCCCCCAGAGTTAATAAGTTGAGTTTTACTGCAGTGATATCACTGCAATGGCTGCGCTCATGTTATGGCTGCACCGTTCCTTATTACACCAGAATGAGTATAGTTTTTAATCATATCGCCCTAGAAAATCACAACTTTACATTTTCCACCGGTCTTAGTACAAAATATAACTACAAAAGAGGAAAGTTTTAAATAGGAAAAATATCTATACTCTTTGGTCATTTCTGAATGCCATGCTGCTGGTCTCAAAACCTGATATCGGCTGAATGGATTCAAAAATGGTATAAACTGGGAGTTTGAGAATGAGCCTATTTCCAAAAAAGTGGAATGTTCCTTTAATATGTTAACAGTACTTAACTGTGCATGTTAACTTGAACAATATGTTTTATAGTATTAATTCTATAATTACATACTAAAAATACATTATTAACTTTCATTTGTGTATCTGTTAACATAAGTTAATGTACCGTGAATCAACATGAACAAAAATAAATCAAGTAACTTTAAAACATTAAAAGATTGATAAATGCTCAAAAAATTTATATTGTACATATTCAGTTAACGTATAGTAATGCATTAAATAGTGTTAACAAATTAGACCTGTTTTTAAAATACTACCAAAACTTGTAATTATGTAAAAACATTATTTAAATTATTTTAATGATCTAGTAGTGCAGAAATAATATTATACTTACAGTACATAATAACATAATTTATGTATTTGTTGGTCATTGTATCTTCTTGAATTTAGCAGGACCTTGCTCACATTTCTTATCCTATCCATCTAGTGAACACCTACAGTATCACAGCCTTCATCTGTCAACTAAAATGTCTGATATGAATATGAGCAGCACAGAATTGGTGCCAAGTAATGTCCCACAACCAAAAAACAATTGAAAAATGCATTTAAGTATTCAAACATGAGATATTTACCAAGATCCTTGTGTTATTTATTTAAACCCCCCATAAAATGTAAACTATTAGTAAGCTTAAAACTGTATCATAATTATAATTTTTTTGGGTACTTTCCAATGGCTGGTGGCTGCCCCGAACCGTTACCTCTAAATTTCATGCTATAAAATAAATTTTAAATGTTAATTAATTTTTTATTTTAAAAACAATTTTTTTTCTTTTAATGGTGATGTTCAAATATATATAAATATGTGTGTGTGTGTGTGTGTGTGTGTGTGTGTGTGTGTGTGTGTGTGTGTGTGCGTGTGTGTGTGTTTATCTTTTATATTTTATTTGTAAATTTGCAAATGTTTTGCTGTATTGGCCGAGATTGATTTTAACTACGCCCCTACATTTATGAACAGGAAATATTAATGTGCCCCTCTCTCTTAAATAGCTACATTTTGATTAGATATGTCCCATAAGTTTGAGGCACATGATTTGAAAATCTTAAAACATATACATAAAAAATATCTTATCATATACATATACACACACACATACACACAAATGCAATTTTCCAGATAATTAATTAATAAATACAAATAATGTGTTGCAAAAAAAAAAAAAAAAAAAAAAAAAAAACTACTGATTTCTACAAATTTCTGTCGTAATGTTAAAGTATGTTTTGATCAACCAGTATGTTGAATCAAAACTGTTGAAGAAAAGTTATTAAGGGGTAAAAATAAAGGTTGTGAAAAATGTCCACTGTCCCCCTCTATTGATTGACACTGGTTTCATGTCTCTGTCTCCCTGCTGTAGAAAGTTATTGCAAAAAGAAGGTTAATTTTGGACATGCAGTTCCCTAATCAGCCACTTGGGGTAAAATTAAAGGGTGTGAAAAATGTCCACTCTCTCTCTCTATTGATTGACATTGGTTTCATGTCTCTGTCTCCCTGCTGTAGAAAGTTATTACAAAAAGAAGGTTCATTTTGGACATGCAATTCCCTTTTCTACCAGTAGGGTTAAAAAGAAAGGATGTGAAAAATGTCCACTGTCCCCCTCTATTGATTGACAGTGGTTTCATGTCTCTGTCTCCCTGCTGTAGAAAGTTATTACAAAAAGAAGGTTCATTTTGGACATGCAATTCCCTTTTCTACCAGTAGGTGTAAAATTAAAGGTTGTGAAAAATGTCCACTCTCTCCCTCTATTGATTGACACTGGTTTCATGTCTCTGTCTCCCTGCTGTAGAAAGTTATTAGAAAAATAATGTCAATTTGGGACATGCAATTCCCTAATCAGCCACTTGGGGTAAAACGAAACATTCTGAAAAATGTCCACTCTCGCCCTCTATTGATTGACACTGGTTTCATGTCTCTGTCTCCCTGCTGTATAAAAGTTATTACAAAAAGAATGTCAATTTTGGACATGCAATTCCCTTTTCTACCACTAGGGGTAAAAAGAAAGGTTGTGAAAAATGTCCACTGTCGCCCTCTATTGATTGACAGTGGTTTCATGTCTCTGTCTCCCTGCTGTAGAAAGTTATTACAAAAAGAAGGTTCATTTTGGACATGCAATTCCCTTTTCTACCAGTAGGTGTAAAATGAAAGGATGTGAAAAATGTCCACTCTCTCCCTCTATTGATTGACACTGGTTTCATGTCTCTGTCTCCCTGCTGTAGAAAGTTATTAGAAAAATAATGTCAATTTGGGAAATGCAATTCCCTAATCAGCCACTAGGGGTAAAATTAAAGGTTGTGAAAAATGTCCACGCTCTCTCTCTACTGATTGACACTGGTTTCATGTATCTGTCTCACTGCTGTAGAAAGTTATTACAAAAAGAAGGTTAATTTTGGACATGCAATTCTCGTTTTTACCAGTAGGGGTGAAAAGAAAGGTTGTGAAAAATGTCCACTGTCCCCTTCTATTGATTGACACTGGTTTCATGTCTCTGTCTCCCTGCTGTAGAAAGTTATTGCAAAAAGAAGGTTAATTTTGGACATGCAGTTCCCTAATCAGCCACTTGGGGTAAAATTAAAGGGTGTGAAAAATGTCCACTCTCACTCTCTATTGATTGACATTGGTTTCATGTCTCTGTCTCCCTGCTGTAGAAAGTTATTACAAAAAGAAGGTTCATTTTGGACATGCAATTCCCTTTTCTACCAGTAGGGTTAAAAAGAAAGCTTGTGAAAAATGTCCACTGTCCCCCTCTATTGATTGACAGTGGTTTCATGTCTCTGTCTCCCTGCTGTAGAAAGTTATTACAAAAAGAAGGTTCATTTTGGACATGCAATTCCCTTTTCTACCAGTAGGTGTAAAATTAAAGGGTGTGAAAAATGTCCACTCTCTCCCTCTATTGATTGACACTGGTTTCATGTCTCTGTCTCCCTGCTGTAGAAAGTTATTACAAAAATAATGTCAATTTGGGACATGCAATTCCCTAATCAGCCACTTGGGGTAAAACGAAACGTTCTGAAAAATGTCCACTCTCCCCCTCTATTGATTGACACTGGTTTCATGTCTCTGTCTCCCTGCTGTAGAAAGTTATTACAAAAAGAATGTTCATTTTGGACATGCAATTCCCTTTTCTACCAGTAGGTGTAAAATGAAAGGTTGTGAAAAATGTCCACTCTCTCCCTCTATTGATTGACACTGGTTTCATGTCTCTGTCTCCCTGCTGTAGAAAGTTATTAGAAAAATAATGTTCATTTGGGACATGCAATTCCCTAATCAGCCACTAGGGGTAAAATTAAAGGTTGTGAAAAATGTCCACGCTCTCTCTCTACTGATTGACACTGGTTTCATGTATCTGTCTCACTGCTGTAGAAAGTTATTACAAAAAGAAGGTTAATTTTGGACATGCAATTCTCGTTTTTACCAGTAGGGGTGAAAAGAAAGGTTGTGAAAAATGTCCACTGTCCCCTTCTATTGATTTACATTGGTTTCATGTCTCTGTCTCCCTGCTGTAGAAAGTTATTACAAAAAGAAAGTTCATTTTGGACATGCATTTCCCTAATCAGCCACTTGGGGTAAAAAGAGAATATTGCGAAAAATACCCACTGCCCCCCTCTATTGATGGACACTGTCTTTATGTCTCTGTCTCCTTGCTGTAGAAAGTTATTACAAAAAGAATGTTAATTTTGGACATGCAATTTCCGTTTCTGCCTGTAGGGGCAAAAAAGAGGTTGTGAAAAATGTCCACGGTTCCCCACTATTGATTGACACTGTTATCATGTCTGTATGCACTTTAACTAAAAAAGCTATTACAAAAACACCGCCGACTGAGCTATAGCAAAAAACGAAGAAAGTTTGCACTTCCCCCACGGTCCCTAACTGAAGGCTCTGCTGAGAGCGTTCTCTCCCGGCTTTCTGCACATTGCGACGGCTTGCACGGGGCCGTGCTTATTATATCGAGGGAAAATATAGGAAAAGAAGGCTGTGGAACATGATCAGCTTTGCCCTTTTGGAGGTCACACTGTTTAGTTTTTTTTAGGGCAATTCGTTTTGGAGTTATTTGCGTTTACTGCTGTATGTGTAACGAATATCGAAAACAAAACCAAAAATCACTTTTAGAGCTGACCTTCGCCCCGCCTGCAGAGACTGAGAAAAAAAATGGATTTTATATTAATTGACATTTCAAAAATCCATTAATTTAGCTTCTTTAATACAGAAATGAAACACGGAAGGTGCGGTTTCTTCTTGAATTGTTCTGATGAACAGAATAAGAATATTCAGAATGTATTCTGATGTTCATATGTCTTATGATTAATCTTTATAAATTTCACATTCTAATCGCTAATTTGCCGACGCTCTTCTGGAAGAGGTTTGGTGTCTTTGTGAAACTCCGCCTGAGGGTGGAGTAGATGTTCTAATGTTGAATAGCTGTTTTCTTATTCTGTATTCTTACTTTGTTTTGTCTACAGTATGTGCAGAAGCACTCAAGAAAGTTTTTTCATTGTGTTTTGTACTTGATGACATTTGATGCTTGAAGAATCTGGTTAAAAATAAACATTAGAATCAGTGTATCATTCGTTCTTTCATTTTTCTAATTGAAACCAAAAAAAGAAATCTGTTTCCAAAACTAAAAAGAAAAAAAAAAAAGAAAAACGGTTTATATGTATATATATATATATATATATATATATATATATATATATATATATATATATATATATATAAAACTGATAACAAGCATGTGTGTTTCACTTTGTTGTTTTCGTCTGATGCCAGTTAGTGACGGTCGTTCTTGAACGATTCGGTCATTTTAAACGAATCTTTAATGTGACTCGGGAAGAACGAGTCGTCTCGGGGAGTGAATCGTTCAGACGCGCATGAGCAAAATTCTATAGTTTCTGTACAGGAATTAGTCTAGTTCACTTGTTTCAGTCAATGCAGTGGGAACCGGAAAGAGAATTGATTAGTTTTTTTAATTATTATTATTATTGATAGCATTAGCAGTTACAAACAAAACATACAAATTATACACATAAATAAATAATACACAAATAAATAAAGTACATACATAAATTAAACATATCCAATGGGGTCTGCAAAGTCCAGCAAGGCTAATTAACAAGCAGTCCAATTCATAGCATCATTAACAGTTATGCGCTCAAATTTAATTCAGTAACGTGGTGTCACAAGTTTTGAGTACATCTGCACAGTCTTCAGAGCTTTACAGTTCTTTGAATATCTTATGGAGTCCAAGTATTCATCGATTTCACTCTCAAACACAAGAATGGTTTAGAGCCCCTGAACTTACATTTATGGATGTGGTATTTAGCGAGTAGAAATAAAAGATTAATAATGAAATACTTTCCTTCCTTGTCCGTCTCAAGGTCAACCACACCAAAGAAAACATCTTTAAAGCAAAATGAAAAATCCATAATGAAAAAGGATTGGATAAATTCAAGGACATCTGACCAGAATTTTTCTGTGTATGAACATTTCCAAAATAAATGATAAATATCCTCATCTGACCTTTTATAGAAAGAGCATTTAGATTCAATATCTGGTTTATACCGCTTCAGCACACACTTTGCTGGGTAGAATCTGTGAATTAATTTAAATGTAACTTATCTCACTTTATTAGTAGGCATATATTTGAAAGGTAAAGACCAAACATTTTTCCAAGGGACATTCTCTATTAACCTGTTCCAATATGGGATTATATAAGGTATAGTAACAATTTCTTTTTGGTATAAATCCGCAGAAAAGCATAAACTCCCCACAGCAGTATCAGATAAATCAATATTGTGAGTCAGTGGCCATGGAAAATTAATGCCTCCCAGCAGCATTCTGATACCAGAAGGAATTGCATCAAAGACAATTGCATACTCCTTAACCAAAACAGGAATTTGAAATTTCTGCAAAAAATCTGAATAACTGTACAATCTGCCATTTGTGTCATAGAGTTGGCCAACAAGTATAATATTATTCCTGTACCAATTTTCAAAAAATAAAGATTTGTTTTTGTAGAGAATGTCCTTATTGTTCCAAATGTAATATCGACGAGGTGAGAAGTTATGTTTAAATAAGAGAGACCAAGCCAAAAGCATGTGTTTATGAAAACTGGACAGTTTGATTGGGATTTTGCTAATATTATAATTGCATAATAACCAAAATTTTAAGCCACCAATTTTAGAGAAAATATAGTTTGGAATAAAGTTTGCCAAGCAAACAAAACTACATAACTGTTATAATAGATACATGAAACAGATATAGATACATGTTTTTATTTTTTTTATAATTTTTTTCATGATTCCCAATTATTTAGATTCGCAATTTATAATAGTTGTGCAGTCTTTACATTTTTATTTCAATGTAGAAATTATCTATTCATTTCATTTTATATTTGGACAGATTTGTTACGTGACAGCATAAATGAAACTTTCTTAAGGGTCAATATCATGTTATCTGCATCTCCTGCGCTCCATCAAGCCCCGCATAATATCATCATGCACGACTCTATTATCTGTATAGCATGTGTGTACGACACTAATACAATTATGAAGTAATACTTTTATGACAAATAAATATTTCAGTGAGTAAAACTGGCTGTCTAGTAGGCTGTTATGGACTACACAGCATTTTTATATTATTTTTAAATAATTTTTTTAATTATTATTATTTTAAATAATTGTCCCTGGATCAGTACGATACTCTTGTAATTAAGTAGCGGTGGTAGCAGACATATTTTGAGTATCAGTTCTGGTTGAAAAGAAGCGATCTAATCCTGTTTACATGAAATAAGCTGCTCCCGAGCAGGTTTAAGCTTACGGACCTGTTGCTATGACAGCAGCTCCGGGATGAGCTTCGAAGAACCAAATGATCCAAGATTACGCCAAATCGTCAACATTCAAATCCAGCTAACTGAGTTAGCGACGTACGTAGAACGGGCCCCAGGTGCCTATTTACTTCATTATTATTATCATCATCATTATCATCAATATTATAATTATTCTTGTGGCGAGTGGGGCGGGGCCGAGAGGCGTGGGAACGAGGAGTGAGGCCAGGTGTAGTGATTGGAGATGAGCTACACCTGAGCCCCACCGCTAGTATCGAGTCCCACGTAGGAGATGGAAGGATATAAAACTGGAGCGACGACCGTGAAGGACGAGAGAGGACCAGGCCTGGGATATTATTTTAATGTGTGTGCTTTTTATTTATGCGCACCAGTCGGCCGTGAGGGGCTGGTGCGCCGTTTTGTATTTGGATATTAAAATGATTTTGATTGTGCGCCGGTTCCCGCCTCCTTCTTCCCGATAAATATGGAGATTTGCATATCATTACAATTCTTTACTCTTACAGTTACTGCATTTCTGAGCTTTTTACTTCTTACAGTTTATAAATGTAAAAATGTCTATCATAATGGTTATTTTCTATACACTGAATGTTGTAACAAAGGTAATAAAGAGTACTTATTAATGAACACATATGATTATGGTGGGTTTAATTTCCTTGATTTCCCTTCTTTGAACAACACTTTCAAAATTAATTGGATTAGACAGTGTTTGTGTAATCCAAACTCAAAATGGATTTTTATCCCCAATGACTACTTTTCCAAATTAGGTGGTCTCCCTTTCCTATTGCTCTGTATTTATAATATTGCTAGAATCCCTTACAATTTAACCAAATTTCATAAACAGGCATTACTTGCATGGTCATTCAATTTTAAGCACCCCTCAGTGGTACTTCATTTGGCAAAATGTTTGGTTGTTTCCTAGGTCTTTAAATTGGAAGGTCTTATTTTAAGTCACAAAAAATTCTTAGGTAAATGTACTTTTCCAGTAGCTCCCAAACAATTCTCCATCATCATGGACGCTATTCCTAATGGATTTGTTATGCTTTCAAGGGACTCATTATATCATCCAGCACTGTATCTTTATCTTTAGACCCATTTGAAATCCCAGTAGGAAAACTATTGTTTTTGTGAAATGAAAGTGAAGTTACATACAGCCAAGTATGGTGACCAATGCTCAGAATTTGTGCTCTGGGGGTTCAGTGCCTCGCTCAAAGGCACATTAGTTGTGGTATAGCCAGCCCAAGACTCAAACCCACAGCCCTAGGGTTAGGAGTCAATCTCTCTAACTAGGCCACGACTTTATCCAATATCCTTCATCACGTAACTATAACATAAGATCGATTTTTCAAAAGGAGCGTGTAACAACTCCATATGTGGTGTCATATTGAAGGAATGTGGTTGATCATATTGATTGGAAAAAAGTATGGACTCGGATAAACATAATAACTAACAAGGTTAGAGAAATCTCATTCACATTGTTACACAGATTTTACCCAGCTAAAGTGTTTTTGAAAAGGGTTAAATCAGACATAGATACAAGCTGTTCAATTAAATTTTTTTCAATTGAATTGAATTGAATTGCTCCACCTTTAACATTCTCACATAATAATAATAATACAAAAATAATTAATGATGCTGACTTGTAAAATATGTTTTTTTCTGTATTACAATTGCATTGTAATATCCTATGAAAATGTAAATATATGTATAATATATATTTGTCTGTAAACTGATGCTTACTGTATGTACCCCCTCTTCTTTTCTTTTTTTTATTTATTTTATTTGTTCTTGTTCCTACTTGTTGAGGCATGAGAAATGTTTTTTTATACAGTCTGATATTGCACTGTACTGAACATGTTGACAAAGCAGTAATAAAAAAATATTGTGTCAATATCAAATTAATTTGAGCGCGATTTAAACCCGGATGATTGTAACACACTGAGTTCGTCTGCCTTGGGAAAGCTACCGTGTCTCCGATATAGTGATAACAAGAAAATATTTAAAGTTCCAGGGATACAATCTTTAAAATACACAGCGGTCTGTTATTGATTTGTTTAACATTGGTGGGAACGCCCTCAAAACGTGACGATAAACGAAACGAACTGTGATTGGTTGTAAGACATGTCGCTCACACAGCTTAATGGGCGGGTCTTGGCTCCTCCTCGGCTCGTCAGCTACGAGATACTACGGCTGCGTCCGAAATCGCATACTTAAAGGGGGGGGGGGGGGTGAAATGCTATTTCAGGCATACTGAGTTTTTTACACTGTTAAAGAGTTGGATTCCCATGCTAAACATGGACAAAGTTTCAAAAGTTAAGTTGTACGTTTGAAGGAGTATTTCTGTTCCAAAAATAGTCCTTCCGGTTTGTCACAAGTTTCGGAAAGTTTTTTTCGAGTATGGCTCTGTGTGACGTTAGATGGAGCGGAATTTCCTTATACGGGTCCTAAGGCACTTCTGCCGGAAGAGCGCGCGCTCCCGTATAGCAGAGCACTGAGAGCACAGACATTTCACTGATCAGAGCGAGATCATCGCGAAATGTCACAAAAGGAGTGTGTTTTTGGTTGCCAGGGCAAGACAACCCTGCACAGATTACCAAAAGAGAAACATCATTAAGGGACCAGTGGATGGAGTTTATTTTTACAGAGCATCAATGGAGTTGTGCAAGTGTTTTTGTTTGTTCCCTGCATTTCGAAGATGCTTGTTTTACAAACAAGGCCTAGTTTGACGACGGATTTGCGTATCGTTTATTTCTTAAGGATGATGCAATCCCAACGAAAAAGGGTCACGATCGTGTGTTGGAACCGCATGCGGTGAGTAAAACTGCTTAAAATATCTCTGCCTCCTTGTTAGTGCGTCTGCCTTCCATGCCAGAGACCCGGGTTCTAGCCCTGCTTGGAGCGAGTCGTTGCTTCTGCTGCTCACGTTCAGTTTCAGCCTCGGGATCTGATTCTGGCTCATAAATAAATAAACGGCTGAATCTGACTGTTAGCCATGGTTTGTTTTGGATGTTTTTTTCCTCACGGTAAAGTCACAGCTTCCAAACGCTCTCAACGCAAAAGCCTACTGGCGCTCGTGATTCTTTAGCTCCGCCCACATGTCACGCCTCCAGCAGGTCATGTTTTTCCGGGAAAAATCGGTACAGACTATCTTTCTCTTATGAATATAATAAAACTAAAGACTTTTTGGAGTTATGAAGGATGCAGTACTACTCTATAGGTACTCAAGATTAACAGGATATTGAGTGAAAACGAGCATTTCACCCCCCCTTTAACGAGTAGGTACTAAATTTCAATAAGTACTTACTTAACGAGCGCTAAAAGAGTACGTACTCTACAATCAAATCTCGTTGAGTATGAATGAATTCTTCCATGTTTACGTTATCATGTGACCTATGACGTTATAAAAACTTCAAATATATGACTGACTGCTACAGGTTACTACCTAAATATTTTGATGTTGAACCAATTTGCTCCTTTTGTGGTCTTGTTGAATACACAAATGCCCTTTTATCATTATTGCACTTTAACCAATAGATTTGTGTTGTTTTTATGTTTTAAACCCACAGTTTAATCCTTGAAGATTAAACCTTTCATAGCACCAGTAACTCCACAACCCTACCTCATACGGTTTTCCTCAGCTTTTGCAGTATTTGTAATATCTGCACAAATAAGACGTTGATCAGGTGCTTGAAGATCTCGGCTTTGGAGAAGAATGCTGATTTTACACTTGAAAAATGTAAGTATTACTACTTAGAAATGAAGATTACCTCAGAAAGCATTTCTAGCCAACCTCAACACTTATCAACAATAATAATGATAAATGGTGACTAATTATTATAAACAAATTGTAATTCGTTTTTTTCATATCTATGCATAACTTCACACTAAACAAATGCAGCTAAGATGAATACATCTAAATATTCAGTCAAGTATTGAATTAATGTATGTGTTAATGAAACAATTAGGCAATATTTTATTTACTGACAACAACAGGAGATATGAATAAACAAGTCAAATAATAAATAAAAGTAACCGTCACAATAAATAAACACAAGTCAACAACACATGAAACAAAACTTTATACAGACATTGTTCTGTTTTTGAATGTTTACAGACGGTGAACCCATATCCGTCCATCACATCCCTCACTGCTGCAGTCAGACTGAATCTGATCATGATGAGAGAGGGACATCGAGTCCTTGTCTGAGTGCAGAGAGGATGAGGAAGACCATGATGAAGACACTGAAACAAGAGCAGGAGAACATGTGCGGGATGATCTGACTGCTGCTGTGTCTGCTCTCCATGAGCACCACGACCTGGAAAACACTTACACAGAGTAAAACACTTTGTCATGTTGTCAGCATTCTATTTATTGCTGAATTAAATTTTATATTTTTACAATTTCATGTTAATTTGATAAAGCTTCATTATTTCTGATTTAGTGAACTGAACTGGTGAGCAGAAGGTTTCTGGATCAATCTCCACCGGTGTGTCTTTACTCCAGGTGACTCCAGAGGGATTGAGATCCTGTAATAACAGCACTGTAAGTCACTTCAGATAAAAGTGTCTGGCCAATTAATAAATGTAAATGTGAATTTTGTGAATGCTTTTTTTGTGTCTTGGGCAGAAAAATGCTTAATAAAGCTGCTTATTTTTTATGCTTCTTTTCTTCAATGTTCTACTATAATATTAATGCATGCATACATTTAATACAGTTTCTATTTGGGGTTTTAAAGGGTCAGGTCATCTAAACATATAAATTCAGTCATTAATGACTTGCCTCCATTCTGTTCAATCCTTTGCATGAACATAAAAGGTGATGTTGGTCAGGTTTCTCCTGCTGGTTTGTGTCCATACAGTATCAGTCAATGGAGCCTGACTTTCAGATTCTTTGTGACATTATTTGATGATACTTTAGAAACTTCTGAAACTCCTGAAACTCAGGCTTTATTGACTGATGTTGTATGAACATAAATCAGCAGAACAAACTTGACCAAAATCACATCCTCAGTGTATTTTGGTCTTTCTCTAGATGCTCTCGCTGGCTCTGGGGTCACTGAGGATAAAGAGACCACAGCAGCATCTGGTCCTGATGACAAAACAAGAGGAGATGCAGTGATGGAGCGTTTCACCCATGACACTCCATCTTCAGTGCACACAGCACTCTGCAGACATTTCAGATCCTATTAAGATGCACAAACACAAAACAAAAGCAGTCATTTTAACAGCATAGTGTCACTTCATTTCTGTATTAGAAGTAACAGAATGATCTTACTTTATGTTTTTCTTTCAGGTTTTTTCCACAGATGCTGCTTTCATCTGCTCCACCACAAAAGATCTGCATCAAATGTACAGCAAAAAAAGAATCAGAAAAGTGCTGTAATAACTGTTTATTAATAAACTACAACTTAAAATTTAAAATGTTTTGATGACTGTAGTGTACTCACTGAGAATCTTTGATGGCAGCATTTCTTCATCAGTCTCTCTGCAGCAGATAAACACACATGTGTCTCATCTGTCCCTGTAACATCCAGACAATAGTCAGTCTCCTCTGTCACTTATCTGTGATATACTGCATTTACATGTTGAGCTATATGCTGATGTGTTCATTTACTTTTTACCTAACATAAGAGCTCCACAATTTATCAACAACACTAATGGTCAAATGAAATAGATAATTTATGTTTACTTAATGTAGATTTATTTATTTACATTACTTACATTCATCTAAAGCAATGTAAACAGTTGATTCTACATAATAACACACACATCTCTCACTCAAATGTCTGTTCATGTGATTTGCTGTTTTGCAGTTCTCTTAGAACATTTCTCTGTCTCATATTAAACAGACAATTAATCATCTTTAAGATGTATATGGTTCATGCAAATCCACTTTGGAGACGTACATTTGCTTACTGGAGATCCGCTGTTCGCTTTACATGATAATACATGTTTTTGATGTTGTTTTTCATCACAAATATACTATGATGTTACTGGCTAGCGTCTTTACACCTTAACAAATCAACAGTTTACAGTAGCTCAACAAATACGATTTTATCACATGGGAACCGTGTTTTGTTTTATAATACTCACCTTTGTAAACACCCTCTTCGCTGCTCTCCTTCACATTCGATGACGATTTATCCCTTTTGCGGGGAATCCTGGGATTGAAAAATGTCCCTCGATGAACCCTTCAGAACCTTCACTGAAGCAGTAGGACATCCGGGGATTACTCGCCTACTGTTTTATGGTTTAAGGTTTCGAACGTACTTCTTTCTTCACATACTCTTTTTCCCTACTATATAGTAGATAAGTAGGCATATTAGAACGGAAATGAAGTATACATACAACTGAATCTCGCGAGAGTTATTGCAATTCTCGCCTACTCTTTTATGAACGCAAAAGATTCAAACATACTAATTTGTTGCATACTGCTTTTTCCATACTATATAGTAGAGAAGTATTCGATTTCGGACGCAGCCAACCTGATTTCAGAGTATGATGTCAGAGCAATGAAAATCAAGCTGCGCATAAGTCAGAAAACCGTGCAACTCAAAGCCTATAATGGCCAGAACATTCCAACTAAAGGAACATGTACTCTCAGAGTAAAAGCTAAAAACAGAGAACATTACCTCATGTTTGTGGTTGTTCCAGATGGCCATGATTCTGTGTTGGGAGATAAGGCATGTGAAGATCTGGGTCTGGTAAGAAGAATATACACCATAAATAATGGAGAAACACAGAACAGTGTGGAACAAATCGTGAAACAGTTTCCAGACATCTTTGAAGGATTTGGAGTATTACCATTCACCTACAAAATACAGTTGAAAAAAGATGCACAGCCAGTAGTTCACGCACCAAGACGGGTTCCAGCACCACTTCGTGAAAAGCTGAGGCAAGAGCTGGATAAAATGACAACAATGGGAGTCATAGAAAAAGTGGAAGATCCTACGGAGTGGGTTAATTCAGTGGTGTGTGTGAAGAAAGCCAATGGTGATCTACGCATTTGTATGGATCCAAAGGACTTAAATGCAAACATACAGAGAGAACATTATCAGATTCCGACACGGGAGGAAATTATAAGTGAGATGGCAGGTGCTAAGTTTTTTACGAAGCTGGATGCATCTCAGGGCTTTTGGCAGCACAATCTACTTGAGGACAGCACAAGGTATTGCACATTCAACACGCCCTTTGGCCGCTACTCCTTCTTGAGGATGCCGTTCGGAATTTCCTCAGCTCCTGAAGTATTCCACAGGGCTAAGGAACACGTAATCGCAGGCATTGAGGGTGTGCGTGTTTATGTGGACGACATTGTATTGTGGGGATCCACATTAGAAACAGCACAACAAGAGGCTCATGGACGTCCTACAGCATGTAAGGAAGTATGGGCTCAAGTTAAATAGGAACACGTGTCAGTTTGAGTAAGAGTAAGATACAGGCCATACTCAAAATGCCCAGACCCACAGACAGAAAAGCTGTATTGAGAGTGATGGGGATGATCAATTTCGTCGGGAAGTTCATACCAAACCTGTCTTCAAAAACTGTTTATTTGAGAGAACTTTTGTGCGATAAATGTGAGTTCAGATGGAGAGCTGATCATGAACAAGAATGGGGACAACTGAAGACTTTCCCTTTACCACAGAGCCTGTTCTGACGTTCTTTGACCCGACAAAGAAGACAAAGATCTCGACGGGTGCATCCAAATGTAACGGAGGCCAGCGAGTAGTGCTGTGCAGGTAAACCTCACTCCCCGATCTCAAGAGACGCACTAGCGACAGACGCTAGTGGCTGTAGCCATTTAGCCTCCTTGTTAGTGCGTCCGCCTCCCATGCCGGAAGACCCGGGTTCGAGCCCAGCTCGGAGCGAGTGTGAGGAGCTTCAGAGAGGACCCGGGTGAGAGGGGTTACATTGGTGCCGTGACCCGTACGGGAGTGAGGTTTAGGGGGGTGAGTGTAACGGAGGCCAGCGAGTAGTGCTGTGCAGGTAAACCTCACTCCCCGATCTCAAGAGACGCACTAGCGACAGACGCTAGTGGCTGTAGCCATTTAGCCTCCTTGTTAGTGCGTCCGCCTCCCATGCCGGAAGACCCGGGTTCGAGCCCCGCTCGGAGCGAGTGCGAGGAGCGTCAGAGAGGACCCGGGTGAGAGGGGTTACACAAAGATGGAATGGGTGCAGTTCTACTGCGGGCAGATGGAGAGAATTGGAGGCCAGTCACATATGCCTCGAGAACGATGACTCCGACGGAACGTCGCTATACACAGATTGAAAAAGAGTGCCTGGGCTTAGTGTATGGATTGGATAAATTTCACGGCTATGTGTACGGCTTACCGACATTTGTGGCAGAGACAGATCACAAACCATTAATTGCCATCATTAAAAAGAACTTGAACCAAATGTCTCCAAGAATCCAGCGACTGATGATGCGACTGCAGAGGTATGATATGGAGCTAATGTACACTCAAGGGAAGCATCTAGTTCTGGCGGACGCTCTGTCCAGAGCTGTGGAACAGAGTGGAAAATGTGAAAGTTCTACAGAGGCTGATGTGACTCAGCATGTGAACATGGTAGCTGAAGCTCTTCCAGTCACAGACACAAAACTCAAACAGATTGCAGTGGAGACTAGAAAAGATAAATGTCTGCAATTGGTCATCAAACATCTGAATGAAGGTTGACCTAGAGGAAAATGTGCTCAGTACTACAACATCAGAACAGAGTTGAGTGTTGTTAAGGGATTTCTTCTGAGAAAAGACAGGATCATTATCCCTCAGTCACTGCGACAGGAGATGTTAAAAAAAACTACATGAGGGACACCTTGGGGCCGAGAAATGTAAAAGAAGGGCTAGAACTGCCATCTACTGGCCTGGAATAAACGCAGACATCGACAAGATGGTGTCAACCTGTGATACGTGCTTGAAGTATCATGCTAAGCAACAAAAGGAGCCAATGATCATCACTGATCCACCGGATGAACCATGGCAGGAAGTTGGGACTGACTTATTCTTTCTTGACGGAAGAAACTATTTGCTGGTGATAAACTATCTGTCAAATTACCCAGAGATTGCGTTGCTATCCAATACATCTTCTGCTTGTGTGATAACACACATGAAATCCATCTTTGCGAGACACAGCGTTCTGCAGGTGGTTTGCAGTGATAATGGCCATGCTACAGTGGAAGGGACTTCCAGAAGTTTGCTGAGGAATATGGGTTTCAACACGTGACATCGAGCCCATTATATCCACAGTCGAATGGAAAAGCAGAGAAAGGAGTTCACATTGTGAAACTACTACTCAAGAAAGCAATGGACAGTCAATCTGATCCTTATTTAGCTCTGCTGAATTACCGTGCTTCTCCACTAGAACACGGTGTGTCTCCTGCTGAAATACTGATGGGGCGCAGATTACAAACCACACTTCCGTGCTTAGCAACACAAGACAAGAGAAAGTACCTGAAAAGAAAACAAAAGCACCTGAAACTGAGACAAAAAGCGATCTATGACAAGGCATCAAAAAGCCTAGAACCACTCTCCAATAATGACACAGTAAGACTTGAGGATTCCAATACCTGGCCTAAAAGAGCCACAGTCCTGGAGGAGGTGAAGCCAAGGTCTTACACTGTCAGGACAGAAGATGGTCAGATCCTGAGGAGAAACCGGAGAAGTCTGCTAAAAACAAAAGAGACAGTAGAGAATACACATACATGTGACACTGACTGTGCAGAGTCAACATCTGAAACACTTCCAGTACTGCATCACAATGAGCAAGCTAAAGAAATGCATTCACCTGTGCTGAGAAGATCCAATCGCACAGTAAAGCCTCCTGATAGACTGAACCTCTGAATATTGCTTAAACGGATCAGAAGCATTAGAATGTTCATAAATGAAAAGATAAAAGAAAATGTAATCAGTTGATTATTGTTACTGTGACTGTAAAACAAATAATTCTGGAGATTGTTATTTGATACTATACATCCTGTATAATGTGTACAGTGCTTACTTAGTGGTTAGATAATCTAGAAGTCATTAGTTGTAATAACTTATTCTTTATGTCTAATGGAGAGGGGATGTAGTGATAGTATAGTTGTATATATAGAAACTAACCACTAGGTGTCAGTATTATTAAACGTACCTGCCAGACAGAGAGTTAGACCATCACGTGTTGTTGCTGTTCCTGCTCGCAACCTGAAAGTTAATTAAAAGTTAATTTAATTACAAACAATTTCTTCATTGAAATAAGAAACATTACTACACAGACTGTTTAGCCTTTGTAATTATTATTAATATTTTTTTCTCTTTCATAGTTCCACTACTATTCACGGACACCTTCTCTCTTAAACTCCTCCTTCTCAGGTGACTCGTGACAGTGAAACTATTACAGCAGGTCGTCGTATGAGGAAGTGAACTACATTAAGAGAGAAAAACACAGTGAGTATCACGATTTAACAATCATGTTTGATAGCCAAAATCAATCCTGACTGGTTTAAAGTGAAGTACAACAATAAGCAGTGTCAGATATTTGTTTAAATGACATTAGCAGATAAAACACAGAGTCTGTAAATCGTCAGATTAAACTTTTACTTTCATTTTAACACAGTGCTTGTCTGAATTTGTTATGCTGTTTGTGTATAATTTGATTATATGTAAATATCAAGAAGTCAGTACTGTTGTCTGACTACTGAGATTGATTAATCTCTGATTCATAACTGACTCTGTGATAAACATCTGGATCTGCTTTTAGATGAAACCATGACCTCCAGAATGAATCTCTCTGAAGAACATGACACACAGATAAAGACCGTCAAGAGGTGAGAAAACCTGAAATGTTTCACATTTTTAATGTTCAGAAACAATAAATGCACACTACAATATCATTTTCATTTATAGTCAGATTCAGGGGCGTGAATCAGGTTTATCTGAACACATGGATGTGTCTGTGAGGAAAAACCCAGCGATGGATGTTTCAGATCTCTGCAGAGAGGAAGACTCTTCTGTTGAGTCCAGGTGAGATATTATGAGTCTCATATTTACTGTAGCTGTGGTGTGTTATGGATATTGTCACCAGCTGTCTCTGTTGCTGCTGGATGTGTCTGTGTCTTCATCTATATGTGTGTATTGGTCCATTTTATTCTGTAATATATGAATGAAAAGAGCACATGGGGCAGATTCCCTTTATTCATAGAAATATAATACTTTAATATTTTAACTCTCAAGTCACAACAGACTCCTCAAGTGAAAGATGAACATTAAAGAGAGATTGAAACAGTGAATGTGTTTCTGTCAGAGCAGAGTGAGATTTACAGAAACAGTTTGTATTTCTATAATATTTCAGTCTGTGTCAGAATGAATCTCCTGAACCCAGCTGTGTGTCCATCAAGAGTGACCAGTCAATGGGTCCTCCAATTAAATTCAGAGACACATCTGCTTATCTGAGGTGTTTTTTTTATCTTACAGTATGTGAAATACAGTATATATGATATTCATTCATTTACTGGTGTATATTAAATACATTAATCCATATTTACAAAAATATAACATTTGTTTAACTACAGTCAAAAACATAAAGGAACGGAATCACAAACAGCAAAGAAGAACATAATAGACTCCATTTTTAAGGTTGGTTTTGTGTTTTTGTGTGCGTGCGTGTGTGTGTGTGTGTGTGTGTCCATCCAACACAATTATCATCTGGGTAAAAGTGTTAAGAAATAGATAAATCTGTGAAATCCTCTCTGTAATAGTCATATTTACTTTCCTACACACACGTAAGATAAGTTGTAGGCCACTATAAAGCAGATCAATGTCCACTAAAGTAGAGAAGATGAATCCATATGTAACCTGACTGCTGCACAAAGATGAACATCAATCTAACAAACAGCCAATCCAGTCAAACTCTCTCTTTTAACCTCAGTATCTGTAGACGCTGATGTTTGAGCATACAGTGAAGTTATTAGCAGGTCTGATATAATTCAGTGATGTTTATTAATATTCATGCTTTAACTCTTGTGTATTGATCCTTTGGTTCACCTTCTCTGTGACTGAATGCAGGTTTATTGTTTGAATATTTACTATGATTTCAGGAGCTTGAGCACAAAATCATCTCTGAGTTAAAAAGCTTTAAGAGACTACTGAGTCCAGATTACCCAGAATGCTCTGAAAGAGACCGTTATGATGATGAGGGTCATAACAGAGTCAGAGAGGGTCTTCTGAAGATCACACTGCTCCTCCTGAGGAAGATGAACCAGACAGACCTCGCTGACACACTACAGACCAGTAAGAGCTCTGGATCAGCAGATTATAGCCTGTGTTTTTATTATCAACCTTCTGTCTTCAGTCACTAATGTTCCTGAATGTCACCACACAATCTAATATCTAACATATCAAACCTAAAAATACATTTCTTAAATATTGCTCTGTCAATAACAACAATTATTTCCTTTGCTCAGAACTGATGCCTGTGTATCAACAAAAACTGAGATCCAGACTACAGGATAAATATCAGAGACTCAGTGAAGGACTGTCCAATCATGGAGACTCAACACGTCTGAATGAGATCTACACAGAGCTCTACATCACAGAGGGAGGCAGTGGAGAGGTCAATAATGAACATGAGGTGAGACAGATTGAGACAGTGTCCAGGAGACCAGAGACACAGGAGACACCAATCAACTGCAATGACATATTTAAACCCTCACCTGGACAAGACAAACCCATCAGAACTGTGCTGACTAAAGGAGTCGCTGGGATTGGAAAAACAGTCTCTGTGCAGAAGTTCATTCTGGACTGGACTGAAGGAAAAGCCAATCAGGACGTTCATTTCATATTTCCACTTCCTTTCAGGGAGCTGAACTTGATACAGAAACATCTCAGTCTTGTGGATCTTCTAAACCACCTTCACACAGAAACCAAAGAATTAAAGTCAGCAGATTATGAGGACTACAAAGTCATGTTCATATTTGATGGTCTGGATGAGTGTCGACTGCGTCTAGATTTCCAAAACAGTCGGAGCCTGTCTGATGTGACAGAATCAGCTTCAGTGGATGTGCTGCTGACCAACCTCATCAAGGGGAACCTACTTCCTTCTGCTCTCCTCTGGATCACCTCTCGACCAGCAGCAGCCAATCAAATACCTCCTGAGTGTGTCGACCGGGTCACAGAGGTACGAGGATTCAACGACCCTCAGAAGGAGGAATATTTCAGGAAGAGAATAAATGATCCGAGTCTGGCTGAGAGAATCGTCACACACATCCGATCATCAAGAAGTCTGTTCATCATGTGTCACATCCCAGTCTTCTGCTGGATTTCAGCCGCTGTTCTGGAGAGGATGATGGGTGAAGCAGAGAGTGCAGAGATCCCCAAGACTCTCACACAGATGTTCACACACTTCCTGATCTTTCAGACCAAACTGAAGACACAGAAGTATGATGGGAAATATGAAATCAATCCTGATCAGGTTAGAAAGACTATTATGTCTCTAGGAAAACTGGCTTTTGAACAACTGGAAAAAGGGAACCTGATCTTCTACGAGGAGGACCTGAAAGAGAGCGGCATTGATGTCAGAGAAGTGTCCGTGTACTCAGGAGTTTGTACCCAGATCTTTAGAGAGGAGTTTGGACTGCAGCTGGGGAAGGTGTTCAGCTTTGTTCATCTGAGTATTCAGGAGTTTCTTGCTGCTTTATTCAAGCTGCTGTCCTCTTCTGAACAAAACACAGGACTGAAGAATGAGTTCAGGTCACCAATGATCAGTTTAGTGAAGAGAGAAGTGGACAAGGCCTTACAGAGTGAGACCGGACGCTGGGATCTTTTCCTCCGGTTCCTTCTCGGTCTCTCTCTAGAGTCTAATCAGACTCTCTTACAAGGCGTCCTGAGAAAGACAATAAGCAGCTCTGATATCAATCAGGAAACAGCTGCATACATCAAACAGAAGATCAGGGAGAATCCCTCTCCAGAGAAATCCATCAATCTGTTCCACTGTCTGAATGAACTGAATGATCGTTCACTAGAGCAGGAAGTGCAAACATACCTGAGTGGAACAGATGACTATCGTCTCTATGGAGTCTCTCTGTCTGCTGCTCAGTGGTCGGCTCTGGTGTTTGTGCTGTTGAACTCAGAAGAAGATCTGGATGAGTTTAATCTGAGGAAATATCATTATTCAGAAGAATGTCTTCTGAGGCTGCTGCCAGTGATCAAAGCATCTAGAAAGATTAAGTGAGTATTTTACAGTGTCTTTGTTTTATTTACTTTATTTTATACAGTAGGTCTGTGTTTCTCTGCACTGTTTCTGTATATTTTGAGCTCTTTCTTATTTGACACACTCAGCTAACATCACAGATCGCTCTACTAATGATCTGATGAGTTGAATCAAGTGTGTTTGATAAGAGAGATTCATCCAAACTCTGCAAAGTTGAGGTGTCTTCAGGAACAGGGTTGTGTCTCTAATTTTACAAATATTGGATTGAGATCATCATCAATCACATTTATGGAGCTGCCATTTAAAATTTTTTTTTCTTCAGAAAAAAAAATATATATATATAAATATATTAACATGGATGAGGCTATCTTGTATAGTTTCATGACCAGTTGTGGTCAGCAATGGAGTAGCTTTACTTCGTTACTGTAGGGGAGAGTGGGGTGATTTGTGCCAGGGGGGAAGTAGTTCCACCCCTTGTTTCTGGAAAACCATTGAAGAAATTGGTCATGTGACCACATAATTTTAAAAAGCTATCCATTTTACTCATCCTCCAAAGAAGAGAGACACATGGCATGAGAGGTAATCACATTTTAGCTCAAAAAACTGTTTTTTTTCCTTTCAAAGTAAAATTTCTATGATCAAGGTTTTTTGATTGTAGCGTCTGAACAATTCTAGAAAAGTTTGAAATAGAGATGTTCCGATACCCTTTTTCTCTTCCCGATACCGATTCCGATACCTGGGCTCAGGGTATCGGCCGATACCGAGTACTGATCCGATACCTGGGTGTATATCTGTATATACAGCTGTATATACTACTAGCCCTGTGTAAATTGCTAGAATTTTTTTATGGTGTGCTTCAGACAGATCCCTCAATAAAACATGAACAAATACATGGTGAACTACTGTATTTATTACAGTATTTTTATTATCTAACATGAATTTGACAGTATTATTTATTTTCTTATGCAAAAAAGAACTTCAAATGCAGCCAAAAATCTAACACCGCAAACTAAAAAAGGTATTTAAGTTTTACAATATAACTGTATTAAAACCGGAAACAAATAAGTCTAGGAATATAAAAAAAGATCTATTAATCAGATAATCTCTAACAAGTAAAAAACAAGTAAAAAACAAGCAACCATCTAGGCATAATTATTATTATTATAGAGATGTATTATTATTACTGTAGGCTACAACAGTAGCTTTATATATTGTCAATTTACTCATGTAAACCAAACATTTATTTTAATGGGCTGCCATGAAGATCTTTGAGTGTCTGTGTTTATGGTATGACAGTATTCTCAAATGAAACGGTAAATTCTCATGAAGTGACGGTTTATGCGTTCGTGTCCTCATGACACACAGCAGAGACTACAAAACAGCGAGCTCTCGCGCATCTGTGCCAGTCACCCACAGAGATGTAGATTTTGCGGGAGTAATATTTAAATAGTATTTTGCAGTTTAATATTCACAGACACTAGTATATATTCGGCTACTGTCTGGAGCCCTGCGCTTTGACTAACACGGAAGCGACTGAACGCAGTTGCCGGTACTGAATATACTCGAGAGTCTGTAACTACCGGTACTACAGAGACATACTGCTAACCACTGATCTATAATATAGTAGCGGCTTCACTGTCTTTTGGCAGTTTAGAATGTGATGAGTGATCCAGTCATATATAGATAAGGGCTGCTAACGCGTTTTCATTTCTTCTTCGCTGCTCTAAACAGGGGTTGCTTGTGGCAACACAGCACAACTTCCTGTGTTTTCAATGCATTTTGAGCAGCGAAGAAGAACCGTGCAGCGGTTAGGCAAAGCTTGCGGTCATAACTAGGTCTTTTTTAAGAAAATGGTATCGGATCGGTATATGGGTTCATGTACTCACCGATGCCGATGCCAGAATTTGTTGTGGTATCGGAGATATTTCCGATACTAGTATCGGAATCGGAACAACTCTAGTTTGAAAACATTTCACACATGTTTTAGTGCTTTACCAGGCTACGCAATGGGTCTATACAGTTAGCATGATGTTAGCTCTTAACTGCTGGATCATGCTAGTTTTTCAAACTTGTGGGTATGGGGTGATTTGTGCCAAAGGGCTTGGGTTAAGTTGTGCCAGTGGCACAACTCACCCCCACTTATGATTTATTTTCAACACATTATTAATTTGTAATTGTACATTGCACTCTTGCATTTTAGCACTTAAACTATGTGGCATTCTTAATTTTAGACGAAAACCCATTATGCCACGCACTTATACAAGGAAGACCAACAGGGCTTCAACTGCTCTTGTGAAGTTGGACAGAGCAGTAAAACAGATGCAACAGGGAAAAAACATAGGTCAGGTGACAAGGGAGATGAATATCTGCAGGATGACCTTGAAAAGATTCAGGGAGAAGAAAAAGGGTTGCCATGATTTTGCCAAGTAAGACATGTTCCTGGATCAACATCTTCTGATGATCCTGGATCAACATTATTGTCCAAAAATATAGACTTAACCCAATCCCAACCCCTAAATCTAACCTTACCCATAATTTAGTCCTAAAATCAGTGGGAAATTATAGCTGATTAACAATGGTTTAGAAGCTCCTAATCCTGATTGTAAGCCTAAAAAAGATATTTCCTGAAAAGTTATATCTCACTTCTGATTGGTTGATTGGAATGATGTTCCTGGATCAACAAGGATGTTGATCCAAGAACATGTTGTACTTGGTGAAATAATGCTCGCCAAGAAAAAGATAGAAGTAACAAAGAAAGGAACATATCTAAAGTGATGGACAGGTAATCATCAATCATAGGATAACATATTCTCTCTCTCTCTCTCTCTCTGTCACACACACACACACACACACACACATTTAAAAATAATGAAGGGGTTATCCCTGGAGGTGATGTGCTGAAGAAACTACCCAGTTTATATTCCCCTGAAGCATTTACAAGTGGGATGTTAAGTAGTATGCCAAATCCAGACCAGACCTACATACCGACGGGATAATCTGGAGAAGTGAGATGGCCATGCCTCATCAGTGTTTGACTTACCTGCCATTTGTTTAATTTAGCTAACAATGATTTTAGTTTTGAGTTTGCACTGTGTTATTAAAGTTTTTAAGTCACCTAAGTCACAATAGGATTTAAAAAAAATTGCCTACTAACTTTATTCTTAAGTTACATAATTGACCGACAGCGTTCTATGTATGTCAGGCATATATTACCAAAGCCTTTTTGGCTGAAATGATTCACAAATATCATATATTGTGTATTTAAGTTTGTGCTTTCCTAAAAAGTACAAAATATGTCTTATTCCAACAGTTTAATAGGGTGACAATATCTGAATAAACCGTAAATTTATAATTTTGTATTGAATTTGTCTTGCTTTCATATAGCATTACAGTTCATAACATTAAAATGTTCTGTTTTACTTCAGAAATCACTGGCACAATTTACCCCAACGTATTCTCCCAAAAGGCACAACTTACCCCGCACCAGGGGCAAGTTGTGCCACGAGACCACTTTTTTCCCAAAAGTTATATTTCTGAAACATTTTATTTCAGATCCAAAGTTACTGTTCTCAGGGATGCACCACATCCTGAAATATATGTACATTCTAAAGTGAAAGAGATTACTGTCATGGTCTCACTTTAAAGTCACTTGGAGTAAAAACTGGCACAACTCACCCCACTTTCCCCTACTTAAGTCCATTTTTCAAGTATCTGTTCTTTCCTGGAGTAGTTTTATTTTGAGTAACTTTGACTCGATCATGATTCTAGACTCTCTCTCCTCCTGCACAGGGTCATGCAGCCGCGAGACTCTGATCAGAGAGTGATCGCTTCTGTGTCCTGCAGTCTGGATAGGCTTTTAGTTAATGTGCTTTGATTTTTTTACTATTTTAATTACAGCGATAGACATAGTATGATTTGATTCACTTGCAATATCAATTGCAAAAAAAAAAAGGCAGGATTTTCTGCTATTTATACTACTTACTGCAAATAGTGACAATATCTGCACCTCAATATTGTAGTATATTATAAAATAGTATGCAATATTAACTTTTACAATCAATAATTTATTAATATAATAAATTTTAATTTAAAATATTAAATGGACGTCATTTTATTGGGAAAATAAAGGCCTCCTACACTTACCCTAACCCTAACGGATACTTTATTTTCAACTTTTTGATTATTTCCTTCATTTTCTTAGAAATTAAACGCATTTCTGATGTAATTTGAAAAGGGAGAAAAGTTCGTCATTAGACGGATCTGAACCCGGGTCGATCGCGTCAGAAAGAACAAGACAGAGATTTTACCATCTGCATCACTGAAGCAGATCAAGAATCAGATATCTTTAGTCATTTTTAACAGCTGATTCACACGTTGTGGAGCAGAGTTAGTATAAGTAGCCTCTGTGAACAAGGTTCGCTCGCTATCCTCAATCCTGGTTGTTATTCAAATGCAAGCTGAAAGATATTATTTGACTTTTCAATCTACACCACTGCTTTTACTTCACTACATTTCATAAAACATATGGTTGTGTCTATGTACTTGTCAGGAGATGGCGTTGTAGTCCACATGTTGATACCTATAAAAGGTGTGGAGTAAGAATGGAAGTTGTTGCACCTGCTTCCCCAATCATGTAAATGGCTGGCACTGTTGTATTGCTTGTGGGTTTGAATAAACCTTGAAGAATTGAGAAACTGTCTTGTCTTCATGATTACTTGGACTTGGACTTAACAAATTGGCGACAAGGATTTTGCTGTTCTACATGAAAGATGTCTGCTATTGCTTCTTTTCCTACGCCATTCTTACCATGTCCGGGTGAGCCGTCTATTCCTTTTGGCGTCTGGTTAAAGATGTTTGAGAATTACTTACTTGTCATAAATGCATCAGGAGATGACTGGCCAGTTGCAAGAAAGCGAGCGTTGTTTTTTCATTGCTTGGGGACAGAAGGGCAGAGATTATTCAATACTTTACCAAACCAAGCAGAAACAATGGAGGATGCTATTGAGACTTTGAAACTGAGCCGATACTGAGCTGGAGTTTGTTGCATTTTTGTGTTCTGAAATGTCTGCTGTGTCTCCAACTGAATTTGCTCTTGCTTCTGCATCATGCTCAGAAATGACTGCATTACGTGCTCAGATTGTTCGTGGATGGCCCTCTTCCATATTTTCAAATATGTCATGAACTTGCTGTGCAAAAGGACTATGTGTTTAGAGGGTCACGTCTTGTGGTTCCTGTTGCATTGCGACATGTTTTGGTGAATTGTGCCCATGAAGGTCATCAAGGAATAGTGCGTACGAAACAGCGCATTCGTGAACTTTACTGGTGGCCTGGTATTGACTGCTTGGTTAAGGAACAGATCAAGAATTGTGAAGTTTGACGCGTCAGGCTGTTCAGTCACTGAGAGACGACCTTCTGACTAATGTTTGTGTAATGCTAGATAGACCTATATATAACCACCATTTAGCATTTAATGTTTTGAGGTTTATTTTGAATTAGTCAGATGTTAGATAATTACCGTATTTTCCAGACTATAAGTCACACTTTTTTTCATAATGGTCCTGCGACTTATTTATCAAAATTAATTTGACATGAACCAAGAGAAATGAACTAAGAGACCTGAACCAAGAGAAAACATTACCGTCTACAGCCGCCAGAAGGCGCTCTATGCTGCTCAGTGCTCCTGTAGTCTACACTGAAGACAGAGAGCGCCCTCTCGCGGCTGTAGACGGTAATGTTTTCTCTTGGTTCTAAATAAATGCAACTTATAGTCCAGTGCGACTTATATGGTTTTTTCCTCATCATGACGTATTTTTGGACTGATGCGACTTATACTCAGGTGCGACTTATAGTCCGAAAAATACGGTATATACTTTTCAAATATTTTATTTTTAAATATAAAATTGGTGTAAAAAAAAAATCTGAACATTTTTGTAACTAATTGGAATTGTATTAGGTTTAGTAACAACAATTTATATTGTTTACATGGTGCAATTTCTGATAAGCTACTTTTTTATTGCTTGACACAAATATTATGATTTCAGTTCAGTGCTTGTGATTTGATTCAATATTGACTCATTTGGATAAATATTAGGTAGGCTACACAAGATAGGCATTAATTTTTCAAAAAAAGACATATAATGCATTTTTTTATTTATTATAACAACAACTGTATTTAACATTGTTCATTAACTAGAGATCATCTGTTCACGTGCCACTATAGGGATCTGTCACGTCACATCTACAAACACCAAAACGGTCTTTATTACTTGAATTTGGAAATAAAATTGACAGAATCTGAGAGATGAGATTATTTTTATAACACAAGTATCCAGCCTTGTCTTGTCTGTCGGTCTCTGAGTCCTCTTTACTTTGTGATTTTACTGTGTGTGAGAAAATTGATGTGTGGTGTCACGTGAGAGTTGGCAGCTATGGCCTTAGCAGACAAATCAAATGAAAAACTAAACAGTGCGAGCGAGGCTACATTAGTCACATTAGAAAATGAAGTTGTAGGTTGTGTTTGAATAATTACGTATCTTATTTATCTGAGGTAAATTAAACCAAATACTCACTTATGCTGGATAAAGAATTAGACAGCACACTGAGCCCATCATTATGACGTCTGATCAATCATGTAGTCTGGGTGTCTCTGTGTAGTCTTGTTAATTATCCAGTCTCATATGCCATGTATTTACCAGGAGATGAAAAATAATTCAAATTGAATAACAATATTTGGTGCTGAAGGAGGCGGAGCTGAGCATTATTATTATATTATTATAATTACATTTTCATTAAAATGTTCCTAACTTCAGGCCTTATTCTCATCTCAGATATAACTGTGATGTTCTACAAAACAACAAACTTTAAAACCCTTTTTTCTTCCTGGTGAAGATCAGATGGTCAGATCTGTTTTCTTTCAGGAACATCTCAGTGTGAGCTTCACAGTGAACATTACTACATCTCTCTCGTCAACGAGTCCATATCAACAACACAAATATATCTAGGTTTCATGTCCACCTACACGTGGAGATCAAATATTAACCATTATCTATCCTGAAACATTAAATGGTAAAGTCAACCCAAACACCAAATTGCAGTTATATTCTTTTTGTTTATAGTTGAAATCTCTGTATTTCAGTACTGCCTGGATTAAAAACAGGAGTGTGAATCTTCACTGGTTTCACAATTCAGTTCAATTACGATTATCATTATCAACTCAATATCACGATGTGTCACATTCTCAGTTTTCAATATTACTGCACATGGCTACATTTTCATAAACATTTTATATCAAATTTATTTGGCTCAAAATTAACTTTATTTATTTTTTAAACAATTACTTATTTAAAATAAGGGTTCAAGTCTCCAAAAGTGTACAGATAATAGTTGAGGGTTTTTTTTTTCTCAGCATTATTGCCGTTTGATTATTACTGATGAGATCATAGAAAGTGGCCACTTTAACCGGCTGCATTCACGCACAGATCTATTTCGATATCAGATGTGTTGTCCTGCTCTGAAAACATAACCGTGTGTACATCAATTTCATATTAAAGTATTTGAAAATGCCAGTGCATTTAACCGCAGCAGAAACTGAGCTTCAGGACAACAAACACAAAGTTGCACGTGAAAGTCTGCATCTAATAGTACTGCTTTCCAAACGACATAAATGAAAGCATATCTGAAGTAAAACACGGCGGGTGGAAGCACAGACTGTCGAGAGATGTGATCATGTCTCACAGCAGACATTCTGTGCAATGAAGCCCGCAGCATCTCTAGCGCACACATGTGCCATATACAGGAAAAATAAACAAGCTCAGAATCAATTCTGAATCGTTGAAGAAAGAATCGCAATGCAATGGTGAATCTATTTTTTTTTTCTCTCAACACTAACACACACACACACACACACAAACACTCTCTCTCTCTCACACACACACTCACTCTACCTCTCTCTCTCACACACACACACACTCACTCACTCTCTCTCTCTTACTCACACACACACACTCACACACACACACACAAACACTCTCTCTCTCTCTCTCACACACACACACACACACTCACTCTACCTCTCTCACACACACACACACACACACACTCTCTCTCTCTCTCTCTCTCTCACACACACACACACTCACTCTCTCTCTCTCTCTCTCACACACACACACACACTCTCTCTCTCTCACACACACACACACACACACACACACTCTCTCTCTCTCTCTCTCAATTCATATTGCTTTATCAGTATGACATACATAGGTACATATTGCCAAAGCATTGTACATAGCAGAACAGAAACAAACAAAACAAAAATACATATATATCCATAAGACATAATAAAAATACATGTAAAATACATCCATATACATTTCTATAAATATTGATGCTACTACTAATGTAGATGTGTTTACTCTTTACCTCTTAGTTTGTGGCATTTGTAAATATAATGTGCTACCACAGAGGAAGCAGGTCCTTCACCAAGTAATATTTTTAATTTGTCATGTTCCTGGAGTGACTGGAACTCAGGAGTGTTCTGCTGTATTTGACTGTACAGTGAGTCTCTCAGAGATGTGTATTCGTCACAGTCTCAACTGATCCTGATCTACACTCGTTACAGACTCGCTCTTCTTCAGGTAACCAGCTCTTTCTGTCTCGTCCTCTCTCTATGGCCAGCTGGTGGTCACTCAGTCTGTACTTGGTCAGTAACTGTCTGTGTGTTATATTCCTGACTGAGAGCAGATAGTCAGTCATACTGTACTCTCTGTTGAGTTTCAGATAACACTGGAGGCCACTTTGGGCTTTGGTTTGTTCTTTCCAATACTGTATGTATGTCTCCTTCTCTTCATTCATAATCTCTTTGATTCTTCCATGTTTTTCAGGATTGGTGATATCGAGTGCTTTGTTAGTCAGCTCTGACACCATTACACAAAGATGACTTTTTTGAGCACTCTTTTTTGAGTTATAAGTGGTTTATAATGAAGAGAATCTTCCGAACTAGAGTTTAAGTGGATCCAGGACTTTAAAACTCTTTTTTTAATGATGAGGTTTAGGGGGAGACAGGCGTTATTAGGAGTGTTTCTGTGCACGTGAAGGATGCTTCTGCAGAACTCCACATGCAGAGCTTCTAAAGGGTGTTTGTTCCAGTCTTTATGGCTGGAGTTACTCGCTGGGCCCCAGATCTCGCTTCCATACAGGGCAATGGGCAGAATCACACTATCCAAGATCTTTGTCCAGATTCTGATGGGGATGTTTATTTTAAATCATTTCATTCGTATAGCGTGCAGTATAAGTAATATTTTAATTGCCAATTTGAAATTTCCAGTGGGAGTTAAAACCAGACCAAGATAAGTATAGTGTAAAGTATTTTGAAGTGTGGTGTTGTTTACAGTTTTTTTTCAATCGCTAACAAGCGCTTAACCATACTTCAGATACTTTTTCTAAACTCTTAACACAGACTCACACCTACAAAACACAATTGGCCAAATGGATAATTTTCTTCTCAAAAACACATTTTGTTAAATATATACTAAATCTTCATTTCAAAATAGAACACATCTTACTCTGCACACACCAACTTTACCAAAACACTGGAAATCTGACTCAAAATTTAATTATTCTGTCAACGAATAACACTTGTTTTCACCTCACAAGGTACATGCAGTCAATCAAAGTACACCAGGTTTCAAAATACTGGCTATTGTTGACATTACAAAAACTGCAGAGACTTTTCAGTCTCAGTTTTACAGGTATTTGCATGCAAAACATGCAATTCACTGTTTTACACTAAATTTCTTGGTTAGGAACTGTATGTCCAAATGTACAGTAATGTTCACATTCAAAAGCATTCCAGCAAGCTATTTTTTCCTTTACTGTTTACTGCAGCAGGTACAGTAGAAACACGGTATGATAGAACAGAACAGGTTCGACAGTATTGCTTCCAGTGAACAAAATATCAATGAAACACATAAGAGCATTCTGAACAAAAAACAACAACATCAAAAAGCCCAGATAAAAGGGGGGGGGGGGGGGGGGGTAAAATAAAAACTCTCACTGCTCCTGCTCCTCTCACTGCTCCTCTCACTGCTCCTGCTCCTCTCACTGCTCCTCTCACTGCTCCTGCTCCTCTCACTGCTCCTCTCACTGCTCCTCTCACTGCATCTTTCACTGCTCCTGCTCTTCTCCCTGGGCCCCTTGCTCTTACTCTTCCTCGTCCATACATTACAGTGTTTGTCTTTTTCTGTTTCTGTTTCCAAAAACATCACTCTTCAAAGTCCTCCTTTTATTGTATAAGTTTATTGTATAAAAAATAACCCCTGCCATTGAGTCTAAGCCAGATTGGATTACACAACATTTACACAACATAAATCAGCCAAGATATATTGTTTTCGAACTGATATCATTGCAGAAGCAGAGGTTTTTATACTGTATCTAAGGTTTGGAACATTGTTTTTGCTATTGTGGGATGTTGTGTGGAGGGCTGTACAAAACAGAAGGTCATTTGCTCTGGAATCATTACAGAGGTTGTGTGAGAAAACACTGGCTTGATTAAATCATGTCTGTGAAACACAAATGTCTCTAAGGACCCGCTGGAAAACTAGTCCTGTCTGAACAGGGCTTATGACATTGACTGTTTGATGAGGAGGGATCCGTGGACACATTACTTTTTAACTAGTCTTTCCATTAACACCCATTATTTTCTCTTTTAGACTGATTTGTGGATGCAGAATGATTTATTGCTGAACCAGTATTGTGTTAACATCACAAGATTGATGACACGTTGTGAAAACCGGTCAGATTTGTCTGTCAGCGTATTTTGGCAACTTTGTATAATCTCACCCGACAAAATTGTTTTTTTTTTTTTCTTTTTAATACTACACCTCTAACTTGTGATAAAATCTAAAACTAAGAGGTTAAATTCATTACAATAATGGTTTAGAGGTTTCAGGCTATATAAATTTATGCATTTGACAGACACTTTTATCCAAAGCGACTTACTGTGCATTCAGGCTATCAATTTTTAACTATCATGTGTTCCCGGGGAATCGAACCCCCAACCTTGCACTTGATAGTGCAATACTCTATCAATTGAGCTACAGGAACACTAACATAACATAACATAACATAACTAACATAACACACTAACACTAACTATATGCAGCCATTAGTACTACAGGCATATAGTGGCTATATATCACCAGATGTCACCAAACCCACCAAAATGTTAGTTTTGACTCTCTAAACTTACTGGAATGATTTTTTTACTGAAGTATTAGAAATATAAAGTATTATATAAAAATAGAATGTACATTTCCTGAATATGAGTGGTGCTTGCAGTGGCAAAACTCGCCCCTCGGTTGCTATGGTGTTGCAATGAAGTTGTTACGGTACACTGGATAGTTGCTAGGGCAGTTGCTAGAGTACCCAGTGTGGTTGTTAAGGTAATCGGGGTGGTTACTAGGGTGTTGATATGCAGTTGCTAGGGCGAAACTACTGGTTTCGTCTGGTCAGAGGAGAACTGGCCCCCCAACTGAGCCTGGTTCCTCCCAAGGTTTTTTTCTCCATTCTGTCACCGATGGCGTTTCAGTTCCTTGCCGCCGTCGCCTCTGGCTTGCTTAGTTGGGGTCACTTCATCTACAGCGATATCATTGACTTGATTGCAAATGAATGCACAGACACTATTTAAACTGAACAGAGATGACATCACTGAATTCAATGATGAACTGCCTTTAACTGTCATTTTGCGTTATTGACACACTGTTTTCCTAATGAATGTTGTTCAGTTGCTTTGACGCAATGTATTTTGTTTAAAGCGCTATATAAATAAAGTTGATTTGACTTGACCTGAGGTGTTTGTTACGCAGATGCTAGTTGCCACAGAGATCTTAGCCTGATTAAGCACTTAGCCAATCACTTTTAGCATGGAGCTATTCACTACTAGCATGACTAATATGTTGGAATTCCTGTTTACTAGCATGGGTCAGAAGAACCAACTCCCATGTCTGTATGATGTTCTGATGCAAAGATATAAGACTTACTAAATGGTTGCTAGGGTACTCTGTTTTGGTTGCTAGGGCGTGGCTATGAAGTGTTTAAGGTGATCTGTGATTGGCCGTTTGCTGCACCGAGTCAAACGAGCCCACCCTCATGTTTCTATGACACTTCTATCCAAAGATATTAGTTTGATGATTTTCAATTGAAGTCTATGGAGCCTGTTACTAAGGTGCTCTATATGGTTGCTAGGGCGTGGCCTGATGGCCTCATAGTGATCCTGAGAGTCTGATAAGTTGCCTGAATGAAATGAAAAATACACACTGTTTCAAGGGCGATCCCTCACCATAGTATGTCTATGGGGCAACTTTGGGGCGCTCTTATACCCCACTGCGGGGTATGTTCTCGCACAGCCTGATAGCCTCTCTAAACGTGGTGATTCACATGTTTCGGCGAAATTCTCTCTCTGAGCTACGATCCGTCAAATTTGGCCGCAATGCATTGTCTATGGGATTTTTCGCCCGGTGTACGAACGTCGTACGCCCGATCGCTTATAAAAGTCAGCACACCATTCCCGTATAGGATGCCTGTCTCGTTGGCCTGTGACAAAAACTGCGGGACAAGTTATGTGCCGAAATTTGTATGAATCTATAAAATAATAAGTATGTGAGATAATAATAGTGATGCTTTGCCTCTGGCAAGCACCACTATTAAGCATATTTTACAAAATATAATACTTTCAGGGCTAAATAAATAATAATAAAAAACACCAAAAACCACAAAAAACATAAATCTTTAGTTTTTATTTTATTGAAGACAGTAATATGACATTTATTGAAAAAACAAATGGGATCACAGCCGAGACCTTCGAAGGACAAATTAAGGGCTGCTTTGTGAAGGATGCTTGAGGGTTAAAATAAATGTAATGAACAAATAAAATTAATTACATCTAATTAATTGCAATATTTTGATGTTTTTAATATCACAGCTGCAGTGACTGCTAGAATCTGGAAGTGCTTCTCTCATTACTGCAGAACAGTATTAGAGTACAATCAGGATAAAGACACGAGTCCCTCAGAGAATTCAGACAAAGGAATATTGAATGTAACTTCTACAGGGATATAGAAATGTATAGAAAAATATGAGGTGGCAAGAATGGCCTTTTATCTCACACTCGAGGTTAAAGACTCACCAGTATGTGACAGTGACGTGACATACAGCCAAGTATGGTGACCCATACTCAGAATTTGTGCTCTGCATTTAACCCATCGAAAGTGCACACACACAGCAGTGAACACACACACACACACACACACACACACCGTGAACACACACCCGGTGCAGTGGGCAGCCATTTATGGGGGTTGGGGGTTCAGTGCCTTACTCAAGTGCACCTCAGTCTTGGTATTGTCGGCGTGAGACTCAAACTAATAACCTTAGGATTAGGAGTCAAACTCTCTAACCATTAGGCCTTGTATGGGGCAAAAGGGCCACAATATTCATACAAATATTTCAACTAAAGTAATACGTTTTGCATATTATCTAAGTTAATTGTCAACCCCTTCAATGTTTGTACCATAATCTGCTTTGATACAATAATTTACTTTTATTAACAGTAAATTGCAAAATGGATTTATAAAACAAAAACTGCTTGAAGATCTCATAGTAACTTAATATGACATTACAGCATCTTAATTAAAAGACTGATTATATTTTGTAAGTGATATATTTTTAAATATGATGTTTCATTAAAAATATGGTGATTCTCTTTTTACCTCAAATATCATCCTTTTCATATTTTTCAGTTACTGAAAATCTGTTGATTTAATTACTTTGAAAACAAAACTGAAAACATTAACAAGACATTTGTTTCAAATATAAGCCTGTAATTTTAATGATTTTCATTTGTTCACAAGTCTGTAATAATTTTAATAATTTCCATTATAGAGTCCATCTTTAACCCAATTGTAAACTACCACACACCAGTCACAAAATATAATTATCCAATAAAATTAGTATAATTATATATCAGTATTAATGTATGTTTATAAATACAATTATATACCATTAAAAAACAAAAGTTTATGAGTATAATCCAAAACAAAAAATATATATAAATAAATACAAAAATACAAATTGGCAAATCTTTCTCCAATCCATGAATAACAGATTTACATGAACTCAGTGACATAAAGACTACAATATTTTAATCTGTTTGAAGAGTATTTATATCAGAGGAAACAACATTCATAAATGCTACTTTCCCTAATTCAGTGTAAAAAAAGAAAAGTGATGTCTATTTTCCAAATACACCTGCCCTCTTAACCTCCCCACAATCTTAAACACAAGAGTAATATGTCATAGTTATTGTAATGTTATTCTTTAATATATTTTATTTATTGGGTTTTTAACAGTTACAATTACAATACAATAAAATCTTCCCATCCCTCCCCTCCCTCCCACAGCTTAAGAAAAAAAAACACACAAAAAAAAGAAAAGAAGGGATTAAAAAAATAAAATAATAATAGTATATGAATAATAATAATAATAATGAAAATCTTGAGACAAGACACATGCTAGATTTCCCAGCATTGACAGCAAAGGAACCAAGTATTCCACATTCCCTAGAAGAATTGGCACATCTTCATAAAATACATAGATCACACATTATAAGCTAGTCCAGAAAACAAGAGAACAGACACACACACAAAAATAAAATAATAATAATAATATAGTGGTTTAACAGAAACAGGTATTTATAAAGGACCGGCATGCACATATTAAAAAATATAAATAAATAAATAAAAAACACAGAAGGATGATATAACGAATTGAGGCAGGTTACTCCATTTTAGAGGCAGGGGAGCTCTTTAAAATATCGTATAAAGGGGGACCATATATCTTGAAACTTACGTTTCAAACCCCGTATCATGCATTTAATCTTTTCGAGTTGAATGTAAGACATCACTTCTTTCAACCAGCTGCTATGTGTTGGAGGGTCTGTCCTTTTCCACTGAAATAATATTAAATGCCTTGCCAGTAATGTAGTGTAATGTAGTTTGGCATTGGTGAAATGAAGCCTATGAAGAACCTTAAATTGAACTAAGCCATGTCTCGCACAGGGTGAGGAGGAGTGCACATGGTTTAAAGCATCCTCCCATTCTCCATCTGTAATTTCTCTCCTTAAATCACTTTGCCAGTCTTTGCGGGTATCTTCCAAGCTCTGTGGGTCTATAGAAGTTATAATAGAGTATATGCTAGATAGACCTCTACTATGCCATTTCAGATCAAGCAATGTATCCATAGGCGAGGCAGGGGGTAATCCTGGAAAGGAGACAAAAACCTTCTTGATGAAACTCCAAATCTGCAAGAATCTTAAAAAGTGGGATCTTGGTAAGGCAAAATTACGTACAAGCTCTTCAAAAGAGCAAAAAGTATTATCAATATTTAAGTCTCTTAGAAGCCTAATCCCCTTCTCTTCCCAGACACAAAAAGCAGAGTCCACATAGGATGGTGGGAATAGACAATTAGAGACCATAGGACCTAGAATGGAAGCTGATTGCAAACCAAAATGTCTTCTAAATTGGGCCCACATTTTTAAAGTATGAGTCAGTACAGGATTGGGGGTGGAATTATAATTTTTCCCCACCAGGGGGAGAGAAGAGCAAATTAGAGAACTAAGTTTGAAGTTAGCACATGATTGTTCCATTTGCACCCATAAAGGGGTATTTTGAGGATCTACACTAGGTAGCCAATAGATTATTTTTTGAACGTTGCTTGCCCAATAATAAAATAACAGATTAGGTAGCGGCATCCCTCCCTGAGATTTTAATCTCTGCAAAAAAGTCTTCCTAATGCGAGGGGTCTTATTCCCCCACAGGAAGGAGGTGTTTAGACTGTCCAGTTTAGTAAAAAAAATTATTCCTGATAAAAACAGGTATATTCGAAAATAAGTGAGTGATCGGGAAAAACTCGCTCTTACTCATGTTAAGCTTATAGCCAGATAACTTGCCAAACTCCTTTATTAGTGAAATAATTTGAGGTATTGAGGAGGTTGGGTTTGATGCATACAATAAGATGTCATCTGCATATAATGAAATTTTATGCTCTGTACCATGTCGTGTAATACCTTTAAAATTTACTGACTGACGGAGCGCAACAGCCAGGGGCTCAATTGATAGGGTGAATAAGAAGGGAGAGAGAGGGCACCCTTGTCTGGTGCCCCGGTACAGAGGGAAGTATTCAGAGTATACATTATTTGTGCACACTGAAGCAATCAGGGAGGTATATAATAATCTAATCCATGAGATTAACTCTGTAGGAAACCCAAACTGTTTAAGGGTGTTAAATAGGTATTCCCACTCTACCCTGTCAAAGGCCTTTTCAGCATCGAGAGAGATTACTGCTTCAAGTTTGCCTGGGGGGAATTTGTGTATATTATATTATATAGTCGTCGTAAATTATTAAATGGGTTACGGCCTCGAATTTAATCCTGTTTGGTCAGTCGAAATTATAGTCGGAATTCAAGTCGGGTTCAAGGCGCAGCGCAAGAATTTTGGACAAAACTTTAAAATCCGCATTCAGAAGTGAGATTGGCCTGTATGATTCTCAACGAGTGGGATCCTTACCCTCCTTTGGGATAAGAGAAATTGAGGCTTGCGTAAGCGTTGGGGGAAGAGTTCCTGTATCGAACAACTCATTATAAACAGCCACAAGAAGCGGGCCCAGCAAGGATGCAAACTTCTTATAAAATTCTATCGGGAATCCATCTGGTCCCGGAGCTTTGCTGCTCTGCATTGCTGCAATAGCCTGCGCAACTTCTGCTGCAGTCACAGGCCTACCTAGGTCGGAGTAAAGGTCAGAATTAATAGTTGGTAAATCTATTTTCTTAAAGAAGGAATCTAAAATTGCAGAATCATTCGGATACTCTGAAGTGTATAGGGTAGAATAAAAATGAACAAAACTGTCGTTAATTTCTTTAAGATTATGTACCATGGATCCAGATGGGGCCTTAATATGAGTTATCATTTTAGAATTATTTAATTGACGAGATTGAAGAGCTAATAATTTACTGGCTTTATCCCCAAATTCATAAAATGCATGTCGCGTTTTTAACAACCTCTTCTCTTCATGTGCAGTTGACAGCAAGCTATACTCGGACTGAAGACTTACTCTTTCTTTGTATAAGCGAGGGCAGGGAGAGATGGCGTACTTTTCATCTAACCTGCTAATAGCTTCTGAAATATTTTAGAGAGTTCTTTCTTTTTAGCATAAGAGGAGAAAGAGATTATTTTGCCCCGCAAATACGCTTTCAATGCCTCGCATAGTACAGATCTGGATATATCGTGCCTGTCATTTACTTCTAAATACATATTTATCTCTTTAGTTAGAAAAATAATGAATTCTTCATCTGCCAAGAGTAAAGTATTTAGTCTCCAGGGTTTGAAGGAAGAATGTTGAGCTGGTAAACGAAGCACAAAAGAGGAAGGAGCATGATCAGATATAACAATGCTATGATACCTACTAGATGAGACAAAGGGCATAATACTCTTATCCACTAAGAAAAAATAAATGCGACTATATTAGTGATGAACAGGAGAGAAAAAGGAGAATGTTCTGGAGGAAGGGAAAATAAATCTCCAGGGGTCTAATAGTCCAAATTGGTCACAGAAATGTTTAATGTTTGTAGCTGCCTTAGAAGGCTGTATGACTCTAGAAGAGGACCTATCCAGCGAAGTGTTCAAAACACAGTTAAAGTCCCCTCCTATAATTAAAGCATAATCATCAGCAGGTGGAATAGATGTGAAGACTTTGCTGAAAAAATTACTGTCATCAAAGTTAACAAGGATACAAGTTAACAAGGGGCATAAATGTTAACAAGGATAACTTGCCTGTCGAGCAGGCGGCCTGTGACGATAACATAGCGACCCAAGTAGTCACTAATAACCTTTTCGCTGGTGAAAGATATGTTCTTCTTGATAAGAATAGCAGTACCTCTGCCTTTTGCATTAAAGCTTGAATGGAATACCTGTCCTCCCCAACTCCGCCTAAGTTTAATTACATCTGAATTAAGAATATGTGTTTCTTGTAGAAAAGCAATGTCTGCGTTTAATTGTCGTAAGTGAGAAAATATCTTATTTCTTTTAATGACATTGTTCATGCCTTTCACGTTCCATGTTATAAAATTTATATCACATTTATTAACGTTGGTCATGCTATCAAAAAGTATTGGTAAATGAACAAGTCAAATCTAGTGAATCTGCCACAACACAACACATGAGCACCTTGACTCTGAACAGCGTATGGTAAGAAAAAATAAATAAAAATACTACTAATAATACAAAAAATTAAAGGAGAATTCAAATTCCCCTCCCGCCCCCTCCCACCTTCAAACAACGACCATCTGCTGGTATACTAAGAACCATAACTCCCCAGCCCGTGTTCCTGCTCCTTGAAACTAAGTTGCTATTGATAGAAGAAATAAGTGACATTAACATGAACTAAAGAGTGTGGAACAGTCCAAACTTAAATAAGTCTCTTCGTTATCATCACCACTCGAGCCATGCAGTCTAATACAGAACCTGCGCTCAGCGGGAAACAAAAGTGGAATCACGTACGACTACATTATCTGCCGTGATGTGAATTCCTACTCACTCGTAGAATGCAATTCCCGCTCCTCTGAGTTCAGCCTTTACCTGGTTAAATGCCGCTCTCCGCTTTGCAACATCAGTGCTTACATCTGGGTAGAAGTGTATACGCGATCCTTTGTATAACACCTGTCCCTTTTCTCGTGCCAAACGGAGAATCAATTCCCTCATCTGGTAGTGATGACATCGCACGATGAACGGCCTGGGGGCTTGATTAGCTTTCGGCGGGGGAGCTAGAGAACGGTGAGCCCTGTCCACTTCCGGCTTTTTGGCGAAACTCTGTTCACCAAATACCTCGAGAACCAGTGCTTCAATAAATGCAGAAGGATGAGAGCCCTCGGGGATACCGGTCACATGAATATTGTTCCTCCTGGATCGATTTTCCAAGTCATCGAGTTTGGCCCTCAGTTTTTCGCTATCTTTCTAAAGCGCTGAGCAGGTAGATTCCAGGACAGTAACACGACCATCCACGTCGGTAAGGGATTCTTCCACATCCTTCAGTTTCTGTTCTTGCTCTAATAATGAAGTTTTCACCGCAGAGATAGATGATTTAAGCTCTGCAAGGATCTCCACTCTGAGCGCGGCTACCTCAGATCTAATCCCGCCAAGGAGTTCCCTGATATCCCCCTGACTCGAGGTGGCCCCGTCCACACTCTGAATTTTGCCAGCAACCTCAGTAATATCGGCCATCTTTTTAGCGTTGTTTCTCGGCATGTTTCCTACTGAGGGTCGTGAATAGTATTTCAAACGATGTCACCGAAGAAGTGCTGAATAAGTCGATAATTAAACAAGAAACGTGCGGAGCAGAGAACTTAACGACTTCTCACGCCGCCATTTTACCGGAAGTCCGTAATGTTATCCTTAATATTTTAACATTATTGCATGTATAATACTACAAAATGTTTGAAGAATGATAATGATAAACTAGTTCAGTATCAGGAATCATGTGAGTAGAGTTAGCTTGTGCTTTTGCTGGCAAGTTAAAATCTCTATAGCAGTGATCCTGGTGTGTAGAAAAAGTAGAGCTCATACAAACACACACACACTCTCACACTAAATCTTAAACACAGTCTCAGAGATCATTCATGATCTTCTCTCTCTGCAGGCTGAGGGGATGCAGTATTGGAGAGGAAGGCTGGTCTTCTCTGATTTCAGCTCTGAGATCAAACCCCTCACACCTGACAGAACTGGGTCTGAATGTTAATACACCAGGAGACTCAGGAGTGAAGCTGCTCTCTGCTCTACTGGAGGATCCACACTGTAAACTGGAGAAACTACAGTGAGTGTTGTTATATTACTGAACACAACAAACTGTGTGAAAATACTGCCAAACAAAAACATTTCATGTTAAAGGGATATTTCACACAAAAATGAAAATTATGTCATCACTTTACTTTTCTTAAAGGCATTTCAAAACAGTATGACTTTATTTCTGGAAAATATTTCTGAAGATATTTTGAGAAATGTTTTTGTCCACTCAATGGAAAGCAATGGTGCCCAAACTTTGGTTGCCAACAATATTAAAAATATCATGTTTTGTGTTTCACAGAAGAAAGAAGCTCATACAGGTTATGAACAACATGGAGGGAAGAAAATTATATTGTTTATATTGTAGGGTGAACAAATCATTTAAACATCAAAATGTAAATTTTCAAATACATTGATTATACTGAATGTGCCCAAAACATTTGAATGTTTGTATATACACTTTTAGACCACTGAACAACAAAGTACATACTGTAAGTGTGCGCCAAAACTATATAAATTTGCAGTAATTAATTGGAAGTAGCTTCACATATAAAGTACTATATATATATGCTGCTTATAGAATTATAGAATTATATTTCCTGCTCATAGAATTACAGTGTAATGAAAATTGTCCTTTAAATTAAAATACTGGCAGCACATTTGCCTGTAGTTTACTTTAATTTTACAGCTCTTTGGAGACTTTACATTGTTATTGTAATACACTAAATTAAAGATACAGATACATAATTACAAAAATGACAGACTGACCATCTTTCTCCAATCCATGTATAACAGATTTACATGTACTCATTGCAATATTTTGATGGAGCCTTGTATAAAACCAGCACTGTAGTGTTTTTCTACATACTGTAGCACCAAGTCTTGAACATTTTATTCTGTTTGAGGAGTATTTATATAAGAAGAACAGCATTAATAAATGCTACTTTTTATGCTGTCAGGTCTGCAGCTCTCACTCTTAGATTCATCTTTGAGCAACTGATGTTATGTATTTATTATCTCTGAACTGGAGTCTTATTGTTAAATAATGTAGTTAGTATGATACATTCTTACCTGACAAATAAAACATTAGATTTAATTTATTCTGATCTCTTCTGAACTCATCGTGACTAGTAGATCATGTGGAGGCTGATGTTTCCTCAAATCTGTGTCCAGGACAGAACAGACTAAAGGCTCATGGTTGAATGGAGCAGCAGGAACATCATCAGAGACCTTTTGATTTCTGTCTAGCACTGACTTAGCAAGTTGTGCTGAAGTGACTAACAAACTACACTTTTTGTTCTGAGCAAGCAGTAGACGAGTGATTTAAAGATATAAGTTAACCTTCTTATGAAGGTATAAGTTAACCTTGTAGTGAATCTGTTCAGTTCAGACCGGAGAGTTTGTAAAAGGGAGATCCATGACTTCCGGTCGGTGTGAGACTCAAATGTGACAACGGGTCTCTGATGAATCAATAACTGAAAGTATCCACCTTGCACAACAAACCAGTGTGTTCATAATTAAGATGTTACATTAAAATAATATGGTAAGACACACCAATTTGTAATATCAAGCAGCAGAACAAGCTGTTTTGTACAGTTAAAAATAGCTGGAAGGAACTGAGACCAGAAGTAAGAGCCATAAGACTTACAAATGAAAAGGATGTCCAGAATAATAAAATACCTAAATTAATTTTATCCAATATTTGCGATTAGTTACTAATTAGAAACACATTCTGAATTTAATAATAATCACTTGAAAATTTGAGTCAGATTAAACATAGAGCTACAATAATATTTAAACTCAATCCAAATTAAGTGAACTGAACCGCAAGTAAAATATATGTCATAGTTATACTAAAAAGTTACTCTTATTTTAACATTATCACCTATATGATATTACAAACTAGTTCAGCATCACAATCATGAATCATGTGGGTAGAGTGCATTTAAATTAATGTTTTAGCTGCTGGCAAGTTAAAATCTCTATCGCGCTGATCCTGGTGTGTAGAAAAAGTAGAGCTCATACAAACACACTCAAACACACTCTTACTCTAAATCTTAAACACAGTCTCAAAGATCATTCATGTTCTTCACTCTCTGCAGGCTGAGGGGCTGCAGTATTGGAGAGAAAGGCTGTGCTGCTCTGATTTCAGTTCTGAGATCAAACCCCTCACACCTGACAGAACTGGATCTGAGAGGTAATACACCAGGAGACTCAGGAGTGAAGCTGCTCTCTGCTCTACTGGAGGATCCACACTGTAAACTGAAGAAACTACAGTAAGTTACTGAGTCAATGCTTTCATTTATCATCTTGTATTAAAGCAGATCTTAGTGTATTTTATCTTTCTCTTTATTGTACAGTATTTGACAGTGGAAACTCCACGAGCTCCAAACAACTGAATCAAAACAACACGTCTTGAACAAGACTGTCACCTGGACATTAAGCCCCTGGGGTCGAAGCATCAGTGCGGTCTGTGTAATATTTTCTTGATGACCGTGAACAGAACTAAAAATACTTTGATCATTTTTGATCGTACAGATAAGAATAAGGTATTGTTTTAAACTGCACAGGGTTTACTTTTTTTGTTTATTCACAATAATAATAATAAAAATTATAATAATCAAATAAAAAGACATGCTGGCTATTAACAATCAAATGAAATCACTATCAACTAAATTCATAGATGGATTGTGAATAAATGTTATGTTTAAATATAACATTGTAATATAGAAATATTTAATGATTGCAAAAATGAAATAAGATACTTTTTGTAATGTGGTGTTTGGGTTTTTTTCATGTTCTTGTTTTCATGTCTCTTATTTTGTAGTTTGTTTCTTGCTGTGTGTCATACTTCCCTTGCCCTCATGTATCTCTCCCTTGTGGATGTGTCGTGTTCTGATTGGTTTATTGTCTTGTCATGTGATTATCAGTTCTGTTTGCTCATTGGTTTGTTCATTGTCTGCTATAAGTAGTCATGTTTTGGCCACTGTCCCTTGTCATGTATTAATGTTGTATCCTGCTGTTGGTGAGTCTAGTCTGTTCATGTCTAGTCTACTCAAGTCTGTTCAAGTCAAGTCTTTGTTTATTGTTTGTTTATTGTTTGGATTTTGGATCACTCTGTAAATAAACTGCACTTGGGTTCTCACAACGCTTGCCTTCATTGGACTCGTTACACTTTTTTAAATATGAAACTACAGCTGCCAGTAGGTGGCAGCAAGTGACTGTTTAATGAGTGAGTTGTATCAACTGAGTCGTTTAAAAATCTGATTCAACTAACTTTGCAAACGATTCAGCGGTTTTGCTGTTTGTTCTCATTTCTTTCTGATGGAGCAAAAACTGACTTTTGTGTCTAAAATTAGGGTATCTTCCAATAATTAGTATTTTTTTTTAATACTGAAATCTGAAAAATGGCACATATTTCATAATAATTGTCCTCCGCTTCTATTGATTCTTAACATGTTTATTTCTACTACATTTGATCTCTTTCTCTTCATTAAACAGCCAAATTATTAATGGCTTAACTGTACTGAGGCAGAGCCTTTGTTGCTTTGACACGGTCTGATCAATAGCTAACTATCAAAATCTGTGTAGCAAAGCTGTGCAACACTGCAGAGCGGGGAGAATGTAACGGCTGTCTATAATAATTGGTAAATGCATTGTTGTCTTTAATAATGTTTTTTTTTTAAAGACAGGAACGATGAATGTGTGTTGTGCACAGACCAACGGCCAAGGCAAGGACTTTCCTTAAATATATTAAATCTCAGTTTGTTTTTCCACCAAACCCTAACAGATCTGATTGTGAGTAGAGTTGTTCCGATTCCGATACAAGTATCGGAAATATCTCCGATACCACAACAAATTCTGACATCGGCATCGGCGAGTACATGAACCCATATACCGATCCAATACCATTTTCTTAAACGAGACCTAGTTTTGACCGCTAGCTTTGCCTAACCGCTGCACGGTTCTTCTTCGCTGCTCAGAATGCATTGCAAACACAGGAAGTTGTGCTGTGTTGCCACAAGCAACCCGTTTAGAGCAGCGTAGAAGATATGAAAACGCGTTAGCAGCACTGATCTATATATGACTGGATTGCTCATCGCAATCTAAACTGCCAACAGACATAATAAATCAGTGGTTAGCAGTATGTTTCTGTAGTACCGGTAGTTACCGACTCCCGAGTATATTCGGTACCCACAGCTGCGTTCAGTTGCTTCTGTGTTAATCAAAGTGCAGGGCCCCAGACAGTAGCTGAATATATACTAGTGTCTGTGAATATTAAACTGCAAAATACTATTTAAATATTACTCCTGCAAATTCTACATCTCTGTGGGTGACGGGCGCAGATGCGCGGGAGCTCGCTGTTTTGTAGTCTCTGCTGTGTGTCACTATATGAGGACACGAACGCATAAACCATCACTTCATGAGAATTTCATTTGAGAAAACTGTCATATCATAAACACAGACACTCAAAGTTCTTCATGGCAGTCCATTAAAAAATTGTTTTGGTTTAACATGAGTAAATTGACAATATATTAAGCTACTGTTGTAGCCTACAGTAGATTTAGCTATGTCTCTATGTAGTAATAATAATAAGTCTCTATTAATAATAATAATTATGCCTAGACGTTTGCTTGTATTTGACTTGTTTTGTTGTAAAGAGATTGTATGATTAATATATCATTTTTTATATTCCTAGGCTTATTTGTTGCAGTTTTTTATACAGTTATATTATAAAACTAAAATACCTTTTTACGTTTGCGGTGTTAGATTTTTGGCTGCATTTGAAGTTCTTTTTCGCTTAAGAAAATAAATAATACTGTCAAATTCATGTCAGATAATAAAAATACTGTAATGAATAGAGTAGTTCACCATGTATTTATTCATGTTTTATTAAGGGATCAGTCTTAAGTACACCATAAAGTAATTCTAGCAATTTACACAGGGCTAGTTGTATATACAGCTGTATTTACAGATACACACCCAGGTATCGGATCAGTACTTGGTATCGGCCGATACCCTGAGCCCAGGTATCAGAATCGGTATCGGGAAGAGAAAAAGGGTATCGGAACATCTCTAATTGTGAGAGTGTAATGTTTGTATTTGAACACTGCGTGTGACAGCATGAGCATGCTGATCATGATTTTGATTGTAAAATGACTGTAATACTGTGTCCAAAGTGAAAGAGCTCTGTCTGGAGGTCTGGGGTTTCATGAGACAGCAGCTACCAATCTCTACTCGTCACCTTTCACTCCCTCTCAAGGATTTGACCGAGTTAGAGAAACCAGAGCGGATCGTTCAACTAAAGATGCCAGACGTGTGATGGTCATTTAAGAGTTATTTATATTGATTTTTATTTGTTTATTTTGAGAAAAGAACATTTTTCATTCAACACACATCTACCAGGTGAATGCTGTTTTTAATGTTTTCTAGCAGGAAAACTACATCACCATGACATTTATTTGTAACATATCCATGTTTTGTGTGAATATGTCCCTGACACTCTTTTCTCTTTCTGAATGAGTTTCTCTCTTTTGTTGAACACGAAAGAAAATGTGTTAAAGAATGTTAGTAACCCACACTGTAAAAAATCCAATTAACAAAATATTGCAAGGGCAAAAATATTTAAGTTGAGCCAATTTTATAGCTTGGATTTAGTGGAGAGGACATATTATATTACACAAATAGATTTAAAAAACGTTGAATGAACGGTTATTTTCAAATCCAGTCAACAGTGAGTTATGCTAATGTTGACTAAATTAATAAAAACTAATCCAACCAACACTGAGATCATTCTGCACGTGCACGAGCCTGAGTGACTTCACGGGAGAAACATCATATCAAGTTCATGAGTCAGGTAAGTGACACTTAATAAATGTTACTCATTTTATCGATAAAAACATACAGCATATACGATGTTTTGAGTAGATATATAGAAGTGTTTTATAGTCGTATGTCAGAAGAAAAATAAAAATTAAGGCTTTGTTATGTCAAGTTCACGCGTCAACTGAATTTGTACCCACATGGAAAGAACCTATATGTGGATATATGCGCATATATGAAACCTATATGCAGTGTATATGCACATATATGCTGCATATATGCACATATATGATAATATATGTGCTGCATATATGCGTATATATGCCACATATAGGCAAAATTGAGGTGCATATATTTGCATATACAGGATATAAGCCCTATACATACAAGATATGTCTTCTATAAAGCTAATGGCAGGATCTGGTCATTTTGTAGCTCATATCCACTGATCTATAATATAGATCAGTGCTCATATCTAATTTGTGAGATAACTCATATTTTCTATTATAAAGGCAAAAAGAATTAACGAAAAAAATTATGCAAGAGCTTATGTATGTGCGAACACGTGAAATTGGTATCACAAGTAATTGGCATGTTATGGAATTTAACTATGGCAATATATTAACATGATATACAGAGCCGGACAGTAACGGAGTACATTTACTTGAGTACAGTACTTAAGTACAATTTTGAGGGATCTGTACTTTACTCGAGTATCATTTTTGGGGAGTACTCATGACTTTACTCAAGTACATTTGAGAGGCAAATATTGTATTGTACTCCGCTACATTTCTATCCATGACCGTAAGTACCGTTACTTCTTCGGCCCCGTCCAGACGGAGACGGACCCCCGATCTTTTTTTCCCTCGTCTCAAGAAATATCCCCAATAGTATGTTTCTGCACAACTGGAGGCTGCAGATTCAGGACCACAGATCTAGGACCGCAGTTCTAGGACCCGTTTTTCGTGACAGCGCCACCTACCGTACTGGACAATATAGCGATGGCTGCAGTTTCAGGACCGCAGTTCTAGTACACCGTTGGTTTAGTTTGTAGTCACGTTACATGGGATATAGCATCAATATATTAATCTCAGTAATATTGTTTTTAAATGTTATTTGTGATTCAAAATGCAGCAGAGGTTAATTACGAAGTGTGCTTTGAGTCACAATTTTACATTTAAACATGAATTTATGTAGTACCCTAACCGCCTGGATAGGGGAGATATACAGTCAATAAAAGACACAGGACACGGAGCTGCTGCAATATCTTCTGAGTCTCTGTATTGTCTCACAATAATGCAAATAATTCTGCATTCTCATGTCATATAAAACGTATAACAACATATCTCTTTTAGAGAAAAACACAATATATGGAAAAAATATATAGAATTACTCACAGCTTCTCAACAGGTACGGTTTCCATCAATTAAACAAATAATTTCAATAGAAACTTGAATTACACATTAATACTACTACGTGCTGTATATTGCATACAATATTCACATGTGATACTCTACATTTTAAACGTGTCGTTTACAATGTCTTCAACATTTTTAAACTTCTTAAATTAGCTCAAGAAAGCATGTCAGCAAAACTAATTAACGTTATCTCTTTACACACCATTAGTATGAACACATATTACAGTTTCTCTTATGAATCAACAGATTACTTTTCTTTAAGCACTGTCACCTGTAACTTAATTGTTAAATTAGTTCTCAGAAACACCAGTTTGGTATTCATTCACTCCGTTTTCACATTTCTATGACCGCATGGTCTCTGCCATCAGTTTAGCATTCACCAGTTGTACACGTGATAACTTAGACACGCGGTAAACTTGAACCGAACTTTTAAACATAAATACACAATGCATACACTTCAAACAATGACACTTGCCATTTTTACAGCCTTGACTTACATAAAGTGTATTTCCACTACAATTTACTAATATCATACCTGGTTAGGGGAGATATACAGTCAATAAAAGACACAGGACACGGAGCTGCTGCAATATCTTCTGAGTCTCTGAGCAGCGCGCCCCCTCCCCCAAGTATAGGTCTCTGCAGGAAAGTAATGGGAGTTACGAGATCAAGGTGTTTTTACACCATGATACCTGATTAGTTGATGTAATAGTGACGTTAGGTTTAGGGATGGGGTTGGGTAAGGGGGATCATTTAGATTGCATGATTCAGAAACACCCAGCAGTTTCAAAACACCCACATGGTGATAAACGCCCACTTTTGCTCTGCAGAGACCTAAGTCTCCCCTCCCCCAGCAAGTGAAAGTCCCAAGGCAAAAGTAATCAAATAATCGATCATCCATACTAGGTAAGGAATACCAATCACCATCATCCAAAATAATACACTATGCCTTAACGGCATTTAGTTTATTTTTTAATGACAACAACATTTTCTCATGACACTAATTATTATTAATTATATATATATATATATATATATATATATATATATATATATATATATATATATATATATATATATATATATATATATATATATATATATTAATACTGTATATATTTTTTTAACCACCACATTTACACAAAATATAAATTAAATATAAGTTTTGTAAAATTGATGTATATCAATTTTAAAACAATTGTAAAAAATGAAGAACCTTAAAAGTCTTAGTCTTTTGAATTATACAGTATATAGATTAACCTCCTTAAGGTGAATTAGCTCATTATCAGGTAAGTTAAAGTGGAATCAGCGTATGGAGTCACTAAATTACAGCCGACATTTTAAAAGTTGTTGAGAGGCAAGACACAAGAATGATTCAAGAATGTTTATATATATATATATATATATATATATATATATATATATATATATATATATATATACAGTGAGGAAAAGAAGTATTTGAACATCCTGCTATTTTGCAAGTTCTCCCATTTGGAAATCATGGAGGGGTCTGAAATTGTCATCGTAGGTGCATGTCCAGTTTTAACTATTTATTTGTATGATACAGCTGCAAATAAGTATTTGAACACCTGAGAAAATCAATGTTAATATTTGGTACAGTAGCCTTTGTTTGCAATTACAGAGGTCAAACATTTCCTGTAGTTTTTCACCAGGTTTGCACCCACTGCAGGAGGGATTTTGGCCCACTCCTCCACACTGATCTTCTCTAGATCAGTCATGTTTCTGGCCTGTCGCTGAGAAACACGGAGTTTGAGCTCCTTCCAAAGATTCTCTATTGGGTTTAGGTCTGGAGACTGGCTAGGCCACGCCAGAACCTTGATATGCTTCTTACAGAGCCACTCCTTGGTTATCCTGGCTGTGTGCTTCGGGTCATTGTCATGTTGGAAGACCCAGCCTCGACCCATCTTCAATGCTCTAACTGAGGGAAGGAGGTTGTTCCCCAAAATCTCGCAATACATGGCCCCGGTCATCCTTTTCTTAATACAGTGCAGTCGCCCTGTCCCATGAGCAGAAAAACACCCCCAAAGCATGATGCTACCACCCCCATGCTTCACAGTAGGGATGGTGTTCTTGGGATGGTACTCGTCATTCTTCTTCCTCAAAACACGTTTAGTGGAATTAAGACCAAAAAGTTCTATTTTGGTCTCATCTGACCAAATTACTTTCTCCCATGACTTCTCTGGATCATCCAAATGGTCATTGGCAAACTTAAGACGGGCCTGGACATGTGCTGGTTTAAGCAGGGGAACATTCCGTGCCATGCATGATTTCAAACCATGACGTCTTAGTGTATTACCAAAAGTAACCTTGGAAACGGTGGTCCCAGCTCTTTTCAGGTCATTGACCAGCTCCTCCCCTGTAGTTCTGGGCTGATTTCTCACCTTTCTTAGGATCATTGAGACCCCGCGAGGTGAGATCTTGCATGGAGCCCCAGTCCGAGGGAGATTGACAGTCATGTTTAGCTTCTTCCATTTTCTAATGATTGCTCCAACAGTGGACCTTTTTTCATCAAGCTGCTTGGCAATTTCCCCGTAGCCCTTTCCAGCCTTGTGGAGGTTTACAATTTTGTCTCTAGTGTCTTTGGACAGCTCTTTGGTCTTGGCCATGTTAGTAGTTGGATTCTTACTGATTGTATGGGGTGGAAATGTGTCTTTATGCAGCTAACGACCTCAAACGGGTGGATCTAATTTAGGATAATAAATGGAGTGGAGGTGGACATTTTAAAGGCAGACTAACAGGTCTTTGAGGGTCAGAATTCTAGCTGATAGACAGGTGTTCAAATACTTATTTGCAGCTGTATCATACAAATAAATAGTTAAAAAATCATATATTGTGATTTCTGGATTTATTTTTTAGATTATGTCTCTCACAGTGGACATGCACCTACGATGACAATTTCAGACCCCTCCATGATTTCCAAGTGGGAGAACTTGCAAAATAGCAGGATGTTCAAATACTTATTTTCCTCACTGTATATATATATATATATATGTATATGTGTGTGTGTGTGTGTGTGTGTGTGTCATTTTTGCGACAACATCACAACAGCACCAAAGTGAACCCCTTTTCCATCAGTTGCTTCATGGATAGAATGGCTGAGAGAGCGAGAGACAGAGAGAGATAAATAAGAAACATTTGTTTAACATATTCAACTGGAATATATATATATATATATATATATATATATATATATATATATATATATATATATATATATATATATATATATATATATATGAAAAGTGAAAGTCCTTGCAGCATGTGGTGCATCTCTTCAATCCGGGCAGGGATCTCCCTTTTTGGATTGTTATATGCAGGGCCGCGGGAAGTAATTTTGAACAGGGGGTGCGGGGATTTTTTTTTTTTTAGACAAAAAACCTATGAGCCTATAGGCCTATTTAAAATACATTTTAAAAATAAATACATTGAGATTTACTACTTTATTGTCATATACACTTCAGTGCACAGCCAGCCAGGGTCTGAAACACACAGACATCAGTTCTCAGATATGCGCAATGCGCTATTAATCTGAAGCAGAAGCAGAATCAGAAATAAAAGTTTAATAATCGAAAGAAAACGAAATAATTACTTTCATTACAATTTCAGATAGCCTATCCGTACATGCAACTTATTTAGATACAACAAATAATATTACAACAAAATATAATATTAATCAAACTTATAACGCTATAACTTATAACACAATAACGCTAAAACAATGCAATCGGTTTGGTCAGCTGGCTTGAGTCACTGCACGTTTATGTCACACGCAACTCTATTAACTCCAAAATCTTTTTACGCACACCACAAGGAAATAATCTCTGACTATTTAAGCAATTTGTTTATTGAACAGTTTTCCACATCCATTAGTATGCAAAGAACACACGCACAGTATAAAGCTTTCTGTCTCCATCTCCAACCTTTTTACACAAACCACAAGGAAATAATCTCCGACTATTTAAACGTTATTTAACAGTTATCCACAACCATTACGCAAAGAACACACGAACGAAATAATACTCTCCATCCCCACCACCTTACAAAAATACTATAATGTACTACTTACAATTGCTTGGCTAGTCAAAGCTGATCCCACACTTGTTGCCAAAAAAATAAATGTTACAAGAGCGGCAGCACAATGCTCTTACCTGAGCTACATGCAGGCGGGGTGCCCTGGTTACAGGTGTCCAAATGTCGAGGTGCGCTGTATTATATAAAGATGGATGTATTCTGCATGGAACGAGCGGGAAACCTCGTTACTCGGCGATACTTGAACCTGCCTGCCTGACGTTGACAACATAACTTCCGAACCCGTGTTGATTAAGCCTCAGAATATGAAATTAAAATCCAAAATATACGTAATAGCCTATGTGTGTCAAAATCATTTTCTAAAATATTCATAAGGAATTTATAAATTGTGCAAAATATTTTAATAGGCCTACATTTTTTTTTATCTCCCTCTCGTCACTAGCACCCCCAGCACCCCCACTTCCCGCGGCCATGGTTATATGTATCTTGAAAAAGAGAGAGCCTACTTGTTAGAATATTTTGAGATCATGAAAATATCCCTAGTGCCTTTTTTAATCATCTGTCCTACAATGAGCCTAACCAAATCCATAAAATCACTTCATATTGGCCATGCAGAACATGACAGAAACTAACACATGATATCAATGGACTGTATGTGGAGTAGACCTGCAGATTAGGCCAAATTGTATTCAAACAATTGAATCCAAACGCCTCATTCATCATTGCAAAACAATGCCAAAACAACAGGCTAACACATACTGCAACTAGGCAGTCAGTGCAGTTTAATTATGAAAGATATTTTATACATAAATATGGTAAAACAACGACTATTAAGCCAGTATTCACACTAATACATTAAGCTGCAGGTAAATCTTACAAACCTTACATCAACCATGCTCTTGTCATCTAAGTTTAATAAGTTTAATTAATGTGCAGGCTAGATTCACTTATAATACTTCGTCATTAAAACTCAACAAGGATTTATGAAATCATGGCCACGAATTAACTTTGTAGTAATTAATAAAACTAGCTCACAAATTCTTAATTTGGTGGGAATTAATTATTAATTCATAGTTAGCAGTTCTCACTATGTAATCTTCACACCGTTTAAACGTTATAAAATAAAACTTAATTAAATATCGGTACTCACCGTCTGATTGCTGTCCACGTCGTCCATCTTTAATTAGTTTTGATCCAGTACGGTAGGTGGGGCTGTCACAAAAAAACTAGGGTCCTAAAACTGCGGTCCTGAAACTGCAGCCTCCGGTTGTGCAGGAATAGAGTGCCGAAGTTATGACGTCACTTTGTAGGCCAAAACGCGAAAGTGAGTCAGCATTTTAGCACTACGGGTTCCCTCGCCCTAAAGTCTATGGATTTTTTGAATGGGTTTTTGCTAAATCGCCTGAAATAAGGTCTGTGGTTAACAATAATAATAATAATAATAATTCCTTACATTTATATAGCGCTTTTTCTAGACACTCAAAGCGCTTACATAGTCAGGGGGTATCTCCTCATCCACCACCAGTGTGCAGCATCCACCTGGATGATGCGACGGCAGCCATAGTGCGCCAGAACGCCCACCACACACCAGCTTACTGGTGGAGAGGAGACGGAGTGATGAAGCCAATCAGCAGATATGGGATTGTTAGGAGGCCATGATGGTCAGAGCCCAATGGGCGAATTGAGCCAGGATGCCGAGGTCACACCTCTACTCTTTTCGAAAGACATCCTGGGATTTTTAATGACCACAGAGAGTGCACAAAGCCTCTAAATATTTTCACGTTTTGATTTATGACATAAAACCCACAAGTTATAACCTGCTTGTGATTTTTTTTAAACTTTGTATATATGAAAAGTGAAAGTCCTTGCAGCATGTGAAAGTCCTAAACAGCAATTTGTTTATTGAACAGTTTTCCACATCCATTAGTATGCAAAGAACACACGCACAGTATAAAGCTTTCTGTCTCCATCTCCAACCTTTTTACACAAACCACAAGGAAATAATCTCCGACTATTTAAACGTTATTTAACAGTTATCCACAACCATTACGCAAAGAACACACGAACGAAATAATACTCTCCATCCCCACCACCTTACAAAAATACTATAATGTACTACTTACAATTGCTTGGCTAGTCAAAGCTGATCCCACACTTGTTGCCAAAAAAATAAATGTTACAAGAGCGGCAGCACAATGCTCTTACCTGAGCTACATGCAGGCGGGGTGCCCTGGTTACAGGTGTCCAAATGTCGAGGTGCGCTGTATTATATAAAGATGGATGTATTCTGCATGGAACGAGCGGGAAACCTCGTTACTCGGCGATACTTGAACCTGCCTGCCTGACGTTGACAACATAACTTCCGAACCCGTGTTGATTAAGCCTCAGAATATGAAATTAAAATCCAAAATATACGTAATAGCCTATGTGTGTCAAAATCATTTTCTAAAATATTCATAAGGAATTTATAAATTGTGCAAAATATTTTAATAGGCCTACATTTTTTTTTATCTCCCTCTCGTCACTAGCACCCCCAGCACCCCCACTTCCCGCGGCCATGGTTATATGTATCTTGAAAAAGAGAGAGCCTACTTGTTAGAATATTTTGAGATCATGAAAATATCCCTAGTGCCTTTTTTAATCATCTGTCCTACAATGAGCCTAACCAAATCCATAAAATCACTTCATATTGGCCATGCAGAACATGACAGAAACTAACACATGATATCAATGGACTGTATGTGGAGTAGACCTGCAGATTAGGCCAAATTGTATTCAAACAATTGAATCCAAACGCCTCATTCATCATTGCAAAACAATGCCAAAACAACAGGCTAACACATACTGCAACTAGGCAGTCAGTGCAGTTTAATTATGAAAGATATTTTATACATAAATATGGTAAAACAACGACTATTAAGCCAGTATTCACACTAATACATTAAGCTGCAGGTAAATCTTACAAACCTTACATCAACCATGCTCTTGTCATCTAAGTTTAATAAGTTTAATTAATGTGCAGGCTAGATTCACTTATAATACTTCGTCATTAAAACTCAACAAGGATTTATGAAATCATGGCCACGAATTAACTTTGTAGTAATTAATAAAACTAGCTCACAAATTCTTAATTTGGTGGGAATTAATTATTAATTCATAGTTAGCAGTTCTCACTATGTAATCTTCACACCGTTTAAACGTTATAAAATAAAACTTAATTAAATATCGGTACTCACCGTCTGATTGCTGTCCACGTCGTCCATCTTTAATTAGTTTTGATCCAGTACGGTAGGTGGGGCTGTCACAAAAAAACTAGGGTCCTAAAACTGCGGTCCTGAAACTGCAGCCTCCGGTTGTGCAGGAATAGAGTGCCGAAGTTATGACGTCACTTTGTAGGCCAAAACGCGAAAGTGAGTCAGCATTTTAGCACTACGGGTTCCCTCGCCCTAAAGTCTATGGATTTTTTGAATGGGTTTTTGCTAAATCGCCTGAAATAAGGTCTGTGGTTAACAATAATAATAATAATAATAATTCCTTACATTTATATAGCGCTTTTTCTAGACACTCAAAGCGCTTACATAGTCAGGGGGTATCTCCTCATCCACCACCAGTGTGCAGCATCCACCTGGATGATGCGACGGCAGCCATAGTGCGCCAGAACGCCCACCACACACCAGCTTACTGGTGGAGAGGAGACGGAGTGATGAAGCCAATCAGCAGATATGGGATTGTTAGGAGGCCATGATGGTCAGAGCCCAATGGGCGAATTGAGCCAGGATGCCGAGGTCACACCTCTACTCTTTTCGAAAGACATCCTGGGATTTTTAATGACCACAGAGAGTGCACAAAGCCTCTAAATATTTTCACGTTTTGATTTATGACATAAAACCCACAAGTTATAACCTGCTTGTGATTTTTTTTAAACTTTATTGTGTCTTAAAAACGGTGGTTGCTAACAAGTTGCTAAAAGGGACTACATCACTTTGGCGGGGACTTTTGACGCCATGAAATCTCTCACTTGCCGGCGTTTCATCCTCACGTTCATCTCAGTTAATATACATAACGTTATATATTTAGTCTTTTCAAATTGTAGTTTTTACAAATATTATTGTACACAGAATTCTATGATATTAAGGCAACCGATTACTTGGCGGCTGGCTTGACCGCACTTTTATTTCTGTGGAGAGACTGTAGTTCGACAATGGTGTTTTGTTTTGTCCCGAGATGAAAGCACAAGTCGTCGAATGAAAGATGCTCGTTTTCCGTCCGAATCCGATGTTACCCAGCGGAGACTCTGGGTTCGTGCCATAAGGTAAGCTCACACAACGATGATTTCCATGTGAACATCGTATTTACTGCCTTAATGTGGCCACGACGAAACTTTAATGGTGCATATTGCTTAACACGCTATTGTTACTTTGACGGTCAGATGGAGTTAAAAAGGCTAGCAAGAATAAACGTTTTTCATAACCAAATCAACAGCTAAAATACCTTTGTCTTTCTCTTAAAATATCCAAATCCTTGTTTACTTTGCCATTGTTTAATATATTAGATCCGCTGCAGTTGTATTAAAGGATAACGTTAAGTCGAGAAATGTGTTTAAGATATTCAAAATAATACCTGGTTTATTGGCTTATTGTAACTTGTTTGGATATAATTAAGAAGGGTCCTGCAGCCTGATATTTGTTAACTTGACTTTTACCCACTTATGACTGTATTTGTAAACAGCATTAGTTAAGGCATTAGGTAACTGATATTAATCTTTGTTATTTTAGTAGTAAATGTAAACTATATTTAATGTGCTATATAAATGTTGACAGATCAATGAAGAAGATTAATGTAAATGCTGAAAAACTCCATTCTAATATAATACAAATATTTAATTGTGTGATTTTTCCCCCACCCCACTTTGTAATTTTAATCTGTAAAGGTGTAACTTCCATAAAACATTGCTTATTTTGAATTTATCCTTAGACGAGCTGACCGGAAACCCAGTGTCCATTCTCGCATCTGCAGCTGTCATTTTCCTGCAGGGGGAAAAAATGTCCCTGTTTTGTTTTTATCCACAAACGATGTTCCCACTGGACAAATTTTGAAAGATCATTCATACTCCCTGAGACAGGACAGCGCTGACGTGCCTAAAAATGTTCAACCACCCATTGTAGCAACAATGCCATCTTTCCCTGTAGAGACCTGTTGTGTGAATTATCAGTTTTTGCAATTAGTATATAGTTTGTTTTCAGTTTACTTATTTTATGAAAATAAAGATGTTTACTACAACTCTTGCTTAAAGGTTTCTGTGGCTAAGTTATTAGAGCATTTTATTAACTGTGCAAAAGGTTGCGAGTTAAATTCCCAGAGAACATGCTGATATGTATAGCCTGAATGCACTGTAAGTCGCCTGTCTGACAAATACCAAAAATTAAATGTTAAACTATTGTATACTACTTGTATACTATTGTAACTACACTCCAGTCAGCTCACAGTAATGTGAATGTGAGATAAAATTTACTGCACTAGTTCTCACATTGGGGCTTGTGGATTACCAGGTAAAAAAATATAGAAAATGTATATATGGTATATGGTTTATTCAGAGAACATATATGGTTTATTTATATTATATTATAATAAGCATTTGTTGATGCTATTGGACACTTCTCTTTAAATTCAACATATGTAATTATATACAACTATTATATAAAATGTTTGGAATTTAACTGTGTTATGCTTGTTCAGAGATTGTGTGTATAGTTATCTTAAATACATAGAACACTATTATAACTCCTCTAATGTTATCCCTCCCTAATTTAGATAATCTTTAAAGTTTATTTGGGGCACAATGATAAGGTATAATAATCCTAATCACAAAGAAAATAATATTAAGGTTTATATGAAATAACGAAAAATAAAACATTAACAAAAGATAAAAAAAAAAAAAAATCTCAGAGAGTTACACATAAAATTAGTTTCTAACCTTTTTGAAAAAAAAAAAAAAAAATGGAAAAGTGGGTAAGTGTTCATACACAGCGCAGATCATAATGAGCGAGCGTGTTTTTTTAAATAAAGTTTGAGGAAGCTTGATGATGACGTTGATCCGCGACCATGGTGTGCTGTAGTCCGTTTATAGCCTACCGTTAGCATTTTATATCTGACGGCTTTATTTACGCTTCAAAATTTATACATTTTGGAGTAATTTGAAAAGATTATCTTGATAGACAAAACGTGTAAGGGTCATAACTCTTTGTTGAACACCGATCTTATTTTTTTGCGATTTTCCAAATGTCTATGGGAAAAAATGCATTGCTTTTTGATCGAGGCATGTTTTTGTTGCCGTTACCTGAGGTGTTTGACTAGGGGCGAGACGTGGGCTGATGACGTCATATTTTCAGAATATTTACGGATATCTACGCCAGATCCGTGTGGACGAAAATGCCTATCCGCTAAAAAATTTGTGCGCCGAGGAAAAAATAAAAATCTCGGACACCCTATCAAACGTCATTGGATAGTGCAGGGAGGAGGAAGAGGAGGAGGAGGACGATGATGAGGCGCGTCATGACAGGCCTTCAAAGAACAAGGTACACTACCAGTCTGCATCCAGTGTGTTTTACTACATTGCAATACCACGGAGCCCCGCACGTCACCTGTAAAGAGAAAAAAAAAATCAATCCGTGACGGTTTTGCAATCCGTCCGGTCAGTTTACCGATATAAAGTTAGGTTCGACATTTGACGTTTGACATTTTGTCAGAGATTCAGCCTCGGAGATCTTCAATAATTATTTTAGCACAATGACAACAAACTTCCTATGTTGTAATTGTTTTCAAATGTAGAAGAGAACACACATTGTGTTTTAATGGGTTTAATCTGCCTTAAGGAATTATAGCTGACAGACCTTATAATGTAAAAGTGCAGGCAAGGGACTATCTGCAAAGTGCAAAACGAAGAGAAAAATTCCATCTAAATGCTTCACTTGTGAAATGTATAAATAATTAATCTCAAATCAAATGGGTGTGTCTTATTATGTGTTCATAAAAGAACATTTAGCTGTTGGTTTCATTCACATAACTGTAGCACAACAAAAGTTATTGAAATGTACAGACTGAGAAAATGCTTGGAAAGCATGACAAAGATTGTGCAGTTTAGCGCCACCTAGAGGAACATATTGCACTTGTCTCGACCAAGTCTGACATTCAGAAGTTTAAATAAATTAATTTAGAATGCATACAGTTTGATATGTAAATTGAAATGGGTGTGTCTTGTTATTTGTTCAAAGAACAATATTTACAGCCATCTTTTACTATCACATGTAAATCGGGATGCATACTATTGAATTAAATTTGAACCCATTAACACTCATTTTTAAAACATACAGTATTCCATCTAAACTTCAAAGGGTGTGTATTGTTACTGGCTCCTAGAAGATCATTTTGATGGTGGTTTTAGCCACAGAACTATAATATAACTCATACTATTGAAAATTAAACCAATACATCATTTAGTCTCAAATAAATGCAGTCTTCTATCTCAGCTACAAAGACTGTGTCTTGTTACAGATTTCTTACAGAACATTGTACAGTAGTTTTCAATGTCAAAAGTGATGCAGAATTCAAGCTATTGACTTTCAAAAATCGAAAGAAAAGCCTTCCAACGAGTCTCCAGTGTTACTGCCCCCTAGAGGAAGATACTGCAGGTGTTTTGACTGAGGTTAACATTCAAACGTATACAGTACATTCATTTCAAATCAATAAAGTCTTCTATTTCAACTTCAAAAGGTGTGTCTTCTTACCTGGGCCTAAAAGAACATTTCCTTGCAGGTTTTACTCTAGTTTGTTATTCAGGATACATGCTATTGAACTAAATTCACATCTGTTAATAAATTCATGTAAAATGCATGCAGTGTTCTTTCTCAAATCCAAAGTGTGTGTCTTGTTACTGGCTCCTAGAAGAACATTCTGATGGTGGTTTTAGCCGCTGAACTATAATATAACTCATACTATTGAAAATTAAACCAATACATCATTTAGTTTCAAATAAATACAGTCTTCTATCTCAGCTACAAAGACTGTGTCTTGTTACAGATTTCTTATGGAACATTGTACAGTAGTTTTCAATGTCAAAAGTGATACAGAAGTCACGCTATTGACTTTCAAAAGTCGCTTGTGCAGTCTTCCATTGAGTCTCTAGTATTACTGCCCCCTAGAGGAATGTGCTGCAGTTGTTTTGAACCAGTATGACATTCAAAGTTATAAATTATTTAAAAATCAATAAAGTCTTCTATTTCAACTTCTAAAGGTGTGTTTTGTTTCTGATTTCTAAATGAACATTTCAATTCAGGTTTTACACTCATATGTTATTCAGGACACATGCTATTGAATTAAATACATAAAAAATCCATTCCATTCAATATCTTTTTTTATTTTTTATTTTTATAGTAGTCCCTTATTTTTCCTGAGCAGTTAAACTGTCCCTTATTCTTCATAAAAACTCTCCAGGTCTCACAATATCTTTGGAAAAATTGTGCTAAGCTTCTGACATAATTCAGTTATTATTTTGTCTTGTGTGCTATATATAAAAATCTTTGATGCAACATATCTTATTCAGGGGAGCACTAAAAAAAAAAAAAATATGTGTAATACCTCTTAACTTAGTAATATAATTAACATTTTGCCCACAACTATAAGAATAAACTGCAATCAAAAGGACCCTTTGTACATTTTGTTTTTGCTTTGACCGCTAGCAAATGATTATATTTATTTATCTTTTTATTTAGAATCACATTTCTAAATGTTATAATCCAAAATAAACTATTTAAATTAATTCCTGCTTAAATATTTACACTAATGCCTGTCATGTAAAAAATGCCTATTTACATGACATTTTAATTAAGCATGATTTTTAAATACTGTCTGTAATGTTATTTTTTTGTTACTATATATATATATATATATATATATATATATATATATATATATATATATATATATATATATAATGATGTTCATTAAACAAAATTATTTCCAGTTTGAATATATTTTGTGTATATGTCACTGAAATAACATTTGGGACTTTCCTCAATATTTTACTCAGAAATACACTTTTGTTTTAAAAAAAAGCTCTTTTAAGAGTGCAAGACATTTTAGGTGTTGGTGGTGGTAATGCATGGATAGAAATTTTATGCTGATCTATATGTGTGTGTATATATGTGTGTATTTATAGATCTATAGATTAATTGTAATTTGTGTTGTTCCATACTTATATGCTTTAAAAAAAAAGTACTATATGTCAATAAACTAATATATATATATAGGCTGTTTGTTTTTCTTTTTTGTATTAGCATTTCATATATGAAATATGGACCATCACCTTCAATTCAAGCCTTGGAGTTATGATTGATGATCAGCTGACTTTCTCAGACCACATTGCTAAAACTGTCAGATCCTGCAGATTTGCTTTATTCAACATCAAGAAGATCAAGCCCTTTCTTTCAGAACATGCTGCACAACTCCTTGTTCAAGCTCTTGTTCTGTCCAGGCTGGACTATTGCAATGCCCTCTTGGCAGGTCTTCCAGCCAATTCTATCAAACCTTTACAATTAATCCAGAACGTGGCAGCAAGATTAATTTTTAATGAGCCAAAAAGAATACACGTCACACCTCTGTTTATTAATTTGCACTGGCTTCCTATAGCTGCTCGCATAAAATTCAAGGCATTGATGTTTGCCTACAAAACTACCACTGGCTCTGCAACCATTTACCTAAATTTGTTACTTCAGACTTATGTGTTCTCTAGAAGCTTGCGTTCTGCAAGTGAACGTCGCTTGATTATGCCATCCCAAAGAAGCACAAAGTCACTTTTACGGACTTTTAATTTAAATGTTCCCTTCTGGTGGAATGACCTGCTCAACTCAATCCGAGCAGCTGAGTCCTCAGCCATCTTCAAGAATCGGCTTAAAACACATCTCTTCCGTCTTTATTTGACCCTCTAACTTTAACACTCTCTATTCTAATTCTATTCTTAAAAAAAATCTAACTACCTTTCTAATCTTTTTGTGTTCTATTTTCTTTTCATTTATTATGCAATTTTATATATGTGTGTGTGTGTGTGTGTGTGTGTGTGGGTATGTGTAAAGACCTCTAACTAGCTTGCTCTATTCTTTTTTTTTTATTCTATCTGTTTTCTTTTTATTTATTATATTAGTTAAAAGCCCATGCTACGTGTTCTGTGTTAACCTAACTGAGACTTGTTATAGCATTTATATATCATTGCTCTTTTTGTTGTTTTTGATTGCTTCCACTGTCTTCATCTGTAAGTCGCTTTGGATAAAAGCGTCTGCTAAATTAATAAATGTAAATGTAATGTAAATATGTAATATGCAGTTCAAAACAACTGCAGCACATTCCTCTAGGGGGCAGTAATACTAGAGACTCAATGGAAGACTGCACAAGCGACTTTTGAAAGTCAATAGCGTGACTTCTGCATCACTTTTGACATTGAAAACTACTGTACAATGTTCTGTAAGAAATCTGTAACAAGACACAGTCTTTGTAGCTGAGATAGAAGACTGTATTTATTTGAAACTAAATGATGTATTGGTTTAATTTTCAATAGTATGAGATATATTATAGTTCTGCGGCTAAAACCACCATCAGAATGTTCTTCTAGGAGCCAGTAACAAGACACACACTTTAGATTTGAGAAAGAACACTGCATGCATTTTACATGAATTTATTAACAGATGTGAATTTAGTTCAATAGCATGTGTCCTGAATAACAAACTAGAGTAAAACCTGCAAGGAAATGTTATTTTAGGCCCAGGTAACAAGACACAGTTGTTGAAGTTGAGATAAAGGGCTTTATTGATTTGAAATGAATGTACTGTATACGTTTGAATGTTAACCTCAGTCAAAACACCTGCAGTATCTTCCTCTAGGGGGCAGTAACACTAGAGACTCGTTGGAAGGCTTTGTATCGATTTTTGAAAGTCAATAGCTTGACTTCTGCATCACTTTTGACGATGAAAACTACTGCAAAATGTTCCATAAGAAATCTGTAACAAGACACAGCATTTAAAGGTAAAATAGAAGACTGTATTTAGTCGAAACTAAATTATGTGTTGGTTTCGGTTTCAATAGTATGTGCTCTATAATAGTTCTGCGGCTAAAACCACCATCATGGTGTTTGCCTAATCTGAAACAAGACATTGGGCACACAAAGGCTTGAAACATACACACACAATTATTACCTGGGAAAACAAAATAAAATTTACACAGTGGAAAGAGTAAAACTTAGTGGTAATAACAATATTATAAATTAAAAAAAAAACAATTATCAATCACAATCCCAAAAACTGTGTCCTATGACTAGGTCCTAAAACAACTGCTTTCAGTTGGTTTTACTATCATAAGTGATGCTGAACAACTCTGATGAGATTCAAATGTGTTAAAAATTTTTTTACACAATACATAGACTAATCGTTCATATCTAGAGGGTGTGTGTTGTTGCAGGCTCCTACAAGAAAGTTTAAGGTAGCCTTTATTTACACAACTAACCTGTAGCACATGACAAGTTATTGATATATTAAAAGAAACACGCTCATTGAAAACAACGTTTTTTTTAACTCACCATGAAATGCTGTGCGTCCTTGTACTTCCTAGAATGACACATTAAAGTTGCATATACAGTTTACACAAAACTTTAGGGCAAAACCTGTTATGGGGACGCAACAATTCTGACAATTCTCCCAAAGCCTCCTAAAGAGTGTGCGGTGTTACTTCCCCCAAAAGGAACATGTCGCGGTTTTTGCTCAGAGTTTGATATTCAAAATTCTTACATTCTCTAAAAATACACAGAGCACTCTATCTGAACTCTAAAGGGTGTGTTTTGTAACTGGCTTGGGGAACAACAATTTCAAGTTTGTTTTACTTCCGAGAGTGATGATGAAGACATGATATTGACATTTTTGAAACAAAAAAAAACCTTGCAAAGCCTTCTGAGGTGTGCTGTATGCTGCCCCTAGAGGAAGTTATTGCAATTGTTGAGACTGCGTTTGAAATTAAAACGTTTTATCAATTCAAAAATGCATATTTTTTTCTTTCTGCCATTCTAAAGGGTGTGTTGCTACTGGCTACAAGAACAAATTGGCTATTTCAAAGTGGTTCAAGTCACAGAATTATAGTAGAAAACAAGATATTGCTGTAGAAATGAATGCATCAGTTCAAGCAAATAAAATGTAAGGAAATCTCAAGTAAATACAAATTATCAAGTGTTTGTTTTGTTACTGCCTGCAAGAACAACATTTTCATGCATGTTTTACTGTCTCATTTAATTTAGGCTACCTGCTATTGAATCAAATGTAATTAATTGTCTTTTAAAGTTATATGACAATAAATTAACCATTCTATCTCAACTCCAAAGGCTGAGTGAAGTTACTGTATTCTAGAAGAATATTCAGATATTGTTTTCAGTAACAGAATGTATAGTGTATTCTTTATTAAGTCATACTTATTAGAATCATCCCCACTCCTGTAGGAGGCAGTATATCATAATGGTGCAAACAATGCACATATAAATTGAAATGTTAGAAGAATTGCCAATTGTTTCACACATGTTCAAACATGGGTAGATACAGAAAAGGGCAAAAACTAAGAAACAAAGACCTATGGAAAGATGCTGGTGGGAGGGAAGCTGTTGTGAGAGCATTCATTTCTCACAATATAAGTGAAAAGAAAAAAATCACTAAAGAAACATGGTCAAACCTTGCCATTGATGTTTTTAAACAGAGCAAGGAAAAACTCATCAAATGGCTAACGCTAATATGGAAAGGCAACAGGCAAGGTATACATACTGAAGTTCTTTGTAAAGGTAAGACATACTTAAATGTCTTTGGTACTGTTTTCATAATCATGAAAATACATTTTCCTAATTAATTCAGCTTATCTAAGTGTACTTGTCATGGCAGCTGTGTATTATACTGTAGTAATTTTGATTCAGGAACAAGGATGGTTTCAAATATGTTTTAGCATTTTTTGCCACTGAATCAAAAGATTGCTTAACTAAATGTTAAAATTAAATGTAGTCATGTTCTTGTGTGATTACATACAAATTTGTCATTACAAGTTACAAGATTCTTGCTCTGGAAATGATGATTATGTGTAATATGTGTAGCATGATGTCAGGTTCTGAAAAAATGACTAGGGGTATTAAACTTGGTTATGTTGAATTCTTGTACAGTGTTGGTAATGAGCACTTTGTGGGAAGAGATATATAGGGAAATGTTTAACTTGTTTATTTTCCCCTTTTTTATGTTAATGTAAGTGTCTAATAAATTCCATTAATCAATTTCACAGCTTGACTGCATCTGAGCTATATCTTCTACAGAAGTAAACATGGCCCATTCTCAATTGTCTTTTCAGGCCAATAAATATCTCCGTAATGCACAAAGAGGCTTGTTTGATAGGCACATATTCCTATTCGGGTTATTCTAACTTGTAACGCGTGTTGTTTTTTGAGTAACTAGCTCTTATGTGTTTGGTATTGTAGAACCACCAGTGTTTTATTTTTGGGTCACTTATTTTTAAACACAGTGCCTGACTTTGTTGTGTTTAGACATTATGTCCAAATTAATTGATCAAGAGTTACTTTTAGTGTCAGTTTATAATATGAAGGGTTCAAGGCTGTATGCAAGCAGACCATTTCAGAGCAGAAACTTGTCTTACTGTAAAGATACAAAAAGGGAAAAAAATTCTCAAACCTGATATTTATTGCATGCACATATACTTACCTACGTGGCTCCAAAAAAAAAAGAAAAAAAAAAAAAAAAGGTTCTTTAAAGGTTCTTTACATGTAGTAATGGTTCTATCTAAAACCATAGCATCCCGAGGATCTATTTAATGCTGAAATGGTTCTTTGTATTAGAGTTTATGGTTCTTTATGCTTTTAGTTTTTCTAATCCGTAATTGTCAAAGCACCTCATTACTGATTTTCTCAGCTATTCAACTACACAAACTGTCAGCACATTCTCAACAGGTAAATTATTTATTTCAATTGATATACATTATAATGTTAAAATTGTTACTGGTTGCCTACTAATCACGTCTTTTTCTCTCTTTAAGAGAACATGTAAGTGTGACAAGCTCTGTTCAGAAAGTAACAAAAGTAATTAATTTATGGTCCATATTGTTATTTTTTAATTGTATTTTTCCTGTATTTATATAGTACTTGGGTTTATGCATACACCTACTCGGTCACAACTGTTCTATGACATTAATTTTCTTTTTTTCTTTTTGCTTTTAACATTGTAAAGCAGTCACATACTACTTTTGGCCTTCATAAACTATGTTTTAACATAAATGGAAGGAGACACATTATAACTCTAAACTCAGTTCTGTATTTCAGATGCCGTCACATCGTTAAACATCGTCTGCAGAGAGAAACTGCCACTAATTCAAAAGAACATACACATAATGATGTACGTAAACGCCTTCATTACAATGTTTGCTGCTTTGTTTTACTTAAGTATTTATTTATGTTCAATGTCATTATGTTACAATTTCACATGTCAAGACAAAATAAACTACTTAATTACCACGGCATGTTGTGGTTTTTATGTACAGCCTTATTAAGGAAGTCTGGGCATCTCTGCTTTATACTGCTGCCCCCGCGACCCGGCCCCAGATAAGCGAAAGAAGATGGATGGATATTGTAATACATGGCAGATAGAGGGATATAAAATAATATATATACTATATTACACTATAATATTACTCACATTTCACTGCTGGTTATATATGCTCTATATAATTGTGTATGTGACAAATAAAATAATCTTGAATACACAAAATATTAATAATACAAATATGTCTAATCTTAATATTTAAATCACACTAATCTTAATAAACTAAAACCATTAGAAAGGTTATTTATAACACCATTAAGGTGCTATATAGCATATATCTATAATGGAAAGCATGATTCTTTATGGATCCCTTTAGAAAGAGTTCTATGTAGCACCAAAAAAAGGGTTCTGCTATTGATACAAGCACAAAAAACTTTTTTGGTAGTGTTTAGAGCCATGTTTCTTAACCCTCAAATATCCTTCGTATAGCAGCCTTTAATTGGACCTTCTCGGGTAAATTTGGGCACGAAGGTCACAGACGTGATCATAATTTCTAGTTTAAATAAATGTCATCACTACATTTGATAATATACAAATATATCAATTGGTTAATTTGTTGTAATTTCTTTGGTGCATTCCCAAAAATATTCATTGAACTGACAAAATGTATGTAGGCATGTAAGGTGTGTTACTGCAATCAATTTATTTTAGCTACATTTAGATAAACAAATGTAGTTTACTTATTTTCAACTTTTTATTTTTAAATATAGCTCAAATAAATAGTTTGCAACCACTCACTCATCTTTTTTGGTGCCGTCCAAAACTAAACTTTTGCGACTTTGGTGACATCTAGTGACATATGATGGCACTGAAATCTAAAATTATCATAAATATCTGTAGGAAGCAATGACTGGATATAGGCTAAAATCTATAAACAATTGTTGTAATGAACTGAACCTCATAAGGGTTACCATTTATTTTATCCAAAATGTTATCCAAAAATTATGCCTTTGTTCTGTTGGACAAAAAACAAGATATTTTGAAGAATGCTGGTAATCACACAGTTGACGTTAGCCATTGACTTCCATATTATTTTTGTTGTAGTATTAAATTTTGAGCAGATGTTCATTTTGGGTGAAATATCCCTTTAAAAGTCACATGATGTGAACTGTACTTCGTTATAATATAATAATGCAACTACTTAGATTTAAAACCATACAATTGGTATAATTATACTGAAAACATACATTAATCTTAATTACTATTATTATTACTATATTTTAGAAAACACAGATGGACAACAAGCTGCAGAGATCCCTCACCAGAATGAGACACAACCACAAACAAATGAGCCAACAGAACACATTGTTTTGGAAAAGCAAACACTTACTGAAAATATAGATGAACATCACTCCATACAAAATACAAATGAATTGGATTTAACATCAAAAAGTATGGACAGTGATTTTGTGTCAGTGTCCTCATACTCTGAAAATGAGGACAAAAGGGAACGTGAAAAGGAACAGGAACAGAACCAAAATAATGAAGAGTGGAGGGCCACAACACCAGGTCCAAAAAAATTCAGTATAGAAATAAAATGGGAAAACTGGAAAAAAATAAAGCCACTGCCTGGTTCAAACCAACTCCAGAGACCATGGACAGATATGCTTTATAAAGAATTTAGTCAAGTCAATCCTTGTTGTGTTTTGTGCTTTAAGTATCAACACGTAAAATGCCAAAACAGTCGGAAACGAGCCCTGCCTTTTTTCAAAGCACGTGCCACTTGCACCTTTAAAGACTGTTCAGCAGTCTATACTTTCACAATAAAAACCCCCCCAACAAAATCAAAAAAGAAAATAACTGTCTTTGTTGCTCGCAATGGAAACATAACACACAAAAACGATCACCAACAATTCAGACAAGCCAAATATACACGAAGGGGGAAAATTGCAAAGGCCCTCACACAAGGTGTGAGCACTTACTATTATGAAGCCGTAAGAAAATCCACACCAGAAGAGATTTTGGCAGGTAACATCTCACAGTCCTTGACTAAAGATGTGTTAAGGGTAATTTCTAGCGAACTGAAAAAAAGCACCAGGCTACATGATGACATAATCCTGGAGCTTATGCTTACACAAAAAATAATAAAGGAATGTGCTACATCTGATTGTCCTGAGACTGCTGGCTACTTACAACATTTGCAGGTGGACCCATTTGCTGTACAATTGTACACACAATGTGGTTTACAAATTTTGGCCCAGCATCTTAAAAAAAAAAAAAACAGTAACACTTCACCTGGATGCCACAGGTAGCGTTATCTCCCGCATTACCAGTCAGCCCAAAAGAGTGCTCTACTATGCACTTGTACTGCCAGGAATGGGCAAAAACATGCCGCCACTACCAGTTAGTGAGCTTGTATCAAATCAGCACTCAATTCCAACCTTGACATACTGGCTGATGGAAACATTAAGGGCTCTTGGTCAAATAACATCATGCCATGTCCATCAAGTGGAGACGGACTTCAGTTGGAGACTAATTTCAAGTGTCCTTCTGGCATTCAACAAAGAAAGCATTTTGCTGTATTTACAACGAGCCCACTGCATTGTTTTGAACAAGGCAAACAGTGGTGATCTTCAATTTACAGTCTTACATCTTTGCTCTTCACATATTGTTAAGGCAGTGTGTCAGGCATTTTCAAGAAAGACTGACAACAAGGCTTTAAAGGAGTATGCCACCTACTGCTTTGCCTTGTTGTTAAACAGCACACATCTAGAAGAGGCAACAGCTGTATTTGAAGATATGGCTGTTCTTTTCACATCAGAAGAGGAGACCGACGTGGTGAATGCAGCCAAAACTGCCCTGGATCTAAAAATAATGAAGAGCACAATTAACCTTTATGAGGCACAAACGATACCAGAGGCAACAGAAACAGATGAAAATGTAACTTCAGTGTGTGGCAGATCACCATTTACATCACTGTTCACTGCAGTTTTGAACAGAGCCAAGAGCCTCCACTTCAGTAGCAAGACAGGGGGAAAAAATACCTTTTTCTGTCCAGAGCTCGTCGACTTCCTCATGAACAACTACATGAGTATCTTCCCGCTGTGGAGTGGAGTTCTTCTTGGGGATCTTAGCCGGTTTTCTGAAATCAGCACAGCTACAGTCAGCCAACAATCCAAAACAAGGGAAAGTAACTGTCATGTGGAACAGTGGTTTTGGATTGTTAAACACAGCATCCTTAAAAAGAAGAAGTACCTGCGTCCTGCTGACTTCATACAGAACATGTATGGATCTCTCCAAGGCAGATACAAAGAACACATAATTAACAACAATCTGTTACTGCCTTACCGTGATCCAGAACCTAAAGAAAAGTTCTTCAGCCAGAAAGAAGAATGGGCACAGAAAACATCAAGAAAGGACAAGGAAAGACATAAAACAAAATACTTTGACCCACCTGAAGTACTGCCACAGCCATCACAAAGTCCAGAAGTTACACAGATCAGCACCAATACCATCCAGATGATTCCAGACACAGCAATGGACCTGTCAAAAACAAAACACAAACCCGAACCAGAGTACAATACTGAGCCAGATAACACAGAACATACTGCTGAAGACACAACAGAAGAGGTAGTATATCATATTAATATAGATTTATACAAATAATTTCAATGCAATTTCACATTTCTTACAATAAAATGATTACTTGCAGATTCAGTACCTTTGGAGCAAAAATGATTGTGAAGTGGTGGTTGCTGTTGTACCATCAGCAGCAAAAAAGGCTAGGTACACCCTCCATCACTCAGAGTTCAAAACTCTGCAACCTCACAAGTGGCTCATGGGAGAGGCAAGAATATTCATGAGCTATTAGCATTTCAAACTTGCATGATATAAATTGCCAAAGCACACCAGTAATATTGTTACCTTTTTGTGTAATAGGCATGTTTTGTGTATTTCTTATTTAAATGTGCTTTTTCATTAAGGTAATAGAATGTTACTTGCAAACCTTATTAAATAAAATGGGAAAAGATGGTAGCATTTACCTCATGAATCATTTTTCTGCTGGTGTGATTCTGTCTGGAAACCGAGATGATGTGTGTCAGCGGAGTCTGGCAAAGGTATTTCTATTGTTGTACATTGAAGATATGAAACCATGTTTAAAAATATTTAATAATGTTACAATATCTACATTTCAGGTGGACTATGGAAAATATCAAGCACTTATCAGTTTCATAAATGTACATGGAAACCACTGGAAGTTTTTGTTGAAAGCTTTCAAAATAGTCCTTCTTCATAGTTATGTGATCAAAGCTGAACTGTAGTTTTAAATAGTTTTTTTTTTTTTTTTTTCTAGTATCTACATGCATCTTCCAGTAAAGTTTTCCTTATAGATCCACAAGGAATTGATGAGAAGGAGGACTCTAAGCAAGCTGCAGTCAGATTTCGGTAAAAACAAAACTGCTAAAATAAAAGCATTATGGCCAGATCTAGTTACTCTTAATTACTTTAACTGTATTACCCCTAACTGTCATATATTTATTTGTCATACAAGTCAATACTTCAAAATGAGGTTCGTTCGCCATAGCAAAAAAGAGTGGATGGACATTAAGTGGAGAGCGGCCACAATTACGCACACAAGGCAGCAGGATTCACATAGCTGTGGAGTACTTGTCATGCAGGTATTTTATGCTCAAATGGCAAGCATTAAAGTTGAGACACTAAATATAATTAGTTCCTTCATTTCACTACAACTATTGTTCAAAAATGGAAAGGAGGTTGTCTCTAGTTTCCCAAAAGTTCCATCCCAGTTGGACATCAATACTTCTGTGACCAATATGGAGGCACTACGTAGGAAGATGGCTGAGGAAATCCTGACAGCCTCAGGTGCCTGAAATGAAGAGGAACAATATGACATCACACTCTTATTGTCTTCTATATCTCTGTTACTATATTGATATCTATGCACTTGTTAGTGTTCAGAAAGGATGCCTGTTGTGGTTTATGCGCTTTGACACAACCCCTTGGAGGTGGTCCAACAACTGACTGGGTAAGTACTTAAAAAAAATCATAAAACAAATATCTATCTATCTATCTATCTATCTATCTATATGTGTGTGTGTTTTTAGATTGAATGTCACGTATGCAAACGCTGGTTCCATGTGGTATGCCTTAACATGACTCCTGCTGTGTTTGAGAATGTGAAACATAAGAACTGGGCTTGTCATCTGTGTAATTAATTATGTTAGAACAAACATTTTTTCATTATCATTTCTTATTATTTAAATGCTTTGCATAAAAAAAATAAAAAAAAAACAATACCCATTTGGTTACATTCTTTTCCACTTGTAAATACTAAAAAAAGATTAAAGTGGTTTGTGTCTAAATCTTTTCTCTGTATTGACATCTATACATACTCTGTATTTGAAATTATTCTGCAAGCTACATTAGGATTTAAGTAAATTATTTTAAGTTATTCTAATAAAGCGTTTCTTTATTTTGTTGTTCATGTATTTTTGTAGATAACTGGTATATGAATAGTTTGCCAGTTCTTATGTAAATGAAAAACTCTACGTATACAGGTTGCTCCACATTATGAAGCAAGTCAGATTTCTCATGAAATATGTTGATGAACAAAGATCTTTGAAACAGTGCTATGTGACTGAATGTAGATTATCAAACTGATCTTTGAGTGTTTTACAAGACACAAGAACACAGGGTTAAGGAAGGTATCTGTACAAAAAATATATACATGAAATTATTAAAAAGGACACTGTTTGACAACTGTAACTTGCTTATTAATGTGATACAATCTGTTTAAGGTTTTGCATTTACCTAAGAAGACCTGGCAAACAATTTAGCAAACATGTCTGAGATTGATAGCAGATATCTAACATGTATAACAAACACAACAGGTTATTTGATAAAAGACAAATCTGATTAGATATTTTAATTAAATCCTATTGCTATCACTTGCATAATAATTTGGAACTCAGTGTATGCCCACACTGCGTAAATTGCCGTGATATCGCAGGATCACAAAGTTAGCACCATTTCAGACATCAGTCCACTCCAGCAGCCTCCATTTTAGGATTTTTTTAATAATTGAAAATAATTGTAATCAAATATTTATAAGGTTTGAAATGTATTTGGCGAAAACCCACAGGCCTGCTAACATTTTCACAATGCGCTATTGGGAGGTAGTAAATAATTAACTAAGGACTTGTGTAACGTTAGCCACCAGAGATAATGAAAGCAGAATGCTGCACTTTTATATTTGGACACATTTTGCAAGTTGAACAATTTGCATGGAGACCGTGTTTAAATATGAGCTCAGTTTATAGGTTCACCACACAGTCAGGTTATAATTATTCTATTATTTAACGTCCTCCAGACAGCATTTTAGGCTTCGTCAGGGACTAAGGACGTCTCTTATTTAGATATTCAACCGTAGCAAGTCCAATGCACTAACTAATATATTAAGTAAACCCAACACACGTCAATATTAATATCAGTTCACACGCAGGCTTTTTAACGTTAGTTGTAGTGGGTGACAGACCAACAGGCTATGTATTAAACAAGCTAAGCTAGGTTAGTTAACCTTATAAGCGCTAATAGACAATACATGGGATATCATCCTTTTTTGTCAATTATTCATTTATGAATGATTCAGCATCATATGTATTAAAGAGAAATAATCACTTCATTCGAGGTTTTAAGTGGAAAAATAGCCTCGACAGCCTACTTACACAACTACTGAAGCACTCTGTTCTCTCCCACCAAACCAACGGACTCGTGTGTAATGACCATAGGTAAAGCGGGAAAGCAGGCAGTGAACCAAACATCTGTGAGGCAAGGGAGGGAGGAGTCAAAACGGTTCTAACCTTAAAACGTGTTTTTTTTTTTTATTTTTTTTTTTAATATGCTGTTTTACTACTATTATTTACAATACACAAGTTGATTTGTAATGGTAATTGACAGTTTTAAGGGGGACATACTATACAGAACATATAAATTAGATTTACGGTTTAATTACCATCTATGATTTAACTACAAATTTTCTTCACATTTTATTATAAATTACCTTAATCTACAGGAACCATATTGGACAACCTGCTGTTATCAGTTAAATTATCATGTCTGCTATGACCGTTATTGCCTGGCTACTTCAGTAGGCCTAGTGATGTTTTCCTTCAAAAGCGCTACTGCGGAGGGAAAGGAAGATTCCTATGGATAACCCTAAATATCTGTATCAACCACTGATCTATAATATAGATAGATCAGTGGTATCAACACATTTGAATGGCTATGCGCATTGTTGGTTTTGACATTTCATCAGAATATTATCATTCTCTAGTTTCCAGGTCTGAAAATAGTGATGTGTGACATTGTATTAATCTATGTTAAATAGGGTAGGCTATAAAACATTTAATTTTTGTTTCTGTTTTGTTAATGAGGTGTTTGTGGACAAACTGATTTAACATTTGTGTAGAAGACAACATAACACTGCTTTTTATTTTTAAGTTAAAAGGTGAAATTACACCAGAGGTGCTCCACTGCACCTGGAGGGCCACTGTCCTTCAGATTTTTGTTCCAATCCCAATTAAACACACCTGAATCAGATAATTATGCATGTAAACTGCCTGGCATGGGTGTTGAGGTGTGTTGGAGCTAAACTATGCAGGAGAGTGGCCTTTCAGGACAGAGTCTGGACACCCCTTAATTAGATCCATCATTAGAGTAACAAAAGCTGCATTTTGTTTAGTGTGTTGTTATTCAGTAATCCTATGACTTGCAGCTACATATTGTCAATTCATAGGATTCTATCCTTGATCAGTTACTAAACTGAACAACAACAAAAAAAGTATTACAGTCTTCTAAAGCAAAACTACATTAATAAGAGTGAAATGAAAGTTTGTTTTATGGATACTAATTTGTATTAATGTGGAGGCCTACAATTGCTAATGTGTATACATACAGAACTTCAGCTATAAATGAATCCTCAAAAAAGAAGTTAATAAATTCATACCTTTGAGCGGTGTTAGAATGGAAGGAATGTGGCATTTAATTACACTTCTTAATCATATATCATTTCATTAAACAGTAGCCTGTATAAGGTTTAGAAAAATGCTTAGCCTACCATTATCTTCTGGTGCTGCATATGGTTTTGCTGAGAGCATTGTAGTCAATTAACATCAGATGTTTTAGGCAAAGCAATTAAAATGACACCAAGCTCAGATTCCTCCTCCAATGAAGTTAGAGCTTGTTGTGCAACATCACCAGTGATTGGTGTATTACAGATTAAAAACGGACATCCATGAGTTACACCTAAAGTCTGTTTGATCACAATTATAAATATGAGATTATTGCTAACCATATTGTATTGTATTTTTACAGTGACCAAAATTATTAAAAGAGGGGCGTTTTGATTAAAATAATGCTAAGCTACATAATTGTAAATAATTTAAAATAATTACATCGTTCCGTAGCCTATTCCACTAATTCCTGAATTAACTTGTTTGTGACCAGAACAAATCCTTATTTTTAATTTTTACTTTCTTACTTTAAAGAAAACAAAATGTATTGTATCACTACCCCTAATGCAAAACATGGGTCTAAAATTAAACATATTCATTTGCTACTTAATTTCCTAATTCTCTTGGCTTTGTTTTTTTTCTTGTCTTTGTGTGTGTGTGTGTGTGTGTGTGTGTGAAAAATCAGAAATTTCAGCATTTAGTAGTAGCCTACCTGATCAATAAATTCCATGATTATTCAAAATATATGTTTTCAGTGAACATAATTTAATAATTTACAAAGGTTTTAAAACACATGATTAAAGTTTAAACACATGGGTCAAAAACGACCTATTCATGCAAGTGTGTCAATTTAGATAATATTTACTATTTTTGCCTTATTTAACACTTGAAATAGTATATGCATATTTGCCACTTTTTCAAACATAGGCCTATCTCCATTCGAAAAAGCGCACCTGAATTTAATACACCCTCATCATTGCTGCCTCTATATAGCGCCTTCCCCAAGGTAATTCTAACCGCTCTCTTTCCCGTGCAACCTAGCAGCTATAAAGTTAACAACCAGAAGTTTTCGCATTGTTGTGGATGATATACTTCTCACCTGTAGCGGATGATGAGGAATCGTTTTTTTTTTCGTTTTTTTTCATTTAGAGGTAATTGGTGATCATTTCATCAAAACCTTCCAAAGGTTTCCATATACATTCGGGAAACTGAAGTTTCCTAAGTTCAGCTGAAATGTTTCCCAACTGAATAATGATTGAGAAGGTAAATGCTGCTTTGGCAGAATTAAAATAATTATTGTTGCTTCATTTAAACTAAGCCTAATGGAGGTTGTAAGAGGTCTTTTTGCCGGCTATGCAACAGCGACCACTTCACACTCCTTTTTGGACCAAAGGTAGGGCTATCTGAACTTCTAGTAATCATTTTATTGTAAGAAATGTGAAATTGCATTGAAATTATTTGTATAAATGTATATTAATATGATCTACTACCTCTTCTGTTGTGTCTTCAGCAGTATGTTCTGTGTTATCTGGCTCAGTATTGTACTCTGGTTCGGGTTTGTGTTTTGTTTTTGACAGGTCCATTGCTGTGTCTGGAATCATCTGGATGGTATTGGTGCTGATCTGTGTAACTTCTGGACTTTGTGATGGCTGTGGCAGTACTTCAGGTGGGTCAAAGTATTTTGTTTTATGTCTGTCCTTGTCCTTTCTTGATGTTTTCTGTGCCCATTCTTCTTTCTGGCTGAAGAACTTTTCTTTAGGTTCTGGATCACGGTAAGGCAGTAACAGATTGTTGTTAATTATGTGTTCTTTGTATCTGCCTTGGAGAGATCCATACATGTTCTGTATGAAGTCAGCAGGACGCAGGTACTTCTTCTTTTTAAGGATGCTGTGTTTAACAATCCAAAACCACTGTTCCACATGACAGTTACTTTCCCTTGTTTTGGATTGTTGGCTGACTGTAGCTGTGCTGATTTCAGAAAACCGGCTAAGATCCCCAAGAAGAACTCCACTCCACAGCGAGAAGATACTCATGTAGTTGTTCATGAGGAAATCGATGAGCTCTGGACAGAATTATTATTATTATTATTATTTTTTTTTTGTTACAGGTGTGGAGGCTGGTGGCCCTTTCCAAAACTGCAGTAATTGTTGATGTAATGGTGATCCGCTTGATGTACTTGGCATGATTGTCATTTGGACAAGGGTCAAAGTGTGAAGCACCTCAGGAAGGGATGGGGGTTTTATTGTTATTAGCATTGATGTCAACACGAGCCAACAGCCACATTTTAATTGGTGGACATGAATTTGATTTTAAATAAGAATCATTTGGAATTATTTTTTATTGAATGAACTTTTATCAAAATACTATTTTTAAATCTAATTTTAATGAGTTTGAGTATCGTTTTTATTAAGCTGAACTGACCGCATTTTAATGTTGTAACATGCATTTTTAACTTAAGCACATTATGTAGCCTAGTGCTCTTTGCCAAGTCATCTGAAATGAGGACATTAAAAAAAAAAAAAATCTTAAACATCCCAATTCCTGGAAGCACAAGAGCATAGTAGAGCACTCTCTTGAGTTACTGTGAATTTGGGAAACCATACTATTGGCTGCAATCTATGCAAACTGTGACTGTTGGTTTTTATGTGTTTGGGGTTGTGATTAATTGATTACATGCCCAGCAAATGGGACTCAGTGGATGGATTTGTGAGGGACCATAATTTCATTTTTATTGAATTTTAAATCCCTTTCCATTTCACTTTCCACCTAATCCACCAAAATCACCTTCAATCTCATTTAATTTTAAATCCTCCTATCACAGGCCAGGAGTGCGTTTCCCAAAAGCAGGTAGCTAGGTTACATTCTGCTCAGTTGGTAACAATGGAACTTGCCAGCATTGTTACTTTTGGGAAACTCACCCCAGAATGCCCTGTGAAATCCTCTTTCGGTTCCTCCTTCCTAATCCAGACTTGATTTATTGAGATTTTTATTTATTTTTTACATCATTTTAAATGAGTACTGTAACATTTTATTTTAATTTATTTGTCTTATCTGCTTTAATGTTTTTCCTATTGAGTGGTAATTACTGAATGATTGATTTTAGAGTTTTTATTTTAGTCCCTTGCTTTTATTGTGATTCTTATCTGTTGCGATCTAAAGCACTTTGAATTAAAATTGTATGAAATGTGCTATACAAATAAACTTGCCTTTTTATGAGTTCTTAATAACTTTGAATATTTTAAGCTGTATTAACATTTAATTACTCAACAAATTAACGGTTTAAATACTAATTTGTTTTAATACTATTTTAAAAGGCTAACATGTAACAGTATATTCTGCTTTAATATTTTTCTTAATTACATTTGTCTTACTGAATGTAATTTTAATTTTGGTTCTAATGGCTAAACTATTTCTGTAACTTACCTGTATTACATGACATTTTCATTTAATGAACACAATTTTACAATTTTAAATGCTTTTAAATCGTCATTAAAACGTTAATAACTTGTTTTAATGACATGCTAAAAGTCTTTATCAGGTTTGTGCTAGACTGCCACACAACATATAAAGATGGTATATGTGCTCTGTAGAAAGGCCTGATATGTGTAAATTACAGCCTTTTAGCCTAGCTCCTCAACTGTCATTCCCAAACAGAATTTTTTTTTTCTTTTTTCTTGGGGGTTTTCATTTATTGTGGACTCGTCACTTTCATTTTAACTGAAAGTTGTGCAAGTTTTAAATTCCATCTGTGAGATGGGTATTGTTTTCAAAATGCAACTATTTTCTACTGTTATTTTGTTAGGCTACAGGCCAGTTTATTTACTTAACATCAGTTGAGAAATATTAATGTTGTAATGACCTTAATATTAAAGGTATCAAGGCAAATGTATGTAATGTTTGATCATGCCTGATTTATTTTATCCCATGTGAAATAAAGTCCTTTTTGTACCAGAATCCTTCCAAACATGTTCTCCTGTCTTCACTTTTTTGGTATAATTGATAATGCACAACTGAGATTAAATGTTAAGTTACTTCACGTTTAGGAATTTGTGTATATATCCATCTATACCTTTGTGATTGTGTTCCATATTCTGAAAATGTAATTTAGATAACCAATGTAAATCAAATGCAAAATACACAAACCAGTAGCAAGAGTCATCTTTGAAAGTGGACATAGAACTTAAGAGTTTATTGAAGAAAGATTTCTCAATTTTTCCAAAGGTTGTAGAAAATTAGTAAGAGGATCCAGCATAAAACTGCAGTATAACTTAAAATCATGGATGATATTTTGTACATATTCTGATAGGTCAACATTACAGATACTTTTAGCAACATCTGAACATGGTGTTCTATTATTGATGCAGATGTGATTGTCTTTCGTCACAATAAATTCACATCCTTGGACAACTTTGAAGGGTTGTAGGCCAGTCATACATTTTGTGAGGTTACTTCTCATCCGGCCAGATGTTGATTCTCTGTTGAGTTTCCTTTGGTATGATCACATGACCAACATACTCCTAAACCACCCCTGTAAACACATAGATAAAACACAGGTGATGTAGTCTCCCTCCAAGTTTAAGTCATAGCCAGTCACTGGAACAGAGCATATGTTATCAGAGAACATTAGAGTTGACCAACTTCTGCTTATGATTTAATGTAATATTTTAAACTAAAACTAAGTATGCAGTTCAAATGAGTACTATTCAAGTGTTAATAGATACATTGTGTATTATTGACCTTCATGTCCTTATGGCAGAATTGCATTTACAAGTTTTATACAGCTAAACCTGAATAGGAACAAAACATCAAAATGTAAAAATATTGATTAATTTGATTATTTGGTGATACAATCAATTAAAAAACATATTAAGCCTGGCTTCCAGAGAATAAATATGCAACTGCTTTTGCATTCCTGACATAGGACAGACCCTCTGTCATTTCTTAGATATCAATACTGCCGCTGCCTAAAACATACATATAACAATGCATGCAATGGATTTGTATTCATCATTGTAACAATGTTCTCCATATACATCGGGAAGAAGGAGGCGGGGACCGGCGCACAATCAAACTGAAACTTTAATAATAACAAAACAAACTGAACAGCGCATCAGCCCCTCACGGACGACTGATGCGCGCAAATAAAAAGCAAACATAAAATAATGTCCCAGGCCTGGTTTTCTCTCGTCCTTCACGGTCGTCGCTCCAGTTTTATATCCTTCCATCTCCTACGTGGGACTCGAGACAGGTGGTGGGGCGCAGGTGCAGCTCATCTCCAATCACTACACCTGGCCTCACTCCTCGTGCCCACGTCTCTCGGCCCCGCCCCACTCGCCACATACCCCCATCGCCCCTCGCAGGCCGGGGGGTACCCTCGAGACTGCGCTCTACTCCACCCCCCCCCCCCTTCCCTCCGGGGGGGCCGCTCACAGGGACCTGCAGGAACCTGGGGGTAGGACAGACGAGGTGAGAGAAAAGGAGATGGAAGGAGGAGCGACAGGGACGAGAGAGGGGAGAGAGAAAAAAAAATAAAAAATTCCGGTTCCCGGACGCACTGCTGCTTGGCCCTCCACCAGCTGGGTGATCTCCTCCCCCCCACTCGCCACAATCATATTGTAAAAGAAGAGGAGACTTTAAATCTACCCCCTTAGAACACTTTCTGTTCAGTTAAGTTTAATGTATTGCTGTAATAAATAATTACATACCATGTCTTCTGTAGTTTTGTGGCTACACCAGCATCAAAATGTTACTCTACAAGATACACCCTTTGAAATTAATTGTACATAAACAATATATATGTTTAATTGTTTTAATAGCATGTCTTTTGCCATACAATTATAAAAGAGAAAGAAAGAAAGAAAGAAAGAAAGAAAGAAAGAAAGAAAGATATGGATTAGGCCAAATGCATTCAGGTCTTTTTTTTTCTTCCGGAAAGGTGTGCCTTCAGTGGCTTCTATGCCTTATAATATAGCTAGTACAGTAACTACTATTGCTATTTTTTTATTTCAGATATTTACGATTAAGTTGAACAAGGAGCGTTATGAGTTAGATATTTTGTGTGTACTTTTCAAATATCCTGGGGCATAATTTTTCCTTTTATTTAACTATGCAAAATAATCCGATTGGGAGTCACTGACCATTTTTAAGATTTCCATGTACTTATATATATATATATATATATATATATATATATATATATATATATATATATATAAGGATTCTAATGAGTGAATTTAATAACTTCTAGTGATGAAAATAATAACTGCACCTGTTTGTAAAGAAGCTTGTAAATTAATTGATCTATCGAATGCTGTTGTCACGTGACAAAAGACAAAATACTAGTCAGTTAAAGAGTAATTTCTGTTTCCCAGTGAGAACCAATTGAGTGATTCATTGTATTTGAGGTAACTGACATTTAACTAATAATTCAATTATTTGTGGTGTCTGTGAAGGAAATCAATTCATGGGTTATAACTTTGAATATTAAATACTGATATTAAATTCTAAGAGTAGATTTTAAACACTTTATGGTTAGTTTTTGACTCTTAAACTCCTCCTAAAAGATAAGTTTAATTACAAACAATTTGTAAATTGAAATAAGAAACATTACAGTACACAGACTGTTTAGCCTTTGTAATTATTATTAATATTCTTTTTCTCTTTCATAGTTCACTACTATTCACGGACACCTTCTCTCTTAAACTCCTCCTTCTCAGGTGACTCGTGACAGTGAAACTATTACAGCGGGTCTGTTTCGTCGTATGAGGAAGTAAACTACATTAAGAGAGAAAAACACAGTGAGTATCACGATTTAACAATCATCTTTGATAGCTAAAATCAATCCTGACTGGTTTAAAGTGAAGTACAAAAAAAAGCAGTGTCAGATATTTGTTTAAATGACATTAGCAGATAAAACACAGAGTCTGTAAATCGACAGATTACACTTTTACTTTCATTTTAACACAGTGCTTGTCTGAATTAGTTATGCTCTTTGTTTGTAATTTGATTCTGTGTAAATGTGAAGAATACACTTTTTCAAGTCAGTACTGATGTCTGATACTGAGATTGATTAATCTCTGATTCATAACTGACTCTGTGATCAACATCTGGATCTGCTTTTAGATGAAACCATGGCCTCCAGAATGAATCTCTCTGAAGAACATGACACACAGATAAAGACAGTCAAGAGGTGAGAAAACCTGAAATGTTTCACATTTTTAATGTTCAGAAACAATAAATGCACACTACAATATCATTTTCATTTATAGTCAGATTCAGCGTTTTGAATCAGATTTATCTGAACACATGGATGTGTCTGTGAGGAAAAACCCAGCGATGGATGTTTCAGATCTCTGCAGAGAGGAAGACTCTTCTGTTGAGTCCAGGTGAGATATTATGAGTCTCATATTTACTGTAGCTGTGGTGTGTTATGGATATTGTCACCAGCTGTCTCTGTTGCTGCTGGATGTGTCTGTGTCTTTATCTATATGTGTGTATTTTAATCTATAATATATGAATGAAAAGAGCACATGGGGCAGATTCCTTTTATTCATAGAAAAATAATAATTTAATATTTTAACTCTCAAGTAACAACAAACTCCTCAAGTGAAAGATGAACATTAAAGGGAGATTGAAACAGTTTGTATTTCTGTTATATTTCAGTCTGTGTCAGAATGAATCTCCTGAACCCAGCTGTGTGTCCATCAAGAGTGACCGGTCAATGGATTATCCAATTGAATTCAGCTCGGGAGACACATCTGCTGATCTGAGGTGTTGTTTAGTTTACAGTATGAGAAAAATATATGATGTTCATTAATTTACTTATGTGTTTTAAATTCATTATTAAAAAACATATTCAATATTTGTTTAACTACAGTCAAAAACATAAAGGACCGCAATCACAAACAGCAAAGAAGAAATTAGACTCCATTTTTAAGGTTGGTTTTGTGTGTGTGTGTGTGTGTGTGTGTGTGTGTGTGTGTGTGTGTGTGTGTGTGTGTGTGTGTGTGTGTGTGTGTGTGTGTGTGTGTGTGTGTGTCTGTATCCATGACGCTGATGTTTGAGCATACAGTGGAAGTTATTAGCAGGTCTGATATAATTCAGTGATGTTTATTAATATTCATGCTTTAACTCTTGTGTATTGATCCTTTGGTTCACCTTCTCTGTGACTGAATGCAGGTTTATTGTTTGAATATTTACTATGATTTCAGGAGCTTGAGCACAAAATCATCTCTGAGTTAAAAAGCTTTAAGAGACTACTGAGTCCAGATTACCCAGAATGCTCTGAAAGAGACCGTAATGACGATGAGGGTCATAACAGAGTCAGAGAGGGTCTTCTGAAGATCACACTGCTCCTCCTGAGGAAGATGAACCAGACAGACCTCGCTGACACACTACAGACCAGTAAGAGCTCTGGATCAGCAGATTATAGCCTGTGTTTTTATTATCATCCTTCTGTCTTCAGTCACTAATGTTCCTGAATGTCACCACACAATCTAATATCAAACATATCAAACCTAAAAATACATTTCTAAAATATTGCTCTGTCAATAACAACAATTATTTCCTTTGCTCAGAACTGATGCCTGTGTATCAACAAAAACTGAGATCCAGACTACAGGATAAATATGAGAGACTCAGTGAAGGACTGTCCAATCATGGAGACTCAACACGTCTGAATGAGATCTACACAGAGCTCTACATCACAGAGGGAGGCAGTGGAGAGGTCAATAATGAACATGAGGTGAGACAGATTGAGACAGTGTCCAGGAGACCAGAGACACAGGAGACACCAATCAACTGCAATGACATATTTAAACCCTCACCTGGACAAGACAAACCCATCAGAACTGTGCTGACTAAAGGAGTCGCTGGGATTGGAAAAACAGTCTCTGTGCAGAAGTTCATTCTGGACTGGACTGAAGGAAAAGCCAATCAGGACGTTCATTTCATATTTCCACTTCCTTTCAGGGAGCTGAACTTGATACAGAAACATCTCAGTCTTGTGGATCTTCTAAACCACCTTCACACAGAAACCAAAGAATTAAAGTCAGCAGATTATGAGGACTACAAAGTCATGTTCATATTTGATGGTCTGGATGAGTGTCGACTGCGTCTAGATTTCCAAAACAGTCGGAGCTTGTCTGATGTGACAGAATCAGCTTCAGTGGATGTGCTGCTGACCAACCTCATCAAGGGGAACCTACTTCCTTCTGCTCTCCTCTGGATCACCTCTCGACCAGCAGCAGCCAACCAGATCCCTCCTGAGTGTGTCCACCAGGTCACAGAGGTACGAGGATTCAACGACCCTCAGAAGGAGGAATATTTCAGGAAGAGAATAAATGATCCGAGTCTGGCTGAGAGAATCGTCACACACATCCGATCATCAAGAAGTCTGTTCATCATGTGTCACATCCCAGTCTTCTGCTGGATTTCAGCCGCTGTTCTGGAGAGGATGATGGGTACAGCAGAGAGTGCAGAGATCCCCAAGACTCTCACACAGATGTTCACACACTTCCTGATCTTTCAGACCAAACTGAAGACACAGAAGTATGATGGGAAATATGAAATCAATCCTGATCAGGCTAGAAAGACTATTCTCTCTCTAGGAAAACTGGCTTTTGAACAGCTGGAAAAAGGGAACCTGATCTTCTACGAGGAGGACCTGAAAGAGAGCGGCATTGATGTCAGAGAAGTGTCCGTGTACTCAGGAGTTTGTACCCAGATCTTCAGAGAGGAGTCTGGACTGCAGCTGGGGAAGGTGTTCAGCTTTGTTCATCTGAGTATTCAGGAGTTTCTTGCTGCTTTATTCAAGCTGCTGTCCTTTTCTGAACAAAACACAGGACTGAAGAATGAGTTCAGGTCACCAATGATCAGTTTACTGAAGAGAGAAGTGGACAAGGCCTTACAGAGTGAGAACGGACACTGGGATCTTTTCCTCCGGTTCCTTCTCGGTCTCTCTCTAGAGTCTAATCAGACTCTCTTACAAGGCGTCCTGAGAAAGACAGTAAGCAGCTCTGATATCAATCAGGAAACAGCTGCATACATCAAACAGAAGATCAGGGAGAATCCCTCTCCAGAGAAATCCATCAATCTGTTCCACTGTCTGAATGAACTGAATGATCGTTCACTAGAGCAGGAAGTACAAACATACCTGAACAGAAGAGATTACCTTCGTCTCTCTGGAGTTTCTCTGTCTGCTGCTCAGTGGTCGGCTCTGGTGTTTGTGCTGTTGAACTCAGAAGAAGATCTGGATGAGTTTAAACTGAGTAAATATGATCGATCAGAAGAATGTCTTCTGAGGCTGCTGCCAGTGATCAAAGCATCTAGAAAGATTGAGTGAGTATTTTACAGTGTCTTTATTTTATACAGTAGGCCTGTGTTTCTCTTCACTGTTTCTGTATATTTTGAGCTCTTTCTTATTTGACACACTCATCTAACATCACAGATCGCTCTACTAATGATCTGATGAGTTGAATCAAGTGTGTTTGATAAGAGAGATTCATCCAAACTCTGCAAAGTTGAGGTTTCTTCAGGAACAGGGTTGTGACTATGATTTTACAATTATTGGATTGAGATCATCATCAATCACTTAAAAGTTGCATTCAGGTTTGTTGGAATAAGTGAAAATAACTCAATTTCAATCTAATAATTCATGAAGTAGCCAGCTATGAGGTCACCGAGGTCCGGACCTGGGTAAATTTTTCATGTTCGAAAATTACATTTGTTCTCTGATTGACTAATTTGCAGCTAAACTCCTCATATGAATGTCTGCATGTATAATTCATGATGTTTAGCGGCCGTTGTGATCACTGCGAGACTCTTCTGAAGTGAACGATGTCTTCAGAGATTTGTGAGTGAGCGAGATCCAGCTATTATAAGCGTTTTTGACTTGTTTTTGCACTAAATGTAACACTTTAGAAAGTTAATAAAGTAGGAAGTTGCGGTTTAGGGTCAGCGATAACTTCATTTTATCTAATTTCCAAAATATTTGAAATAATTTCGGTTTATTTTATTTATTGATATGTTTTTGTTTATTTTAATAGCAACATCTGGCAACATTGCATCGCCGGCATAATCTTGCAGTTTTCAAAAAAGCAGCAGCTTTTAAGTGCAAATATCTATAGATTCTATTCATACAATGTTAAAAAGGCATGATTTTCAGCTATTTATATTACTTAATGCAAATAGAGGCAATTATCTGCACCTCAGTATTGTAGTGTATTATAAAATAGTATGCAATAATAACTTATATTATTATATTAATAAATGATTGAGTGTACATTTTTATTTTAAAATATTAAATGGACGTCATCTTATTTGGACAAAAAACCCCAACTTACCCTGACCCTACCCGATACTTTTTCAACTTTTTGATTATTTCCTTCATTTTCTTTCAAAATAAATGCATTTCTGATGTAACCCGGGTCGATCGCGTCAGAAAGAACATGACAGAGATTTTACCATCTGCATCACTGAAGCAGATCAAGAATCAGATATCTTTAGTCATTTTTAACAGCTGATTCACATGTTGTGGAGCAGAGCTAGTTTAAGTAGCCTCTGTGAACAAGGTTCGCTATCCTCAATCCCAATTGCAAGCTGAAAGATATTATTTGACTTTTTAATCTACACCACTGCTTTTACTTAACTACATTTCATAAAACATATCATTACTCCTTATAATATATCACGTGCTCTGAGACGCAGAAGCGGTGTCTGATTCAAGAACGAACTGATTATTTTACTGTCTATGCTTAAACCGCACCAAAAGATTCATTCAGGAATTAGAATGATTCGATTGCAGCTGTTCTCGAGTCGACAACTCACTGATTCAAATGAACCGTTTAGTGCGAGTCTCCAGTGAACTGAATTCACAACCGGGAGATCTTGTGAGCGCGCGACTGATGCTGCTAAAAGTAAGTTATTAATGTCGAAGTTATAGGATTAATTATTGAAACTGAAAATCATATTTAGGTCAAAACTGTTAGTTGTTTGTGAGCTAAATCTGCTGTAAAGAGTGATCTATTCAAGCCCACTGAAATGCGTGAAGTCAGACACATCAATCAGTGTCACTCATGTTTTAGGTAACGTTAAAAAAAAAAAAACGACACATTAAAATAACACAAATTAACGACAGCAACTTTATTAGCCTTATGTGACGTCTGTTTTCATATTGTTTATCAACTCTCTGTGTCAGTTTATATGAATGTTCCTTCATAACCAAACTGAAGTAAATATTGTTAGCTGATGCTAACTGTCTAGCTAACAAGCTTTGCTGGTGCTTAGTTAAGGTAATCAGCTCATGCTCTGGGACCATCCTGGACTGCATGCTACAACTGAGTGCATGAAAAAACTTTTCCTGATTGATTTTTATGATTAAACCACGTTAAGCTTTTCCCTCACAACAGGCTCTAATGAAGCAGACGCGTGTAATGTCAGATAACATTGTAACAACGTCGAATTGTAAGACGCGTCAGGCTGTTCAGTCACTGAGAGACGACCTTCTGACTAATGTTTGTGTAATGCTAGATAGGCCTATATATAACCACCATTTAGCATTTCATGTTTTGAGGTTAATTTTGAATTAGTCAGATGTTAGATAATTATCTACTTTTTAAATAGTTTATTTTTAAATATCAAATTGGTGTAAAAAAGTTATTTTTTTGTAACTAATCAGGATTGTATTAGGTTTAGTAACAACAATTTATATTGTTTCCATGGTGCAATTTCTGATAAGCTACTTTTTTATTTTTATGATTTCAATTCAGTTCAGTGCTTGTGATTTGATTCAATATTGACTCATTTGGATAAATATTATGTAGGCTACACAAGATAGGCATTCATTTTTTTCAAGACAAATAAAGACATACAATGTGTTTTTTTATTTATTATAACAACAACTGTATTTAACTTTGTTCATTAGCTAGAGATCATCCGTTCACGTGCCACTATAGGGATCTGTCACGTCACGTTTACAAGCGCCAAAACGGTATTTATTGCTTGAATTTCTAAATTAAATAGACAGAATCTGAGAGATGAGATTATTTTTGATAACACAAGTATCCTGCCTTGTCTTGTCTGTTGGTCTCCGAGTCCTCTTTACTTTGTGATTTTACTGTGCGTGAGAAAATTGATGTGTGGCGTCACGTGAGAGTTGGCAGCTATGGCCTTAGCAGACAAATCAAATGAAAAACTAAACTGTGCGAGCAAGGCTACATTAGTCACATTAGAAAATGAAGTTGTAGGTTGTGTTTGAATAATTACGTATCTTATTTATCTGAGGTAAATTAAACCAAATCCTCACGTATGCTGGATAAAGAATTAGACAGCACAATGAGCCCATCATTATGACGTCTGATAAATCATGTAGTCTGGGTGTCTCTGTCTAGTCTTGATAATTATCCAGACTCATATGTCATGTAATTACCAGGAAATGAAAAATAATTCAAGTGGAATAACAATATTTGGTGCTGAAGGAGGCGGAGCTGAGCATTATTATTATATTATTATAATTATATTTTCATTAAAATGTTTCTCCTAACTTCAGGCCTTATTCTCATGTCAGATATAACTGTGATGTTCTGGATAACAACAAACTTTAAATCACTTTTTTCTTCCTGGTGAAGATCAGATGGTCAGATCTGTTTTCTCTAAGGTACATCTCAGTGTGAGCTTCACAGTGAACATTACTACATCTCTCTCATCAACGAGTCCATATCAACAACACAAATATATCTAGGTTTCATGTCCACCTACACGTGGAGATCAAATATTAACCATTATCTATCCTGAAACATTAAATGGTAAAATCAAGACAAATTCTTTAGATATGTTTAAAGAAAAAGGTGCTGGTTTCTCAATTTTCTTCTTTCAGTATTAAATTAGGAAAACAAATGATCACAATGTACTCGGTCTGTACAGCTACACTATAAGCAGACTGAATACAAATAAAATACTAAATCTTCTTCAGTAGTTAATGTTAAGACTCCAGTAGTTTGGGAATATTTATGGGAATATTTGAGTCCTGTTTGTTGAGTTAAATCAGAAGTTATTTCAGTTTGAGTCTGAAGTCTATTAAAATGAAACACGACTCTGAGTCACTCTCTGTGTCTGGTTTAATAATTGATATCTATAAATATATATTATATCTGTGTTTTTCATCAGTTATTTTGGACTAATGAGTCAAGCTCTAATAACTAATTTTTAATCTTCTGTATATTCTCTGCAGTCTCTACGGCTGTGGTATTACACAGAAAGGCTGGTTTGCTCTGATTTCAGCTCTGAGATCAAACCCCTCACACCTGACAGAACTGGATCTGAGCTGTACTACACCAGGAGACTCAGGAGTGAAGCTGCTCTCTGCTCTACTGGAGGATCCACACTGTAAACTGAAGAAACTACGGTGAGTCTCATCACATCTCAGTAACTGTAAGGTTTGGAGTAAAAAGTAAAAACTCAGATGTCTTTTCTGTAGAAGTGGTTTTGTTTGCTGCCCTTTCACCCTCAGATTAGACTCTTTAAACTCTCAAGCATCCTTTTGAAAGAAAAAAATAAATAAAATAATAATAATAATAATATATAATAGTTTTCTTAATTGGATGAATGGGAAAATAACACAGTGAGGTTTTTATTTTTAATTTTGTCAAATAAAAACAGTCACTCACACAAAGAACTGAATGAGCCAATGACTGAGCTGTTATTGTGCCATTCAGCCACTGAACACACACACACACTCTCTCTCTCTCTCTCTCTCTCTCACACACACACACACACACACTCTCTCTCTCTCTCTCACACACACACACACACACACACACACACACACACACACACACACTCTCTCTCTCTCTCTCTCACACACACACACACACACACTCTCTCTCTCTCTCTCTCTCTCTCTCTCACACACACACACACGTCATACATCATTCATCTATTATTGGTGGGAATCTTCAGGCACTTCATGATCCGATCCAATTCAGATTCTGGGAGTCATGATTCAATTCCAAAACTATTCTTGATCTACATTTTTCCCCAAATAATTCTTCTGCTGTGCAAATACATATTTACAACTTTACATCTTAAACAAAATTGCAGTTATATTCTTTTTGTTTATAGTTGTTCTCTCTCTATGTCAGTACTGCCTTATTAAAAACAGGAGTGTGAATCTTCACTGGTTTCACAATTCAGTTCAGTTAATATTATCATTATCAGCTCAATATCACGATGCGTCACATTCTCAGTTTTCAATATTACTGCACATGGCTACATTTTCATAAACATTTTATATCAAATTTATTTGGCTCAAAATTAACTTTATTTATTTTTTAAACAATTACTTATTTAAAATAAGGGTTCAAGTGTCCAAAAGTGTACAGATAATAGTTGAGGATTTTTTTTTTCTCAGCATTATTGCCGTTTGATTATTACTGATGAGATCATAGAAAGTGGCCACTTTAACTGGCTGCATTCACACACAGATCTATTTCGATATCAGATGTTTTGTCCTGCTCTGAAAACATAACTGTATGTACATCAATTTCATATAAAAGTATTTGAAAATGCAAGTGTTTTTAACCGCAGCAGAAACTGAGCTTCAGGACAACAAACACAAAGTGCACGTGAAAGTCTGCATCTAATAGTACTGCTTTCCAAACGACATAAATGAAAGCATATCTGAAGTAAAACACGGCGGGTGGAAGCACAGACTGTTAAGCGATGTGCTCGTGTCTCACAGCAGACATTCTGTGCAATGAAGCCCACAGCATCTCTAGCGCACACACGTGCCATATGGGGGAAAATAAACAAGCTCAGAATCGATTCTGAATCGTTGTAGAAAGAATCCTGATGCAATGGTGAATCGATTTTTTTTTTCTCCCAACACTAACACACACACACACACACACAAACACTCTCTCTCTCTTACACACGCACACACACACACAAACACTCTCTCTCTCTCTCTCTCTCACACACACACACACACACACACACACACACACACACACAAGCACTCTCTCTCTCTCACACATATAAATTCTTTATTTGGATTAAAAGATAAGCATATATCATGACTTAATCCAAATTTGACAGAAAGATGTACAACAGCAGCCAATATCTCAGTCCATTTTGCACATTAAGGGTAAAGGTAGCACCTGCGCCTCCATATGTAGAGGCTACCGATTACTGCTGATACAGAGCAATATCTCGTCAGTTTTTTGGCCTTGTTCTTATGTAGTCCACAGATCTGCAGGCCTCTTACACACAATTTGTGCACATGGCCTAAACTACCAAAAATGAGGGCAATAACTTTACAAGAGTAGCCAGAGTTATTAAAAACATTGTACCATGGTTGGTATTTCAACAGTTTTGAAGCATAGCAGGTGTCCATGTAGGCATCAAAAGAGCAACCGATTTCTATTATTATAACAGCTTTGGTGTGTTCATTAATTACAATTATATCCGGTGTATTTGGTAAGTGATTTATAGCAGTTTCCAATGTAACGCACTGTTCATGTGGAAGGGGGAACCAGTCTGTCTTGATCTTTTCGTTACAGTGGATTGTGGTATGGCTGACATTGTCTCTGAGCTCCTTCGCTGAGAGTGCAACGATACGGTCGTGGCGCGCGATGTACAGTCCTTTATAGGCAGAGCAGCCGTTAAGGATGTGCGCGATCGTCTCTCTTTGCCGGCTGTGATGTTGCAGGCAGAACGGCTCATGTGCAGATGGAAACCAGGTTGCTAAGTTGGACTTTGTTGGTAATACCTGAAGACGAACTTTAATTGTGAATCTGTAGATGTCGTCTTGTAAGGCTGTGTTTTCCAAAACTGTGTGTGATAGGTTCTGGTCAGCACAGGGCAGGCAGGCCAGTTGTCCTTGTAGGCGTAGGCCTGTCCAGTGTTGTATCATACGCAAGTGAAAGTGGTCGATTATTGTCTTTCTGATGTTTTGAGTATCAAGAAGTTGAATGTTGTCATCAGTTGTAATGGTTGCCTCTGCCGTGATGGTTGGATCCGTGCAGATGTTCTCATTGGCTTCCACCGACTGTCCTGCTGTGTTCCTCCAGCGCAGTTGGATGTTTGCACGGTTACAGAGGTCATTCAGGTCCAGCCAGTCCGAGCGCACACCGAAGCCTGGTGTATTGGTGTCCAATTTTCCACTGGGTTTTCTTCTGAACCCAAGGAAGCTGGCGTCATCTAATATACAAAGAGGGACCTTGCGTTTCCCTAGATGTAGTAAAAGTGAGGCTCGGGCAAGCTCACGCACGGCTGCGTCATCATTATTTAGCATCCTTAACAGGTTTACACTTTACACCCACGACTGCAAGCCTGTGCATGGATCCAACTCCATCATTAAGTTTGCAGATGACACCACGGTGATTGGCCTCATCAGTGACAACGATGAGACTGCCTACAGGGAAGAGGTACAGCACCTGGCCACATGGTGCGCTGACAATAACCTTCTCCTTAACACCACTAAGACCAAGGAGCTCATTGTGGACTTCAGGAAGAAAAAAGGAGGCACGCATGACCCCATCCACATTAACGGGATGGTTGTTGAACGTGTCTCCAGCTTCAAGTTCCTGGGAACCACCATCTCAGAGGAACTGTCCTGGGCCACAAACACCTCCAGCCTGGTCAAGAAGGCTCACCAGCGCCTTTTCTTCCTCAGGACACTGAAGAAGAACCAGCTGTCTTCAACCATCCTGGTGAACTTTTACCGGTGTGCGATTGAGAGCATCCTGACCAGTTGCATCACAGTCTGGTATGGGAACTGCTCAGTGGCTGACCGCAAGGCACTGCAGAGGGTGGTGAAAACTGCCCAACGCATCACAGGGACACCACTTCCTGCTCTTGAGGACATCCAGAGGAAACGCTGTCTACGTCGAGCTCGCAGCATTCTCAAGGACTCCTCTCACCCTGACCATGGACTGTTTAACCTCCTCCCCTCCGAGAGGCGTTTCAGGAGCCTCCGGACAAGGACCACAAGATTCAGGAACAGCTTTTTCCCTAAAGCTGTCTCCTTGCTGAACTCTGCCCTCTGACACCCCTCAACACCCCCCACAACACACATAGACTCCTCCCCCTCTTCAACACTCTGATTTATTTATTTATTCACAACAAGCAAAAAGTAACTTGTTATTACTTGCACTACTGCCTGTTCATCCAGGAACACTGTATAATCCATTTGCACACTGAAACATTTTTTTCTATGCACTTTACTGTCCATTGCAATACTGTAAATTATGTTCATAGTTCTGCCTATAGTGTACATACACTTTTACATAGACCATCTGTATAGTATGTTCATAGTACACCTATCTGTATATCGTGCTTATAGTATTTAATATCTGTAAATTATGTCCATAATACTTACCTGTATAGTTATTGTACATATTATAGACCTTTATTCTGTACTTACTGCTTATTGCACTTCTGGTTAGATGCTAACTGCATTTTGTTGCCTTGTACCTACATGTGCAGTGACAATAAAGTTGAATCTAATCTAATCTAATCTAAAATGTTGCTTATTCTGGCGGCAGTATACACCCACTCTATGTGAGGGACGCCCAGCCCTCCCTCTCTGGACCTGTGGAACAGCACGTCTCTTGTCGAGTGTGTATTTAGTCCTATCCAGCGTCTTACCAGGCTTACAGTCTTATTATTCAGCTCGTTTAAGATGCATTTAGGAATATGTATGTTTGCGAAGAGATGCTGTATTTTGGAAAGGGCAATCTCTCTTATGGCCTGTAGCTTCATTGCAACAGGGAGGGGAGATGAGTCCACCATGTCCAGTCTTGTGCAGTATTCACTGCTAAGTTCGTGTATTTGCTCTTCCCATTCACCCGCGATGTTAAACCGGTGTCCGAGATAGCAGTAAGTTTCATGGCGCGCATACACTTTAATTTCATTGCCCATGATGGAAAAGGAGGGTGGCTTGTCTTTCTTGGCTTGATACCACCTGTTACCTCCACTGCGTCTCTCATAAAACACAGCACACTTGGTGTTTTTCACCTCTAGTCTGGACCACCGCATGAATTTATCAGTATGAGAGAGCATGGTTTTAATCACTTTCTCATCCCTGGATGACACCTGAACATCGTCTGCATAGGCCTGGACAGGGTTTGGCGATCTGATATGCGAGGAGGAGCAGAGGCACAGCCATTTGAGCCACTGGTTAAGGGCTAGGATAAAGTTTACTGCGCTCCATGGGCAGCCTGTCTTGATGCCAGTTCTTAGTTGGATTGGTCTAGTCAGTTGGTTTCCACAGATCACCTGGATAAAGGAGTTTCTGTAGATATCCTTAATTATGTTGATATACGGTGTAGGTATGTTAATTTCATCTAAAGATTTAATCATAACGCTGTGTGGCAATGAGCCAAATGCATCACGGAAGTCTAGAAAAACTGCATAAAACTTGGTGGATTCATGCTTAAAATCATCGATTGCTGTTTTCAGGCAAAAAACATGCTCGTTCATGCCTTGACGATTGATATAAGCTTTTTGTTTTTCCGACAGTATGTTCATTTCGCAGAGCCATGGCAGGATGCGGTTCAAAATGCATTTCATAAGAACTTTATAGATAGTAGGGAGTAAAGATATGTCTCTCCATGTTGCTGGGTTGTCAGGTATATTATCTTTTTTCGGAATTCTGTGAATAAGAGCTCCTTTCCACGAATCTGGTATTTTCTCATTGGTCATACAAACATTAAATATTTGCGTTAGTGCCGTACATGTCCATTGTTTTGTGGATTTAAGTGTTTCATATGTAATGCCATCAGATCCACACGCCTTGTTGTTTGGTAGACTTTCAATCACCCTTAAAACCTCCTGAGATGTAAACAGTGAGGTATTCGGTGTTTCAGTAGGGGGATTTAACTCTAGCGCATCTAGCCAGGGGGGCGTGGCGAGGCGTTCACCGGTGGCGTCGGCTTGGTTTTTATCGCAGTAATATTTATAAACTCGCTCTGTATCATTCATGCTTGGCGGAGGTTCTGTGAAGGTACTGTTATTAAGAATGACTCTAATAGCTTTAGTCCTGTTGTTATTCCAGAGATATGCAATTTCATCGCGGCTTACCTTTCTGGGGAGCCTTTTCTTCTGCGTTCTCGTTGTTCTGTTGAGCGCTGGTTGAATGACCTTGCGCATAAAGCGGAACTGTTTCTCTATCCACTCTGTCAGAGCCTCCGGTGTTCTGTCTGTTGGGGGTTTGTCAGTATTCGGCAGTTTGTTGAGAATCCTCACTGTGTATTTGAGAAGAGGTATTCCGTAAGGTCTTCCGTTTCGATGATGCACAGAAAATGTGCCATTTTTGTGGTATATTCCATTTAGGATCGCCATGAGTTTATTCCACTGTGTCGGGTCTGTTCCAGTATATGTTATCCTCTGTCTATCGTCGATCAGCTTTGTGTCTAGGGTTTTTCGGAAAGCTCTTTCTTCTGCTTCAAACCGCAACCATTCCTCATCGGAAAGACGCCGGGCAAATCCGCCGAACTCTCCCGGGTTGTCTCCTACCAGGTGAGACGCCGGGTCATAGGTGCGCCATTGTTGTATGTATATTTTGCCAGATTTGCGGCCTTCTTTCAGGGTCCCCTTCAAAGTTGTTATTAAGCACATTATGTAGAGTATTCTTAGCTGCACATTAAACATCTTTTTTCTGCGTTTTCGGCGGCAGTTACGACGGGCGAGATGTTTAGTGTTTGCTGCAGGCCAGCATCGAGGAACCGGAACCGGAACCGGAACACACACACTACGGCTGTGGTATTACACAGGAAGGCTGTGCTGCTCTGATTTCAGCTCTGAGATCAAACCCCTCACACCTGACAGAACTGGATCTGAGCTGTACTACACCAGGAGACTCAGGAGTGAAGCTGCTCTCTGCTCTACTGGAGGATCCACACTGTAAACTGAAGAAACTACGGTGAGTCTTGTCACATCTCAGTAACTGTAAGGTTTGGAGTAAAAAGTAAAAACTCAGATGTGTTTTCTGTAGAAGTGGTTTTGTTTGCTGCCCTTTCACCCTCAGATTAGACTCTTTAAACTCTCAAGCATCCTTTTGAAAGAAAAAAATAAATAAAATAATAATAATAATAATATATAATAGTTTTCTTAATTGGATGAATGGGAAAATAACACAGTGAGGATTTTATTTTTAATTTTGTCAAATAAAAACAGTCACTCACACAAAGAACTGAATGAGCCAATGACTGAGCTGTTATTGTGCCATTCAGCCACTGAACACACACACACACACACACACACACACACACTCTCTCTCTCTCTCTCTCTCTCACACACACACACACACACACTCTCTCTCTCTCTCTCATACACACACACACACACACACTCTCTCTCTCTCTCTCTCTCACACACACACACACACACTCTCGCTCTCTCTCTCACACACACACACACGTCATACATCATTCATCTATTATTGGTGGGAATCTTTAGGCACTTCATGATCCGATCCAATTCAGATTCTGGGAGTCATGATTCAATTCCAAAACTATTCTTGATCTACATTTTTCCCCAAATAATTCTTCTGCTGTGCAAATACATATTTACAACTTTACATCTTAAACAAAATTGCAGTTATATTCTTTTTGTTTATAGTTGTTCTCTCTCTATGTCAGTACTGCCTTATTAAAAACAGGAGTGTGAATCTTCACTGGTTTCACAATTCAGTTCAGTTAATATTATCATTATCAGCTCAATATCACGATGCGTCACATTCTCAGTTTTCAATATTACTGCACATGGCTACATTTTCATAAACATTTTATATCAAATTTATTTGGCTCAAAATTAACTTTATTTATTTTTTAAACAATTACTTATTTAAAATAAGGGTTCAAGTGTCCAAAAGTGTACAGATAATAGTTGAGGATTTTTTTTTTCTCAGCATTATTGCCGTTTGATTATTACTGATGAGATCATAGAAAGTGGCCACTTTAACTGGCTGCATTCACACACAGATCTATTTCGATATCAGATGTTTTGTCCTGCTCTGAAAACATAACTGTATGTACATCAATTTCATATGAAAGTATTTGAAAATGCAAGTGTTTTTAACCGCAGCAGAAACTGAGCTTCAGGACAACAAACACAAAGTGCACGTGAAAGTCTGCATCTAATAGTACTGCTTTCCAAACGACATAAATGAAAGCATATCTGAAGTAAAACACGGCAGGTGGAAGCACAGACTGTTAAGCGATGTGCTCGTGTCTCACAGCAGACATTCTGTGCAATGAAGCCCACAGCATCTCTAGCGCACACACGTGCCATATGGGGGAAAATAAACAAGCTCAGAATCGATTCTGAATCGTTGTAGAAAGAATCCTGATGCAATGGTGAATCGATTTTTTTTTTCTCCCAACACTAACACACACACACACACACACACACACACACACAAACACTCTCTCTCTCTCACACACACACACACATACACACACACACACACACTCACTCTACCTCTCTACCTCTCTCTCACACACACACACTCACTCACACACACAATCTCTCTCTCACACACACACACACACACACACACACTCCCTCTCTCTCTCACACACACACACACACACACACACACACACACACACATGTTTGTTTTTGTGAAAAGTGGGGACATCCCATAGGCGTAATGGTTTTTATACTGTAGAAACTGTATATTCTATCGCCCTTCACCAACCCTACCCCTAACCCTAACCCTCACAGGAAACTTTGTGCATTTTTACTTTCTCAAAAAAACTCATTCTGTATGATTTATAAGCGTTTTGAAAAATGGGGACATGGCTTATGTCCTCATAAGTCACCCTCTCCTTGTAATACCTGTGTCATACCCATGTCATTATACAGAGTTGTGTCCTGATATGTCACAAAAACAAGAGCACATACACTCACTCTCTCACACACACACACACACTCTCTCTCTCTCACACACACATACACTCACACACTCTCTCACACACACACACACACACACACACACACACACACACACACTCTCTCTCTCAATTCATATTGCTTTATCGGGATGACATACATAGGTACATATTGCCAAAGCATTGTACATAGCAGAATAGAAACAAACAAAACAAAAATACATATATATCCATAAGAAAAAATAAAAATACATGTAAAATACATCCATATACATTTCTATGAACATTGATGGTACTACTAATGTAGATGTGTTCACTCTTTTCATCTTAGTTTGTGGCATTTGTAAATATAATGTGCTACCACAGAGGAAGCAGGTCCTTCACCAAGTCATATTTTTTATAATGTCAAAATGTGTCTGCAAGTGCTTAATGAATGCGGTGAAGAGATCTTCCTGGATGATCTACCGCCCATCTCATTTAAACACATCGATGTGTCTGTGCTCCTTGGGAAAATGCAGCAAATTAATACTGACATTGACTACCTAAAAAGAACAATGGGAACTCAAGTAGCTGCCTGTGAAATGTTGTGGGGAGGTTTCTGAGAAACTTGACGACCGGCTGACAGCTGTGGAGGGGCACTGTGAACCGGATGCTATCTGCCTCACTGCCGTGGAGACACAACTGGGTCTTGTGCCCAGCGTGTCAGGTCATTCCTCGGCTGTGTTGGAGAGGCCAATAGGCCCTGGTCCTGTTTTCTGCCCTCCCTCTGCGGCTGATGGATGTTTGTCAGCGGCGCATGGTGAGACTGATGGCGGAAGACCGGCGCAGTCTTTGGATCCAGCCCTGGGACAAACGCAGACTCTCCCATGGAGCATGATGGTTAAGGATGGGTGCCGGCTGAAGCAGGTATCTGAGAACCCTGCACATCGAAGCCCCACACCTCGCACTGTAAAAACTCCAGCGAGGTTTGTGAGAAAGAAAACTGCCATAATTGGGACTGGTGTGGTTAGTAATATACTGGCTGTTAAAACAAAGTTGGTAAAGGTATTTGCAACAAAGTTTGATCTTAGTGTTGATGCCGATACTCTTAGTGACTACTGAAAGATGAAGCTGAATCAGGAAGTGACATGCAGAAAAATAGAGGCGACACAGAGCAGATTTAGCTCCTTTTGTATTTCTGCTGAATGTAATGATGTGGCCGAGCTATATGATCCGCAGCTTTGGCCCGCTGGGACTTTTGTCCGACGCTTCTATGAGCCTCGTCGCCCTAGGGGAGCAGAAGGAAGACTGTCCGGGCCAGAGGATGCCCCCCGCTCTCGAGATGAGGGGCTGTTGCACGTTAATGATGCTAGTGTGCCTGCTGTAGTTGTGGTTGAGAACAGGATGAAGACCGGCTGCTCGGCTGGAAATGACAAAACATTGTAAAATGCGTGTTGTCTCATATAATACACGCGGGCTGCGAGTAGGTCATACTGCTTCTGATATATCAAAACGTCTGGTTGTGGATACATTGCTGGATGAGTGTGACATTCTGTGCTTGCAAGAAACGTGGCTGGCGAAACAAGATTTGTATAAGCTGAACACTGTACACATAAACTTTCATGGGGCTGGAGAGTCCACTACTGACCTCAGTATAAAGCTGGTTCGGGGTAGGATAGCTGGTGGTATAGCAATATTGTGGAACATCAAATATGACTCAATGGTGAATGTGGTGTGGCTAAATGTTGACTGGGCCATTGGGCTAGTGTGTAATTTTAATGAAAAGAAATGTATTGTCTTAAATGTTTATACACCGTATGAATCATATGAGCATGAGGATGAATTTTTGAACAGGTTAGCTTTTATTCAGACATTCATAGAGGAGAATAGTTCATCTTGTGTCTATGTTATGGGTGATTTTAATGCTGACATGTCAGATAGCAAATCTTTATTTGCAACACACTTACAGCAGTTTTGTAATGAGTCTAACTTAATTCTATCGAGCATTGCTTTGTTGCCTGACTCAAGTTTTACCTATGTTAGTGATGCGTGGAACACAACATCTTGGTTAGACCATATTGTCCCCACAGCTGATGCTCATGCCTCACTGATAAATGTGGAGATCTGCTATGAACTTGCCACCTCAGATCATATACCTATTGCTGCTTTGTTAGATGTTGAAAAACTCCTCCTGCTGTCCAGGAATAAGAAACTGGACTGGTCAAAGCTGAGTAAAGAGGAGGTGGCAGAATACTCATTGCGAACTGAAAGTTTTCTAAATGATATTCCACTGCCTTATGAAGTCCTAATGTGCTCAGATATTAATTGTAAGGATGTGCTACATGTTGAAAAACTCTGTGGCATGTATGATGGTATTGTGAAATGTCTTAATGTTTCCAGTGTACCGTTCTGTAAAAGAAAATGTAAGGTGCTTAACATTAGACCTGGGTGGAATGAGTTTGTGGCTGAGCAGTATGCTGAGGCAAGAGAGGCCTTTAGACTCTGGTCAGAGGCAGGAAGGCCCAGACATGGGGAATTGTTAGATAGAAATAAATGTACAAATGCTAGAGTTAAGTATGCATTACGTTTCATTAAGAAAAATGAAAATACAATGAGAGCAGACTCACTAGCCAGAAAGCTACAGAAAAACAACCCTACTGATTTCTGGCAAGAGGTCAAAATTATGAATAACAATAAAATATCTTTACCAGCTGACATTGAAGGTATTAGTAGCCCAGAAAAAAATAGCTGAGCTCTGGCGAGAGCATTATTGTGACCTATTCAATTGTGTCAAAAGTAACCCAGTTAGATTCAATCATGAACATACTGATTTCTCAGCAGATATGATGGTTAGGGTAGCAGATATCTATGATCCCATTGATATGTTGGAGAACAACAAAGTCTGTGGTATGGACTACATTAATGCAGAACATCTCAAATATGCCAGCCATAAGCTCTGTCCTTTGCTTTCCATGTGTTTTAATGGTTGTTTGGTTCATGGGGTCCTGCCTAATGCTATTATGTCGGTTTTGGTAGGCTCAACAGTATTGACAATTATCGTCCAATTGCATTAGCCAGTATCTTGTCTAAAGTACTGGAGAGAATACTGCTAACAAAGTTAGAAATGTATGTTCTTACTACTGATAATCAGTTTGGTTTAAAAGAAAGCATTGAACCGATTTGTGTATCTATGCTCTTAAAGTGATTGTGTCCAGGTATAACAGCCTGCATTCGACCATGTTTTTATGTTTTATTGATGCGTCAAAGGCATTTGATAGAATCAATCATGAACGACTGTTTGTAAAATGGCTTGATAGAGGAGCCCCTACATTTTTAGTGAGAATTTTAATGTATTGGTATGTCCATCAAACGTTTCAGGTTAAATGGGACAATGTTGTATCTGCTCCATTCCATGTCAATAACGGAGTGAGACAAGGAGGAATTATGTCTCCTATTTTATTTAATGTCTATATGGATGAACTGTCAGACCAGTTAAATAGGTTAAAAACTGGCTGTCTTGTGGGCAACACTGTTGTTAATCATCTAATGTATGCAGACGATCTTGTCTTGCTCTGTCCTTACAGCGTTGGGCTCCAGCAGATGCTGAAAGTCTGCTCACAGTATGGCTTTGATTATGATATTAAATATAACACTAAGAAAAGCCACATAATGGTAGTTAGAAGCAATGAGGATAATAAATCAACTTTTCCGACTTTTTATTTGTCAGATAGCCCTCTTGCTGTGTGTGAGGAAGTTAAATATTTAGGTCATGTGATATCTAATGACTGGACGGATGACAAAGATCTATACCGTCAGCGCTGTAAAATTTATGCTCAAGCCAATATGCTCATAAGAAAGTTTTATATGTGTTCTGACTCTGTGAGTTGCTCTTTGTTTAGAACTTACATCACACCGCTATATACTGCTCAATTGTGGTCTAACTATAAGAAAAAGAGTATGCAGCGGCTTAAGGTAGCATACAATGATGCAATGAGGTTGCTGCTCCGTGTCCCTAGGTGGCGTAGTGCGAGTCGTTTGTTTGTGTCTAATAGAGTGACAACCTGCAACTGATGTTTGGTTTTATGTGTCGACTCGACAGTTCAGTGAACTATATAATCGAAGCCTTAGTCAGTCCTCTGAAAAGCTGTTACAGATACACTTCCAGGCTTAGACGACACTGGTGTAATAGCCTGTATATTATATAGGCTATTATGGAATTTGTATGTATTTTTTGTATTTGTTGTTGTTGATTGTTGTGTTATATGGACCTGTGTCTGCAATAAAGGAAAATAATAGAGTTTTCCATCTTCTGTAGTGTGTTGTTATAATAGTTCAATTTCTTCTGTCTCACTGTGTTTTTGTGTTGTTTCAGAGCGTAACTCAAGAGTGTTTAGAGCGTAACTCTAAGTTGACCGGATCTTTGTGTTTTTGATTTGAAATGAATCGTAGCTCTTGTCTTATTGTTATACATTCATGGTCAAACCACTTTTCAGAAGGTTTCTGCTTAGCTTTATTTTTGTGTTTATATGTGGTTGTTTCATTTAAATGAGCATTTTTTGCTATATTTTCAAAAATGTCATTAATATTTTTAATTGCTAAATTTATTCCTTTCCAATTATTATCATATGTTGAATTGTTAAATAGTGTAATGGAACAGACAGTTTCGTTTGACTTCAATGCTTTAATATATGTTTCAGCAGCACTACGAGTCCATCTATATGGTGCTTTGAGGTTATGTAGATGAATTGGCTTTTTATGAATTCCCCTTGATTTGTTGTCTTCCCTTTTAATGAAGAGATTGATCTGGCTGTGATCAGACAGGGGCGACTGATGTTTAACGACAAATGCACTGAAATGGGAAGGGCATATATTTGATATAGCACAATCTTCAACACTGTTCCCGAGATCTGAGCTGTATGTAAACTGTCCACAGGAATCTCCTTTGATTCTACCGTTGAGGATATAAAGACCTAAAGTCTGACAGAGGTGGGCTAGCTCTTTCCCGTGTCTATTGACTCCAGTATCCTGGCTATTTCTTCTCGGTAGAGTACTGAAGAGATCTTGGGGTATATGTGTGAACAGACGTTTATCTCCTGAATTATCAATATGGTCTAGTTCTGAACCAGTTCGAGCATTTAAATCTCCACATAATAAAATTTCCCCGAGAGTTTGGTATTGATTAATTTCTTCTTGTAAAGTGTGGAATACTTCATCATCGTAGTATGGGGAATCTGATGGAGGAATATAAATTCAACGGATAAAAAGGTCTTTATCTAGAATTCCAAAGCTTTTATCCAATTTTAACCAAATGTGATCTTTGCCTTGCTGGACTGGTGATGTAAAAGGGTCGAGGTCATTTTTTATCCATTTGACTAAACCTCCAGAATCTCTACCACGGTGTACTGAGCTGAGTTTCCATGAGGGCACTATGATTTCAGAGTAACTTGAAGGACACTCCTTCACTGAGGTCTGAGTCGCTGGGGTCCTGTGTGATGTTGTTAATGTGTGAGAGCGATCCTTCACTGAGTCTGCACGTACAGATCTGTGTGACGTCTCTTCATGATGGAGCCGCAGGTTACTCTCAGTGCAGCTGTTGTTGGGAGATTCTCTGTCCTTGTTTTCAAGCTCTAAACTCATTGCAGTCTGTTCTTTCAGCTTTTCTTTTAACTCGTGGATGTTTTTCTCAAACTTTCTTTCTCTCTGTATTGAGTCCTCTTTCATTTTTGACATTTCAGCCTTAAGTTTCATGTTGATGTTGTGCAACTCCTTAATTTCAGCCCTGAGATTATTGATGGTAAATTCATCTGGGTGGCTCAGGATGAGCTGCTTTAATTCTGACACCTCCATCTCTAACAGAGCCATCTTCTGGAGAAGACACTGGAGATAACTGTGTGTGTGTGTGTGTGTGTGTGTGTGTGTGTGTGTGTGTGTGTGTGTGTGTGTGTGTGTGTGTGTGTGTGTGTGTGTGTGTGTGTGTGTGTGTGTGTGTGGTCTGCTCAGTGATCAGTTCATCAGATGGGGCTGGAGATGTGCTGACCGGAGAGTAGGGATGCACTTCATTCTCCTCCTCAGATTCCTCTGTTTCCTCCTCAACTATCTGCTTTAAAAGGGGAAATGATTTTTCAAAAGCTTGGAGACTAGCTTCATTTCCTTGAATTAAGACCGTTCCACTGTTGTACAGATTGATGGTTTGGAAATGGGAGGAGTGATCAACTGACTCAAAAATGCAGATCTGACATCCTTTACAGATATATTTACTAATAACACTTTTCCAGATGAGGCTTCTCTTTGTATAGAAGATCAGATTTGTCCTCTTTTCTTGAGAAGTCATATCAACATAAAGAGATTCGGGATGTTCATGTAGCATTGTCTGTTTAAAGGCTTTTCTTTTATCTCCTTTAATGTGTGCAGGATAAACAATCTCCATGGCAACCGCTGAATGCTTTCGTTATTGACAGTCGAGATTTATATAATGCTGGTAATTGTTGTAAATAAAAATAATGTATATAATATATTTCTATTATATATAAATCTTCTTAATAGCGTACTGTAATGTGTTGATGAAGGCAGTGTAGTCTCTTCTTGAGTCTCGCTGCTGTACTGATGATTGTTCTGGATGTAGTCGCTCTGATCGCTCTCACTGCTGTCAGTCACAGCTGCGGTTCCTCCATGAAGCCATTAAAAGTTACCGCTCCGTTTCTGTACTCTTTCTGTACTCTCTTCTCTTATATTTCCAAAAGTGTTCAAACATAGGCTTTTTTTCTGAGCTTTTCCTCAATTACAGCAGTATTTTATATTAATTCACAGTAGCTAGGGCGTCTGTCCTCTCTCTCTCTCTCTCTTCTCTCTCCGCTCTCACAACACACACCCTCACACTCTCTCTCTCTCTCCTCGCGCAACACCAACACACACACACACACAGCGCGTGTCTCTCGCTCCCCACAAACAACACGCACGCGCGCACGACCACCCATCCACCACGCACCACCACCCCCCACCCACCACACGCGCACACACACACACGCACACACCACCCACACACCACTCACGCGCACACACCCACTCACCACCCCACACATCACTCACGCACTCACCCCCCACCACGCCCCCCACCCACGCCCCCCCCACCCCGCCCCCCCACCCCACCACCCACCACGCACGCACGCACGCACGCGCACACACACACACACGCACGCACGCACGCACGCGCGCACACACACGCAAACGCGCGCACACACACACACACACACACACGCACGCACGCGCGCACGCACGCACGCACGCGCGCGCGCACACCACACACACACACACACGCACGCACGCACGCGCGACACACACTCACACACTCACGCACCTCTCACACGCACTCAACACACACTCTCACACACACACACACACGCACGCAGCACGCGCGCACTCACCACACACACACACACACGCACTCACTCACTCACACTCTCGCTCTCACAACACGCACACTCACGCGCTCACACACACGCACACACGCTCTCGCAACACACACACACACACACTCACTCACTCTCACACACTCACTCGCTCTCACACACACACACACTCACTCACTCCCTCTCTCACACACGCACTCACTCTCTCTCTCACACACACACACACACACACTCTCTCATAAACTCTCACTTTCTCTCTCTCACACACACACACACACACACACTCACTCACACACTCTCTCTCTCTCTCTCTCTCTCTCTCACACACACACTCTCTCTGACACACACACACAAACACACACAGACTATCTCTCTGTCACACACACACACACACACACACACTCTCTCTCACAAACTCTCACTCTTTCTCTCTCTCTCACACACACACACACACACACACACACACACACACACACGTTTGTTTTTGTGAAAAGTGGGGACATCCCATAGGCGTAATGGTTTTTATAATGTAGAAACTGTATATTCTATCGCCATTCACCAACCCCACCCCTAAACCTAACACTCACAGTAAACTTTGTGCATTTTTACTTTCTCAAAAAAACTCATTCTGTATGATTTATAAGCGTTTTGAAAAATGGGGACATGGGTTATGTCCTCATAAGTCACCCTCTCCTTGTAATATCTGTGTCATACCCATGTCATTATACAGAGTTGTGTCCTGATATGTCACAAAAACATGCCCAGTAACACACACACACACACTCACACACTCTCTCATACACACACACACTCACTCTCTCTCACACACACACAAACACACACACACACATTAACACACACACACACTCACACACTCTCTCATACACACACACACACTCACTCTCTCTCTCTCACACGCACACACACAATCTCTGAATTTGATCAGCATGTATTTCCTGTTTAATAATGTAAATGTGAGGATAAATAACTGAATTCAGTCGCTTTAAAATAATTAGAAATAATAAGGTGAATCTGTGAAAATATACTGGATCTTTCCAGTTGATCTGGCACAACAATAGACTTTATAAAGACATGGGCACAACACACTCGCAAATCTGAGGCTTCTGCGTGAGCTCTCAACCAATGGTTCACCGGCGATACACAAGGACCTCCTCCCTCATTTACATGTTGCACACGGAAAAGTAAAAAGAAAGAAATTAATTAATAAATCTGAAAATAAATACATGTGGGAATAAATAGATACATATAATAAATAAATAAATACAGATAATAAATAAATAAATACATATAATAAATAAATTCATGAATAAATAAATGTCAAAATAAATAAATGTATTAAATATAAAAATAAAAAAGTATAAATAAATAAATAAATGTTAAAAAGAATAAAAATAAATGTAAAATAAATACATAAAGAAAAAAGAATATAATTCAGGATTAGATTTTATTTCAAATGAACTATTTATTTTATTATTTTACTTTTATTACATTTATTTATTTATCTATCTATATATTTATTTATTTTAAATTTCTGCAGAATTGGTCCTCCATACAGTATGATTATTAACTCAATGGGCTAGTTGCATATCTCCTTCACCTTGGATTTCCGGTCTTGCGAGTGTGTGCATAGATACTTCCGATTGTGCTAAACGTCAGTGCAGAGAACCAGAGAAATCCAAATATTACCTTCTATGTGTTTACATGATTTATTGTATCACTTCAAATGCAAATAAGATCTACACTGCTATTATTACTATACTTTAAATGTTAACTGAGCCAGTGGATTTGAAACTTGCGTATGTTTGGGTCCAGTAAATTAATTAAATACACTATATGTTCCCGAAAAGAAAGTTGAACTCATGGTGTTTACACACAGCTACATAATGTATTTTTACCTCACCAATTACTACAAATTACTTATTTTTTGAAAATGTTTTTATTACATAGATTTTTTTAAAAGAAATATTTACATTGTGAGACGTGGTCTGCGATTTATCTTCATAAGTATCCATTTCTCAATTGTGCACATACATCAGTTTGTTTCATCATTGTTTTTCACACCATATTTAATATTTTACATCAAACATTTTTTAAATGAAAAAAACGGGCTGTAAAATGATACAATTAATACATGACTCATTTTAATGTTTGTTTTTTCTGATAATTAATGAAAAATAATTTGTAACAATATAAATGTTGCTTATAGACAGATAATGATTTATGCTGCAGAAAACATAAACCTTGATAAAAACACACCTGAATGCAAACACTGATCTTTTAATCAATGCAAACCTATTATAATTACATTAAATTGTACAGTTACATTTATAAATTATGTTATCAAATAAAGTTAAATGAGACTGAGCATCTCGTTTGACAGTCAGAAACCTTATTATCTTATAGATAACAGTCAGAACAAAATCAGCTCTCTGAAAATGTAAAGTATTGCATATTTGAGTGGTTTGTGTTTGAAAGAAGAAATCCCTGTGAAATATTAAATATTACATAAAATAAGCATATTTAACATAAAATATGGTACTTTCAGGGCTAAATAAATAATAAAAAATAAATCTTTAGATTTTATTTTATTGAAGACAGTAATATGACATTTATTGAAAAAACAAATGGGATCACAGCTGAGACCTTTGAAGGAGAAATTAAGGGCCGCTATGTAAAGGATGCTTGAGGGTTAAAATAAATGTAATGAACAAATAAAATTAATTACATCTAATTAATTTCAATATTTTGATGTTTTTAATATCACTGCTGCAGTGACTGCTAGAATCTGGAAGTGCTTCTCTCATTACTGCACACCAGTATTAGAGTACAATCAGCATAAAGACACGAGTCCCTCAGAGAATTCAGACAAAGGAATATTGAATGTAACTTCCACAGGGATATAGAAATGTATAGAAAAATATGAGGTGGCAAAGATGGCCTTTTATCTCACACTCGAGGTTAAAGACTCACCAGTATGTGACAGTGACGTGACATACAGCAAAGTATGGTGACCCATACTCAGAATTTGTGCTCTGCATTTAACCCATCCAAAGTGCACACACACAGCAGTGCACACACACACACACACACACATACACACAAAGTGATGTCTATTTTCCAAATACACCTGCCCTCTCAACCTCCCCACAATCTTAAACACCAGAGTAATATGTCATAGTTACTGTATACTGCAATGTTACTCTTAATATTTTAACATTATTGCATGTACAATACTACAAAAGGTTTGAAGAATGATAATGATAAACTAGTTCAGTATTGTGAATCATGTGAGTAGAGTGCATTTTGATTAGTTTCTTAGCTTGTGCTTGTGCTGACAAGTTAAAATCTCTATAGTGCAGATCCTGTTTATAGAAAAAGTAGTACTCATACAAACACACTCCAACACTAAAACTTAAACACAGTCTCAGAGATCATTCATGTTCTTCTCTCTCTGCAGGCTGAGGAGCTGCAGTATTGGAGAGGAAGGCTGTGCTGCTCTGATTTCAGCTCTGAGATCAAACCCCTCACACCTGACAAAACTGGATCTGAGATATAATATACCAGGAGCCTCAGGAGTGAAGCTGCTCTCTGCTCTACTGGATGATCCACACTGTAAACTGAAGAAACTACTGTAAGTTATTTAGTCAATGCTTTAATTTATCATCTTGTATTAAAGCAGATCTTAGTGTATTTTATCTTTCTCTTTATTGTACAGTATTTGACAGTGGAAACTCCACAAGCTCCAAACAACTAAATCAAAACAACACGTCCTGAACAAGACTGTCACCTGGACATTAAAATGCATAATATCAGTTAGGGTGAAGAAAAGTTTTTTGTTTTTCTTCTAAGGCCACAAGAGGGCGCATCGAGCAAAATATTACTAATACACGTTTATTCAAAGCATAAGAAAACATGACTGTAACCCACCATAAATTCTTGAGATATGTTTTTATAATGTTGAACTTAGATTAATTTTACATGGCTATCTAAACATGTGGCTCTGTTGTGCAATATCCTGATAATTCACCTCCAGAGGACGAGAGAAGCTGTTGTTCAGATCAGAGACACTGACGGATGAGATTCAACTCTTTCCTTCGTACCAGCAGAGAGTCGTTTCTGTCTCATTCATCACTGAACACAGCAGGATGAACACATTTCCAGCTCCATGATTGTTCAGAGTTTCTGACAATAGTGAGAATGGACAGAGGAGCTGGAAACACATGAGAATAAACAGAAATATTACTGAGAGGAAGATCAAGATGAAATACAGGTGGTAAAGTGTGTCTATGCAGCAGCAAATCTGAATGTAGTTTAATAATGAACTGAATACAACAATACTAGTCAATATATCAGTGTCTAATAAACATTTGCAGTCAGAACTACATAAGATGTGTTTCTAGCAGAGTAGTTTAATATGATGTGGACTTAAACAGATTGTGCTTTTGAATGAAAACTATCATCCAGAATGATCTTTATCCCGCGTTTAGATGAACGCGATCACACACTTAAGCGAGGATTGCTACGTTGGATTCCTGTGTTGTCACAGGTTCCCTTGGACGAAGAGAATACCAAACAGATATCACACAAAGCATGCAAGAGAAATGGGCCCAAAAGCTGTACTTTCCTGTTTTGGATACTCTTTTGGGTGAGTGTCAGTCCTGGTTTTCCAGTCAGACCATGGAAATTACAGTTTTACCGTTTTTCTCAGTCGCTTTGGTACATTTCTCAAATCATCCTTGAGATATGCAAAACATTAAGTGCATTTTTCAAAACAACTCGTACAAATGGCAATACACAATGGAATACCTGCAAAAGCCAGTCTCTTGCTCAAAATCCTTAGTTCATCTCCCAAAAGTAAATATCTGTGTCAATGAACATGACAAGTCCTTGTGTCATTGTGTACGGATAAGACAGTCAAATTGTTTAGTCATGTTGTCAATATAACAGGTTACTCTGTAGGGATAATCTGATGTAAACTATAGCAACATTTTGGATGGCAGTTACTGTATTGAACAGTATGCCATATGCTTATGTATGCCATATAATTATTTCAAAAGTAGACATTTACACATCACTGTATGTGGGGTATTGACTGAAAGAGACTGGATTGAATTCCCAGTTACACTTTTACTAGTGGTCTGGTCAAAAAAAAAAAAAAAAAACCTTTACAACATTGTGTACAACATACATTGTGATATAGAAAAGGAAAAAGAAATGTGGGCACAAAGATGAAAATAAGTCAATTTCCAGAATGTGTAACTCTTGTGTTGTCCTCTGTCTTTACAGTATAAGCTTTCCAACTGAAGATCCATGGGATGAACCTTTGAGCTGTTTCAGAGAAATGGTTTTTCATTGGTTTATCATCTACATAAAGATTTATTTGCACAAGTCATGCCAAATTGACACAAAAAGTCTAATAATAATGTGTAAAAATAAAAATAAAAAGTGTGCTTGGCAGTTTATGACAACTACATTAACCATTTTGCATTTAATGACTTATACGATGAACTAAAGGCTAGATGTTTTGAGGGGTAAGACTATTGCACAGAAAACTATATAATACATTTTGAGCAACATGACATTAGCAACTGATAATGTAGGAAACTGCATAATCAAATGCATGAATGTACAAAAGCAATCGCAACTTGTTCAAAAGAATGAGAAACTGGTTTTATGATGTGTATAAATTACTAGAAGATGTGGAGGTTGAACAAGTAGTTTTGAGAATTTCATTTTCTGATTTGAGAAATGCACCAAAGTGACTGAGAAAAACTGTATGAATAAAACATAAAATAAAAATAAAATAGTATCAGAACAGTTAGATATCACTCATTGATGTTACACCTTCACAAGCGTTTGTCTTTCAGTTTCATTCTCTACACATCTCTACAAAAGAAGACAATGTAGTTTTTTTTTTCTTTATTTTACTGTCAAGTAAACAAGTAACAGACTGCAGTGAATTATAAGCAGTACCCAGCAAACATTGGTCCGATGGAGATGTCGTGTGGCCGGCCAAAAATAGTCGCAGTAGGACGGCATAAATCGGTAGAAATATGTTACACAGAACATTTCCTAAAAATGCATTCAGATATGTTTGTACAAGTTTATAGTTCTATGGGGTTTCATGTATAATTGTTTCTTTGACTATTAGCTACATGTTGTTCAATATTTACCCGCGTTTGGAATCGGTTGTGAGAGGACGTGCGTTACACGTCCATCATGACCCTCTGTGAAATCCTTGTGGAATGTGCAAAAGCTGTGCTTACACCTTGATTAATACTGCAATAAGTAATTAAAGTGCACCAAGTAGTTTTTAAGAGGTTTTAAAGAGGTTGTGAATAGACGTCCACTGATGTCTTTTACACGTCTCGTCATGGTTTGTGAAAAGATGTCCAAGCAAGACTAGCAGGAAGAAAAAAAAATATATACAAAGTAAATATATTCACTTTATCTTGTTTAAAAAAATTATAATCACAAAAGTGCCCAGTGTGCTTAGGTGATTGCAAAGCCATGCTGCAATTTAGTCATTATTTCAACCTGTTTTATGTATTTGTTGTTATTATTTTTATGGAATCTATGCATATGTAAAACAGATATGTACCCGGTCACAATTTCGGTCTGAGTTGGATGTAATTGCCAAAACAGTGCTGCCAAGATGTAGACACAAAACATACTAATATATTTCCATAGACAGTAAAATAAATGGACACAGCGACCCCATTGGAACTCAATTGAGACAAGTGAAGCCCATTTTTAGCGTTTTTTAGCACTTCTGTTTCTGACGCACAGACTCAAACGAAGCTTGACGACGTCAGCAACCTGTCTGACAGATGTAAATCTTCTAGTAGCTGTGCGTGGAAACTGCCATCGTTAATCTTGCAGAGATGGCGAGCTTCAGCGGGGAGTTCTTTGGCGTGAGTGAGCAGGAGTAAGTATTCTGATTAATTATTTTGTATAGTATTTTAAAATGTAATGCCAGTACGCCATATTAAGTTAATTGCCTGCGAGCTTCTCCTCCTGTCTGTACGGTAATGCGACAGAGAGTCGAGTGGTTATGATGCAATCGTTAGCCTATTTTTACAAAAACTGTTTCTACGGGGCCATAATGTAACATAGAAGGTAATGGAGCCCTTTATACATTGTCGTGTATCTTTAGAAAAAAATAATGGACAGATAGTCTTTAAACACCTCAGATGTAAAGTTATTCGCTGTCAAAGTGACGCCAAAATGAATGGGAGTCAATGGGATGCTAACGCAAGTGAAGTTCTGCTACAAGATGGCGGCACCCGGCCGACTTCAACTTTCGGTCGACTTCCTTGCCGCCTGGATATTTCGTGATATTACAAAATCCCGCGATAGGATAGATTATCTCGCGAGATCTCACTTTCTTCCGGAAGTTCCAGTACATTGAGCAGGTAACCATGAGGAGAGGAGAGGACTCTTGGAGGGAGATGTATCGATATAAATGATATAAAATCTACTGTTGGGTAAGTACATTTTGTATTATTTGATTAACGTGCTTGAGTTTTACTTGTTTGACACAAAGGAACCGAGAGAAATAATACCTACATTGTCAACTGAAATTCACTGAGTATGGCTAAAATTAGCTAACGTTAGAAGGCTAAAAGTTACTTATATTGATGTAATTTTTATTGGTACGCTTTAATTAATTATTCAGGGGACATCACAGCCCTCCTGTCTTATCAGAAATGTCCTGTTCACTTTCTCACAGTTACACTGTGAGTGTTTCTCAGGGGCATCACATTAAAGCATAACACCTTTTGTAAAATAAAAATAAAATCTAATGCTTGTTGATTACCTTTTTTTTCTAATGTTTAATTCATGATTCATTCATCTTGGTCCAAGGTTTTTTGTTTTTTTTATCTGTAGACCATAAAGATATTTTGAAAATAAGTGCATGTCATTTATCTCAATTTTATTTATTTTAAAAATACATGTATTCTCTTCCCTCAGATGCTGTGAAGAGGTGGAGACTCTGAAAGGGATGCAGCGATGACAGAACAACTGAAGCTTGCTCCAGGAAGAGATGGCGGTGGAGGTTACAAGAAATGAGCCAAACAACTGTAGTGTGTTTAAGGGATAGTTCACCCAAAAATGAAAATAGTCATAATTTTCTCACCCTCATATTACGATCATAATCATTTTTTCCTACAGTGGCAGTTAATGGATTGTGAGATCTGCTTGGTTACAAACATTCTTTCAAATATCTTTGTGTTTATTAGACAACTGTGTAAGTCAATGACAAGATTAATAAAGACATAATAAAAAGAAACCATATTTTAACATTTTAGTAGAAAACACATGAACGCATTCTCAGAAATGTAATATTTGAATTCATGTTGGTTCTATACAGTTTAAAATCATTTACACAACTTTGATTTTATAAATAGCAATGATTTCAAACATATTTTATGATGAGGGTCTTATGTTTTATGATTTTCTTGTCACATGACAACAATGGCTCGTGCAAGGTGTTTATGCCACATGTTCAAATATTAATAATATTCTTAATATTATATGATTAAAGTATTTAAAAATAAATGCAATTAATATTGATTTATATTATTATATATTTAAAACATTAATAAACAAACGTGAATAGAAATCAGTGATGCCCCTAATTAAATCATATTTCAGAAATCCAAAATAGATACAAATATTACATTGAAAAACTAAACATGAAAACAATATCGTCAGAACATAGAAAGGTATACAGGTTTGAAACATGAGGGTGAGTAAATGACAGAACTATCCCTTTATATAATAATTCAGTATTTTGTAACTGGTATTTTAGTTTTGTTAACAGATGCTAAACTGTTCAAAAACAATAAAATGTACTAAATCAGAACATGCCTCTTTTTTTGCATATGTCCACGAATAATGTGTTATTGTTTGTGATGTGCACTTGATTAAGATGTTTTATGGACGTTCAGGTCTGACTGGACCAATCTTGAACTTTTGTCAAGATTTGTTAAACCTCAAGACATAATTGATTGTCTTTCACGATGTTACACAGTGGGTGTGTGATTATTTTATATGCAGGCTTATATGTACACACACTTAAACTATGCAGCAACGCATTTAAACATCCAGAAGACAACGACGTCCAGAAGACGACACATTTAGACGTCCAGGGACGTGCAGAAAATACGTACAGTTCACTTCCAGAAGAGTCAAAGACGTCGGTTCAGCTTTCATTTTGGAACTATTTTTCAACCATGACGGGACGGGTTGGACGGACGTCTTTTCAACGGTCAAAATACGTCCGAATGTTTACTGGGTTGTATCATGACAAATGTCATTCTTGTTTTGTAAAGACATTGTAAAGCAAACACTATCTGTTGTGAGTGGTTTTAGGTCACTGATGAGAGAGAAAATGTGTTTGTTGGTTAAAAGCTTTTGCTAGTGTTAACATCTGTTCTGTATGGTGTTTTGGTAGTTTTAGTGCATTTTAAATGTGAAATTAACTGCTTTGCCAAGATGAAATTTGATCACGAGAAATGTGTGAAGACCTTAAAAAGTTAAGTATTGAGAAATGTGCCCTTATGAAACAAAAATATATTGCAGTATATTGGAAAATATAATGTAATCTATTAGGCATATATTCTTATATATATTTATTTTATCCAATATATTGCAATATATTGAAAGCGGCAATCATTTGTATATTTTTGCAATATATTATATAATATATGTATCATCATCAATATATTATTAAATGTATTCAAATATATAAAATATTAGAAAATAAAAATATTATAAAATAATATATTACAATATATTTTAAGAAATATATTGGTTAATATATTTTCCTTTCGTAAGGGTGTCCAAGCGATTAAAAAAAAAAAAAGAAAAAAGGTTGAAATCCCTGTGAACTAAAGTGACAGACTAATGGTGAAAAGTTCAGCAGTCAGCTATGAGCTATGAATCAGGTTATTGAAGGCTGTTTATTGTAGCTTAAAAATACATACATCATTCACTTTACTGAACAATGGAAAACAATCGATTTGTGTTTGCTCTCTAATTACCATCACCAACATGATATATGACAAAATCATGATATAATCTATATTAATTTACAAAAATGTGTTCTGTTCCTTGTTTATCTCAATCAGGTTTTCATTCCATAATTTTAGCTAATTCTCATAATTCTCTTATGATCTCTCTCCTATCTAGTGCTATATCTCCCCCTAGTGTTCATTATTTGTAAAAACATCTACGTAAAAACAAGCATGTTACTTTCCATTATAAAAAGCATTAATTTGCAGTACTGTTTCTAGTCACAGACAAGCTAGGCGTTCACCCAAATCACTAATGAGCGCATGTACTGGTGCTACATTTTATCAGGGATGTGATAAAGAGTGCCACCCTGAAATATGATTGATGCCTCCACTGGATCCTCCAACATTATCAGACTACAGTTCTGTCAATCTGACGATGCCTGTATGTCACTGGATCAGAGATCTGTCAAATACTGCCTCTGATTGTTGCGTGCAAAGTTCAACAGAGCACTAGTTCAATAGATTCTGTCAGTGCTTTGGCAGGGTAAGTCTTTTTTTCACCATGCAATAAAGCTCAAAGGCCAATGTAAAATATTGGTGCAGTAAAAGTGCACAAAATCAGTATTTTTTTAGGCAGTATTTGTGGCAGTCGATAAATCATGTTGTGAAATTGTCCGAAAGGTAGAAGTGATTTTTGAGGCCGATCACCGATCACAAAAAGCAGTATCTGCCGATCCAATCACTGATAATGATCTTTTTAAAGCCTTGTTTTTATCATTTTGAATTATTTATAGTGATAATCCAGTCAAGATTTTTTTGACATTTATTCTCACCCATGTGAGAGGATTTTTTTTCTCTTTTTTTTTTGAGGGGTGGAGGGGGCTTTTTTTAATTTCAAACCTAATTGTTTGATTATGCAGTGTATTTTTGTTTTACAATCATGTAATTGTTACACAGCACAAGCCTGATTGTGTGAGCTGTATGTGAGGTTCACACAGACTCTGTTTACAGTGTGTATGTGGTTCATGTGTGATACAGAAGCAGCTTTCACACTGGATTCTGCTCCTGATCCACGCCTGTTTACCACAAACACAACATTTATACATTATACTGAGTTCAAATCAAAATACTGTTATTTCAAATGCTTTTTCAACATTATGATTCTGTTTTACACAGTACAGTAATACAATCTTTCATCAATTAATATATGCTTTTTAATTTTGCATTTACTTTTTGATTTGTATATTAAGTTGTTAAAGCAAAACATTTAAACTACTTTTCTCACGTTATCACACACATCCTAAATTAAAACATACCATTGACAGAAACAGTCAGCTCTACTGCCTTTACTTTTGCATTTAAATCTTTATTACAAGCAATCCTGCAGTTCATAAAGAACTGTAATTAAGAATTTTAAAAGTGCTCTTTTCCTTTAAACCTGGCCAAAACAACATAGACTATTTGTTGGCTGTGAAACACTGTAGACTTAAATGATATCCATTTATGGTGTAATTAGATTTTTGTGTCAATGCATGTCCATATTTAACGCAAACAATGCGCTAAACGCACTGCCAGACCGCAACCATGTGTGCAGTGTGAACGCTTTAATTCATTATCATGAGTGCGATAAAATACACACCACATACACACTGCAAACGGAGTAATGTGAACCTGCCATTATTACGTGTGTGAGCTGCAAGTGTGCATGAGTGCACTGTCTTCAGGAAAACGAATGAACGCTGAATGGTTTAAACAATAATTAAAAAGAAAAAATGCAATTTATAAACTTCAGTGATGATGGGACACTGCATCGATAGTTCAAGTGACAATTCCTGAGTATCGACAAAATTTCTACACTCAATTTAATTTTGAGAATGAGCCATGTTATTTATGCAAATATTTAGTTGAAGATACAGAACATATATTTTTACATGTAGTTTGTCTCAGTTCTTTTGGAAAGCATTGCAGGACTGGATGGTAGAGAAGGCTGTGGTTACTGATGGTTTCACTATAAACTTACAAGATGTAATGTACGGAATAAACAAAGAGTGCCCTGCTTTATATGAGTTGATTATTATTGTTTATTAGCTAAATACTTTATACATAGATGTAGATATTTTAAATTCTCTCCATTGTTAATTGTTTTTCAAACTGATCTAAAATACTTCTCAGATCCCCTTAGTAAAATGAAAAATCCAAAAGCAGTTAAATTATTTAATTTGTTTGTATAATATAATTTGCTGTAATTATATATTTAGTTTTATTATTTATTTAATTTATTTTTATTGTATAATTTATGTATCTAGAAATTTTATGTTATATTTTTTTCTTTCTCTTTTTTTTTCTGGAGCTTATTATGGTTCTGTTGTGTTGAGCCTTCCATACCAGAATCATTTTGTTTACTAATTAATGCCAGTTTGTTGTATTCCGTTCATGTATTTAATAAAAAATAAATAAATAAATAAAGTCCTGTGTCGGCTGTGCAGATCTTTTGTAGTCCAGACGTGATGTGATTTGAAGCCATTTGCATTTTGAGAGAGAAAGAGATTCATTCACACTGTTTGTAAAATAATCTCTCAAAATAATTTTCAAATGATCAGTTATTTAATGAAGAATTATGAATTGTATCTCACCTAAAGCATGAATTATTTCACCCGCGCTGGACAGAGACTGAGAGAGTACTGCTGTATGTCGAGCCAAACCTCTCACGACAGCGTCATCAGCTTGAGATCGCTTCATGAGACCAGCCTTTTTAGAGACCACCGATCAATCAACCCAAACCGATTATCGGCCGACTGGGATCGGTAGCCGATCAATCAGAGTACCCCTAACAAAATGTGTGCATTTATTTATTTATTTATTTTTTACCAGTGCAGTGTTAAAGGTTCAGTGTGTAGTTTAATATTCCCATATAAAACTTTAACAGCAAATTAAAAATATATTGGTGTAGTAAAATTCACTTATTCAAAAGATAAACACATCTTTATTAAACTGTTTTGTTGATTTTAATGCATCCTTGTGGAAGTGTTGAAATGCTGAATCGATTAATTCGCTTCCAACAGCGTCCAATAGGAGCAAAGAGGACAGTGTGTTGTGTTTTTAAAGGGGAAGTTCACGCTTCAAAGAGTAACAAAGGAATAATTAGCTGAATTCTGATTATTGTAACATGTAGTTTGGGGTAACAAAGGGTTTTTTATAGTGATGGGCAGTGTTGGGCAAAGTTACTTTTAAAAGTAACTGGTGTAACCCAAATTTGGACCTCTGTCTTGAGGGCATTTGCTACGTGCTTAACCTCTGTCTTGAGGGCATTTGCTACGTGCTTAACCTCTGTCTTGAGGGCATTTGCTACGTGCTTAACCTCTGTCTTGAGGGCATTGGCTACGTGCTTAAAAGTACAGAACAGTCTGTTTCTGAAGGTCTCAGTTGAACTTTAGACCTTAGAAGACGTATATGCATCATGTATTTAAATTTGAGGTTAATCTACAGCCTTCTGAGCAATGCTCAAAGTCCAGCAAGCAACAACTAATCTGCTGACTGATCTGAAATAGGGAACTGAAACCAGACTGCAGAGCTCATCTGATATTTTTGGATTAATGATTTAACACCTCTTAATATTTGCTGCAGATACAGTTTTAGTTTTAATCACGAGTTCCTTTGTTTGGCAGAGCTATAAGAGGAGACAATGCACCCCTCCTTTATTACTCTCAGGCTGAGTTCAGACTAGACCCTTCTAGCTGGACTTAGTCTCTTCTCACCTTTTTCTTCTCATATTCCGGGGGCTCACTTGAACTCTTTGATCTACTTACAGGTTTTATTCAACTCAGATACATTGACTTTTATTATTATCTTGAAATGCAGGTATTTTATATACTGGTTATATACTTTGTATTATTTTACTAACAGTTTGAATTGCTTTTGAATATTCTAACCAAAGGTATTGTATTAACCTTAGATGAGCAGAATCCGCCATATATGGATTGCTTTTAAAACTATATTAATTTTGGATTTGCATTTTCTATATTTGAAGCTGATATTAATACTTCATAATCTGTTTGTAAGAGATGAGTTTTTGTCTTACTTCCTATATTCTTTGAATAAATTTGCATATTGAAAAACCCTACACCGTCTGACCAGGATTGAAGTCTCTTTTTTGCATCAGTTTATGGAGGCACCGCTGGGATCGTTGAAGTTTTCATTTCATTGAAGTTTTGATGCAACGCAAGGCGAAGTAAAGAGAGGTGAGTAGCTCATCTTTTTCTCTTTATGGGCTTCTGTGGTGTTGCCTGCCGGGTCTAGGAGACATATCCGTGAACCCATCTCGTTCAATATTCTTGAACTGCAGCAAGAGAACGAGTTTGGGGCAGCCGGTGGTTAACCGTAGACGGTGGATGTAACCGTATTTGAAAAAACAGTGCGCGCTGTGGGACGAGACGGTGATTCGCGGCATTAAATGTGTTGTTCACTATTGAGGGGTACTGGTAGTGAGGATAAATATCTGCGCTATACATCCTGCGGGGTTACCGGGGGTGTATTGCGAGCACTTTTTGGGGTTACCGAAGGTGCAACAGTATTTTGAGACACGCGCTGTGAGGGGTACTTACAGCGTGCCGATCGGACAGAGGGCCGTCTCTTGTTTTGGATATTTTTCTCCAGGATTGGACTCGGCAGTTTTTGACACGTACAGAACTCCACCTTGCGACTAAATTAAAATCAATAAAATGGCAGACGGTGAATTAAGTTAAAAAACAAAAGGTAAAGATAAAATAAATAATTAATTTCAATTGAGAGTATCTGATTTGAATAAACCTTTTCTTTGTTGGAATTGTCAGCACATGAGATAATGGCACCTGTTCAGAGTAAAGAAATTCCAAGTGAAGCTCTCACTGTCCAAGTCGCTGCTATGGGTATTGGGAACGTAGAAGAAGTAAGACAGAAAATGATTAAAGATGGATTTAGAGAGATTTGGGGTCCACGTAGACAGAGTGAATGGGTGTTAAGAGAAGTGATGGACCACAAGAAACAAAAGAAATATGCACGTGTTTTATGTTGTTTATGGATAAGGAAAGCAAACGGGCTTTTGACAGACAGAAATGGCAGAATTGTACAGGTTGATAATTTGGCACAAGCAGCTAGAGATGCTACGAAAGATATGTGGGATCTATTAGATCTCGTAACAAAGGAGCCTAGGACCGAAACAGGCAAAGCTCCTAAGATTGATGATATTTATAACTGGCAGGAGTATGCTTCAAAGTTAAAACATGTTATTGCTAAAACAGGCAGAAATATAACTGATTTATCTGAAAATGGAGGAATACAAGTTGCAGCAATTTCTCCGGGCAGTTTGGAAGAGGGCGACGCTGACTGGGGCGAATATGTCAAACTGTATCCAAGGTTACCCTGTTACAGTGAAATTGACAGTGAAAAGAGAGCCGGTCCAACGGCCCCGATGGCACCAATTACTGTTCCCCTGCCTGGTCAGACTTTGCCAGGACACCAGGAAGCGACAGCAGGTGGCCAAGTGGGGGTCTATCGAACTATGGGTGTGCGTGATTTAACCAGCATTGTGAACACGCTGCCAATTATGAAATCTAACTGTACTAACTCTGATTTTTGGGATCGCTTGTGGGTGATGGCAAGGGCGAATCGTCTTGCAGTAAAAGATTTGTATTATATTTGTGAACAGGTCTGCCCCTCAACATACACCGGACAGATCGTGAATCTCACACCACCAACGAACCCTCCTGCGAATGCAAATGATTTTGCTACACAGTTTAACGATCTGCGTGTGGAGGTGCAGCGTGTAATTGGATCAGGAATCCAAACATTTACTAACGTGACCTTGATCAAACAGGGCCCTAACAAGCCCTTTGTTGAATATACTGAGCGTTTTACACGAGCTCTGAAAGAATTTGTTGCTACAAAAGAAGCTGTTGATTTGGATTCTCATATTTTATTGCACACTGCACAATCTAACATGAATGCAAAATTCACCCAATTGTTCAGGTCTTCCTTGCCAACGATTGGAGACTGGGCGGCGTTCATCGCATGGGGAACCAGGGCTCAGGACATTGTTGACCAAACGAAAAGAGCAGTTGCTGCAGTTGGGCCACCTCCCCTCCCTGCTGTTATCTGCTTTCTATGTCAGAAAACAGGTCATTATGCAAGTAGGTGTCCTGAGCGAGAGTTAGAACGAGGAGTTAGAAAGCCAAGTTCCTCTTTTCGGCCGCAACCGGCCCAGAGACAGTTCCCTCCTCGCACTTATGCTGAAAATAGAAATGACACTGAGCCAAAGGAGACTGACATGCAGGCTCAGTTGAGAATGCTTATGCAGCAAGTTGATAAATTAACAAAAGCACTCGAGATTTCTCAATGACGGGAGGTTGCTTCCATTTTAATGGAACAATTTGACCCCCGACCATTTTTGCATGCTAACGTAGGAGGCCAGGATAGTTATATGCTAGTTGATTCTGGGGCCTGCGTTTCTATTACTGATCTTGACTTACCTTTAACAAATAAACACACAACGCTTCAAGGATTGTCTGGTGGCGGTCTTTTCACACATTCTCAATTAATTCCTTTAACAATTTATCCATGCAGCAAACCCTTTTGGGTGCAATTCTGGGTGGGTGAAAGCCAAGTTGGCACTGTATTAGGGATGGATTTATTGGAAAAATTAGAGGCAGATATTTTATTAACTAAGAATCAAATAGTTAGTAAGTTTTTGCCAGTTCCCATTCCAATTGTTAGGAAAATTGGAAGCCCTAAATTTAATATTGGAGCTGTTGTAGCAAACGAGAAAGAGTCTACTGACTCTCCAATAATCCAATACTTTTCTGAGAAATTTCCAGATTTGTGGTCAAATTCTAAACTTGATGTTGGTCTTTGCAGAATTGAGCCTCTGAATGTTTCAGGTCCTGTACCTCCTCCAGTATTCCAGTATCCTCTTCGGAGAGAAGCAGAAAGAGCGGCCCAGGCAATTGTAAGCCAGCTCGAGGAAGCAGGGATTGTGGTAAGATGTGTCTCTCCATGTAACTCACCTATGTGGCCTGTACGGAAACCAGATTTGAGCTATAGGCTTACTATAGACTATACCGCATTGAATGCTGTGACCACCAAGGCAACCCCCATTGTTGCTAATCCGTCAACCATTCTAAATGACATTTCTCCAAATCATCGCTATTTTAGCGCAGTAGACATCACTAATGGTTTTTGGTCCTGCCCTATAAGGGAGGAAGATCAATACAGATTCGCTTTTACTTGTAATGGGGTACAATATACCTGGCGAAGACTTCCACAAGGTTTTTGTGAAAGCCCATCCTTGTTTCATTCAGTTGTTCGTGACGCAATTTCTAAGATTGTAAATTCGTGCGCGCCATCTGTTATAATTCAATACTGTGATGACATTCTCCTTGCATCTCCAAATAAGGCGCAGCATCTGAGTGTACTCACTCTCCTGCTGAAAGCACTTCGAGAGGCTGGCTTCCTCCTAAACAAAAAGAAAGCATGTTTAAACCTGAAGTGACATTTTTGGGTCAGAGTGTTGGTCGTGAGGGAAAAAGACCTCTTCCAGATCGGGTCATAGCCATTACACAATTGACAAAGCCAGCCACAATTACAGGTTTGAGATCATTAATGGGGCTATTTAATTTTAATCGGGTATACATTCCTGATTTTTCTGATTTGGCAAAACCTCTAACAGAGGCTCTTAAGGGAGGCCTTCCGGGCACTTCCCCTCTAGAGTGGACAGTAGAGATGGCTGAGTCTTTCGATCTCCTCAAATCCGCCCTAGCTTCCTCCCCTGCCTTACATCACCCTGATATGACAAAACCATTCCACGTTTGGACACATGTAGGCCCAAATGCGTACAATTGTGTGCTGGGACAGCACAAAGGGGACAAAAGTTTTGGAAATGTTGGATATTACTCAACTGTTATTCCTTCCTCTATGAAAGGACAAATGCCGTGCTTGATGGCGTTGGACTGTGCAGAGTGGGCGCTGAAGGTCACCGAGCACATCGTCGGTTACAACCAGACTATTTTACACACCCCACACCGCTTTTTGCGTTTGCTATCAGAGACAAAGGTGAAATCTATCTCAAACCAGCGACGTGCTAAGTGGGAAACTGCTCTAATGAGTCCTCAGCTTACTGTTGTTGCAGATAACCGGACGAATCCTGCCTCTCTAATGGAGAACGGAGGGAGTGCACATGACTGTGCTGAGGTGGTTATTTGTGACAGAGGACACTTCGTCAGAGATGAACCATTTGCTGACGCCATGGACATCTTCGTGGATGGCAGCAGCTTTTATGAAGGGGACACACGTTACACAGGTTGGGCGGTGGTAGAGGGGAAGACGGGCGAAGTCTTGGCTGGAGGGTCGCTACGGGGGGGGAGTGCTCAGATCGCTGAATTGCATGCTTTGAAAGCTGCTTTAGATTTAGCACTTAAATTAACTACAAGTAAAAATAGCTCCATTTATGTGAACATTTTTACAGACAGTGCATACAGTTATCATGTAGTGCAGAGTTATGGCCCTGTTTGGAAACGTCGCGGCTATCTGACCACAGCAGGCACGCCAATAAGTCATCAGACCATCATTAAAGAAATTCTTGATGCATGCGAGAAAATTTTACCTAACAGTGTTGCGGTTTGCAAGGTTACAGGTCACAGTACTTTCAATGATTGGTGGGCAAAAGGAAACTCGCTAGCTGACAAGGCTGCGAGAGAGGCGGCCAGGGGTGCATCACTTGGAGAGGTAGTTGCCATTTTCCCTGTTCATCCAAATTGTGCAGGATCAGAAACTTTATCTAAATTATACACAGATGAAGACCGTGAACTGTGTCAAAAGATAGGAGCAATTCTAACTGAAGAAGGAATTTATGTCCTAGAAGAGAAAGTTGTTCCGCCTAGCGGATACCAGACTGAGTTAATTGATCTATACCACAGCATTGCACACCAAGGGGTTCACAAAACTAATGCTATGTTGCAACAAACCTGGTTTTGGCCAGAAATGTCACAGACTGTGAGGGACAGACTGCCCAGATGTATCCACTGCTTACAGACAAAACCACGTTTTGGGAGAGGTAAGATACCAATTGGCCACAGTCCTCGCCCGCGAGGACCTTTTACACATTTGCAATTGGATTTTATCTCTTTGCCCTCTGATCATGGATTTAAATATGTGTTAGTTCTCGTTTGTAAATTCTCTAGATGGGTTGAGGCTTTTCCTCTGCGTACCGCCACAGCAGAAAAGGTTGCCGAAGTGCTCCTACGAGACATCTTCCCTAGGTGGGGAATTTGTGAATCCCTGGACAGTGACCAGGGAACTCATTTTACTGGTAAGGTTTTGAAGTCTTGCATGAAAGCTTTGGGGGTAAAACAGAAGTTGCATATTGCTTTTAGACCCCAATCATCAGGGAGCATTGTCACGCTATCAGTCTCTGTTTCCTAGGTGTCCCCTAGTGAGCGCACTTCTCCTTAGGCACTTCACCATAGGCACTTTATTCCGCTTGTCTGGTCATGTCGTCACAGTAATTGCACTCCAATTAAATCGCACAGGTGTTGACTATTCTTAGTCATTAGTCTCCCTATATAGAGCTGTCTTTCTCTGTCGTCTTTATGGAGTCCTTACCCTATGTGTCTCATGCTCTCGTTCCCCGAGACTTCCTCTACCTTCTCGTTCTTCCGAGTTCCCCGTTTCATCCGGTTCCCTTTTTGTTTGGTTTGTCTCTCAAGACAGTTTTATTTTGTATTTAACCTGTTTGTGCAATAAACCTTACCTGCTATTGGATCTTACCCTTTCCTTGTGTTTTTCCCTTAACCCAACCGTGACAGAAGGACTCCATCATGCCTAGATCCAGCGGTGTGAGATTTCGAATCGGTTCCCCAGCCACCATGGAGGAACGGAGGGGGAGATTCCGGAACTTAACCACCCTTCATCAAAAGGGAAGTGAGGTGGGTGGCCTGGCGCAATTGTTTTGGACTTTGGCAGTCGGGTTAGGTTACAATGATGCAGCACTAAAAGATTTGTTTAATAATTGCCTGGATGATCCTCTACCTCAATGGGAGATGAAGGGGTTAGAGATCCTGGACTTTTGGGGGTTTACCAATTACCTGCACCATCGTGCTCAGTGGGATGCAACAACCACACCAGAGTTTCCAGACAAGATGGCCACCTGCCCAGTGCCACAGCACAAGATGGCCGCCAGCCCAGCGCCACAGCACACGATGGCCACCAGCCTAGCGCCACAGCACACGATGGCCACCAGCTTTGAGCCACAGCACAGGATGGTCGCCAGCCCAGAGCCACAGCTCAAGATGGACGACTCAACGCCTGAGTCTCCAGACAAGGTGCCGCCGACTCGCCATCGTGGAGGACGGAGGAGGAGGAGACAGGCGTCGACCGTCCCTCAAGGCCTGGAGAAAGTCCCCGAGGCCGAGGCTGTTCCCGAGGCGGTGCCCGATGCTGTTCCCGAGGCGGTGCCCGATGCTGTTCCCGAGGCGGAGCCCGATGCTGTTCCCGATGCTGTTCCCGAGGCGGAGCCCGATGCTGTTCCCGAGGCGGAGCCCGATGCTGTTCCCGAGGCGGAGCCCGATGCTGTTCCCGAGGCGGTGCCCGATGCAGTTCCCGAGGCGGTGCCCGATGCAGTTCCCGAGGCGGTGCCCGATGCAGTTCCCGAGGCGGTGCCCGATGCAGTTCCCGAGGCGGTGCCCGATGCAGTTCCCGAGGCGGTGCCCGATGCAGTTCCCGAGGCGGTGCCCGATGCAGTTCCCGAGGCGGTGGCCGATGCAGTTCCCGAGGCCGATGCAGTTCCCGAGGCCGATGCAGTTCCCGAGGCGGAGCTCGATGCAGTTCCCGAGGCGGAGCCCGATGCTGTTCCCGAGGCGGTGCCCGATGCAGTTCCCGAGGCGGTGCCCGATGCAGTTCCCGAGGCCGATGCAGTTCCCGAGGCCGATGCAGTTCCCGAGGCGGAGCTCGATGCAGTTCCCGAGGCGGAGCTCGATGCAGTTCCCGAGGCGGAGCCCGATGCTGTTCCCGAGGCGGTGCCCGATGCTGTTCCCGAGGCGGTGCCCGATGCTGTTCCCGAGGCGGAGCCCGATGCAGTTCCCGAGGCGGTGCCCGATGCAGTTCCCGAGGCGGTGCCCGATGCAGTTCCCGAGGCGGAGCCCGATGCTGTTCCCGAGGCGGTGCCCGATGCAGTTCCCGAGCAAACCGTTGCAGTTCCCGAGGCGGTGCCCGATGCAGTTCCCGAGGCGGAGCTCGATGCAGTTCCCGAGGCGGAGCTCGATGCTGTTCCCGAGGCGGTGCCCGATGCAGTTCCCGAGGCGGAGCTCGATGCAGTTCCCGAGGCGGAGCCCGATGCTGTTCCCGAGGCGGTGCCCGATGCTGTTCCCGAGGCGGAGCCCGATGCTGTTCCCGAGGCGGTGCCCGATGCTGTTCCCGAGGCGGAGCCCGATGCAGTTCCCGAGGCGGTGCCCGATGCAGTTCCCGAGGCGGTGCCCGATGCAGTTCCCGAGGCGGTGCCCGATGCAGTTCCCGAGGCGGAGCCCGATGCTGTTCCCGAGGCGGTGCCCGATGCAGTTCCCGAGCAAACCGTTGCAGTTCCCGAGGCGGTGCCCGATGCAGTTCCCGAGGCGGAGCTCGATGCAGTTCCCGAGGCGGAGCTCGATGCAGTTCCCGAGGCGGAGCTCGATGCAGTTCCCGAGGCGGAGCCCGATGCTGTTCCCGAGGCGGTGCCCGATGCTGTTCCCGAGGCGGAGCCCGATGCTGTTCCCGAGGCGGTGCCCGATGCAGTTCCCGAGGCGGTGCCCGATGCAGTTCCCGAGGCGGTGCCCGATGCAGTTCCCGAGGCGGTGCCCGATGCAGTTCCCGAGGCCGATGCAGTTCCCGAGGCCGATGCAGTTCCCGAGGCCGATGCAGTTCCCGAGGCGGAGCTCGATGCAGTTCCCGAGGCGGAGCTCGATGCAGTTCCCGAGGCGGAGCTCGATGCAGTTCCCGAGGCGGAGCCCGATGCAGTTCCCGAGGCGGTGCCCGATGCAGTTCCCGAGGCGGAGCTCGATGCAGTTCCCGAGGCGGAGCCCGATGCAGTTCCCGAGGCGGAGCCCGATGCAGTTCCCGAGGCGGAGCCCGATGCAGTTCCCGAGGCGGTGCCCGATGCAGTTCCCGAGGCCGATGCAGTTCCCGAGGCCGATGCAGTTCCCGAGGCCGATGCAGTTCCCGAGGCCGATGCAGTTCCCGAGGCCGATGCAGTTCCCGAGGCCGATGCAGTTCCCGAGGCCGATGCAGTTCCCGAGGCGGTGCCCGATGCGGTTCCCGAGGCCGATGCGGTTCCCGAGGCCGATGCAGTTCCCGAGGCGGTGCCCGATGCGGTTCCCGAGGCCGATGCGGTTCCCGAGGCCGATGCAGTTCCCGAGGCCGATGCAGTTCCCGAGGCGGTGCCCGATGCAGTTCCTGAGGCCGAGGTCGTTCCCGAGGCGGTGCCCGATGCAGTTCCCGAGGCGGTGCCCGAGGTCGAGGCAGTGCCCGAGGCCGATGCAGTTCCCGAGGCCGATGCAGTTCCCGAGGCGGTGCCCGATGCAGTTCCCGAGGCGGTGCCCGATGCAGTTCCGAAGGCGGTGCCCGATGCAGTTCCCGAGACGGTGCCCGATGCAGTTCCTGAGGCCGAGGTCGTTCCCGAGGCGGTGCCCGATGCAGTTCCCGAGGCCGATGCAGTTCCCGAGGCCGATGCAGTTCCCGAGGCGGTGCCCGATGCGGTTCCCGAGGCCGATGCGGTTCCCGAGGCCGATGCAGTTCCCGAGGCCGATGCAGTTCCCGAGGCGGTGCCCGATGCAGTTCCTGAGGCCGAGGTCGTTCCCGAGGCGGTGCCCGATGCAGTTCCCGAGGCGGTGCCCGAGGTCGAGGCAGTGCCCGAGGCCGATGCAGTTCCCGAGGCCGATGCAGTTCCCGAGGCGGTGCCCGATGCAGTTCCCGAGGCGGTGCCCGATGCAGTTCCGAAGGCGGTGCCCGATGCAGTTCCCGAGACGGTGCCCGATGCAGTTCCTGAGGCCGAGGTCGTTCCCGAGGCGGTGCCCGATGCAGTTCCCGAGGCGGTGCCCGAGGTCGAGGCAGTGCCCGAGGCGGTTCCAGAGGCCAAGTCCGATGCGGTGCCAGAGACCACTTCTGAGGCCGTTACCAAGGCGGTGCTTGACGCCATTCCCGATGCAGTGTCCGAGTTCGCTCCCGATGCCTTGACCGAGGCAGTCACCGATGACCCTCCAGAGCCAGTCACCGGTTACCCTCCAGAGACCAGTCTAGTCACTGGGTGGCCGGCTGCTCCGCCCTGGGGGACTCTGGCGGTGACCAAGAGGACGTGGTGGTCATCCGCACCGCCCTGGGGGACTTCGGCCGTGACCACGTGGAGGTGGTGGCCCTCCACTCCGCCCTGGGGGGGCTTCTGCTTTGACCACATGGGTGTGATGGCCCTCTGTTCCGCCCGGGTGGGCATCACCTAATGTCCTCCATTTACCAATGTTTTTGTTTTCATTTGTTTTTTCTATTTTCCTCCGTTGGACCTGGCCCTCCGTCCCTCCCCTCTTTCCTTCCGCCGGTCCACCACCCTCCTGGACTCCTTGTTTTGTGTTACACCTTCCTGTCTCTGCCTTTCCATCACGTCTGGTTGTTCCGTCTCTTTTCTTCCATTTTACCTGGTTGTCCTGTCTTTGTCTCTCCTTTTCACCTGGTTGTTTGTCTCTGTTTTCTGACCCTCCGTCCCTCCCCCTAGTCCGCCTCCGCTTCACCTCCCTCCTACCTCTTTTTCTGTTGGGTTTTCCGGGGTTTCAGGTGGAGCATCTGGTAGCTGCTCCGTAGGGGAGGGGGTAATGTCACGCTATCAGTCTCTGTTTCCTGGGTGTCCCCTAGTGAGCGCACTTCTCCTTAGGCACTTCACCATAGGCACTTTATTCCGCTTGTCTGGTCATGTCGTCACAGTAATTGCACTCCAATTAAATCGCACAGGTGTTGACTATTCTTAGTCATTAGTCTCCCTATATAGAGCTGTCTTTCTCTGTCGTCTTTATGGAGTCCTTACCCTATGTGTCTCATGCTCTCGTTCCCCGAGACTTCCTCTACCTTCTCGTTCTTCCGAGTTCCCCGTTTCATCCGGTTCCCTTTTTGTTTGGTTTGTCTCTCAAGACAGTTTTATTTTGTATTTAACCTGTTTGTGCAATAAACCTTACCTGCTATTGGATCTTACCCTTTCCTTGTGTTTTTCCCTTAACCCAACCGTGACAAGCATTGAGTCACAGAACAAAAGTTTGAAAATGGCTCTGTGAGCTAAATTAAGTGAGTATGACGGTGGTTGGTTTAAACACCTACCAGCTGTTCTAATGGGGATGAGAGCCACCCCAAACCGTACCACAGGGTTGGCACCCTTTGAAATCTGTATGGGAAGGCCTATGGCACTACCGTACGATGCTCCATTGCTGCGCACCGGTCCTTCTGGTCCATTGAAGGATACTTTGCAGGATTATCTTAAGTTGCTCTCGTGCGCATTAAAAGATGCCCATTTCAGCGCCCTCAGTGCCCAAAATGCTGGAGATTTAAAGAATGCTGCATTCAATCTAACGGCTAAAAATCCTGTACAAGTGGGGGATCAGGTAATGATTCAGAAAATAGGGAACTTAGGTTCAATGTCTTCCAGGTATGAAGGTCCTTACTCCGTGCTGCTGACCACTCCAACATCTCTTCTCGTTGAGATCGAGCCAGGTCTGACTCGATGGAAGCATCTTGCCCAAGTGAAGCCCCTTTCTCCGCTTGCGGATACTGAAAATCCCTCTCCAAACGTCACGGACCAGGGATGATGGATTCTTTATTTGAATCAAGGGTAATTTCTGTAACTTAGAATAAGCAATGTTTATAGAATTTTTTTGAGGTGACTGAGGGTCTGACTGATGTCAGGAGTGAGATTAATTTTCACTTAGCCCGGCTTTACAAAACTAAATTAATTTACAATCCATCATGCCTGTCCCCGTGAATTATGAATTGTGCCTATATGTATTTGCCAAAATTCAGGAGTAAGAGATAGATGGATGGGACATTCTACTTGTACTCGTAGATATGTAAACTTAGAAAGATCAAAGCCTTGGGGACCGGATAGCTCCTCTGGTAATTTATGGTCCTCTGGAAATGTTACTCAATATTCCCTAATTACAGATAGTGGCCCTAAAATGTTCGAAGTTTATCATGATTCAATAATCCCAACTGATAAAATCCCTTATATACCTTTAAGAGGGAAATATTGGATTTGTGGCGGTAATGCTTATCATTGGCTGCCAAAGAAATGGTCAGGATGCTGTTATGTGGGCACCCTTGACACTCATTTAACTTTTATGTCAAGGACTGGAGAACCTTTAGTTAGACAGAAGCGCTTAAAACGAGCTAAAAGAGCCTCCCGTAGAACGGACTATAGGCCTCACCTTCGTACCTCTCCAGGTGTTAAAACACTGGAGGGAGTGTTTCCATGGTATGGCACAGTGCATAATGCTTATTTAATCGATAATATTAGCCTGGAATTAGAATCTTTTGCTGATTATGCTATAGAAGGATTCCACTTATTGACAGAAGAAATGAAGGATATTAAATTAGTTGCTTTACAAAATCGAGCTGCCCTCGATTATATTCTTGCTCGAGAGGGTGGAGTGTGTGCCTTAATAGGAGATCAATGTTGTACTTACATTCCTGATATCAATGATAATATGACTGATGTAATCAAACATATGAAACAAATAAGGGACGAAATAGATCAAAGTAGTGTTGTTTCGGACCAAACTGATGTATTTTCCTGGGTCAAGGGTTTCCTAGGAAAACCCTTTTGGGGTTTCCTTAGGGATCTGGGTACGTTTCTTGCTGTGATTATTACTATTTTACTTGTGACGTATATCTCGATACGCATTTTAATCATGCTTTGCAAACAGAATAATCTAAAGGAAGTATATACTCCCATGGCTGCTATAGTTAAGCGTAAAAATGACAATGTAGTTTGAAATTAGATGATGGTAGGCTGTAGCAAGTCCTCGACCCAGCAAAAGTCCAGGTGAGGTCAAGGGTCGGATTCTTTTAGTGATCCTCGTCTGACTAGCTTGGTGAAGAAATCCTGTCAACCTTAAGATGGCTGGGGTTACAGAGGTACCTGCAGTCCGCCTGAGATTATGCTTTATTGATTTATTCATTTTTATTTTAATTTTTTTTCTCTGTATAAGAAATGTTCTATTTCCTCACCCTTATGCAAGCATGTCTATATATATATCTGTATTGATTATTGTTACCTTTGATTGTTATGTATTTTATTTTTAAGGGAAAGAAGTTGGTTGCGAGTCTCTTGTTAAGGACTCGAGTGGGGGACTGGTGTAACCCAAATTTGGACCTCTGTCTTGAGGGCATTTGCTACGTGCTTAACCTCTGTCTTGAGGGCATTTGCTACGTGCTTAACCTCTGTCTTGAGGGCATTGGCTACGTGCTTAAAAGTACAGAACAGTCTGTTTCTGAAGGTCTCAGTTGAACTTTAGACCTTAGAAGACGTATATGCATCATGTATTTAAATTTGAGGTTAATCTACAGCCTTCTGAGCAATGCTCAAAGTCCAGCAAGCAACAACTAATCTGCTGACTGATCTGAAATAGGGAACTGAAACCAGACTGCAGAGCTCATCTGATATTTTTGGATTAATGATTTAACACCTCTTAATATTTGCTGCAGATACAGTTTTAGTTTTAATCACGAGTTCCTTTGTTTGGCAGAGCTATAAGAGGAGACAATGCACCCCTCCTTTATTACTCTCAGGCTGAGTTCAGACTAGACCCTTCTAGCTGGACTTAGTCTCTTCTCACCTTTTTCTTCTCATATTCCGGGGGCTCACTTGAACTCTTTGATCTACTTACAGGTTTTATTCAACTCAGATACATTGACTTTTATTATTATCTTGAAATGCAGGTATTTTATATACTGGTTATATACTTTGTATTATTTTACTAACAGTTTGAATTGCTTTTGAATATTCTAACCTAAGGTATTGTATTAACCTTAGATGAGCAGAATCCACCATATATGGATTGCTTTTAAAACTATATTAATTTTGGATTTGCATTTTCTATATTTGAAGCTGATATTAATACTTCATAATCTGTTTGTAAGAGATGAGTTTTTGTCTTACTTCCTATATTCTTTGAATAAATTTGCATATTGAAAAACCCTACACCGTCTGACCAGGATTGAAGTCTCTTTTTTGCATCAGTAACCCATTACAATATTGAGTTACTCCCTAAAAAAGTTACTAATTACGTTACTTTGTATAGAAAGTAATGCGTTACATTACTTTTGCATTATTTTCTTGTTACTTTTTTAACATGAGCAGGGCTTGATTGTTAAAGGGACAAGTAAATTCACGTCTGTACAGTAGAACGCAGGAGAGGAAGGTTCAACACTCTTCAGCAATAAAAAACAATGAAACACAAATGTTAGTTTAACTAAAGTCACTTTTGGTTATTAGTATGGTTGAACTGGATCATCAAAGGTCAACAACAAAGACACTAGTTAATAAAATAGGATTAGATACATTTGTGTTATTTAACATGTTTAATTATTGCAGGTTTCCATCATATTCTGAGTTTGGATTTCACTGTTTTAATTTATTTTGATGAATACTAAATGAGAATACTAATTTTGAGAGTGGGATGAATTAATGCACATTCAGATTCAGTCTAGAATTACAGTAACATCATGTTCACACACACACACACACACACACACACACACACACGCACACGCACACACACACACACACACACACACATCTGTACTTCTGATTTCTCCCAATATGTGGACAGGAGACTTGTCAGTCAATAAATGGAAAAACAAAGTAACTGGCATTACTTTTTTGAAAAAGTAACTCAGATATTTTCTTGTAAATTAAAAAGTAATGTGTTACTTTACTAGTTACTTGAAAAAAGTAATCTGATTACGTAACTCGTGTTACTTGTAATGCGTTAACCCTATAACACTAGTGATGGGAAACCAAGGGTTTCTGAAGCATTTGAGTCTTTCATGAAATTATGCTGAAAAACGGTTGATTACTCAAAACTTTCGATACAGTGCACATTATCGACATCTGGTGGTCAGACATGGTTTCTCCACCGTATCTGACAAACAATGTGGAGCAGAGGATGGTTTGTAAAAGCATGTGACCAAACAAACCTTGAGACCACAACAGATTCACATATTGATCAAAACTATACACAAGTATAGGATCATAATTTGTAATTGACGTGTGGGTAGCTAAAAAAAGCTATTCTGTTCGGGGTCTCTACCCCAGCTATAAAGATGATAAAATGTCCCACTGACAGCCCTCAAAGTGTCTGAATTACTCAGATTAACAACACTTTAATCCTGATCCGAATAGAGTGGTGGAAATATGATGTCACTCTGTAGGCAAAACCCAGAAGTGAGTTACATTTTAGCACTTCCAGTTCAATCATCCACGAGTCAATGGCTTTTATGAATGGGAGCTTGGTTAAATCCCTTAAATAAGGTCAGTGATTAACACAAGCTCAAGATACTTTCACATTATATTCTATGAAATAAACACACCAGATAAAGCACACTCATGATTTGTTTTAAGGTGTTATGTTTCTTAAAAAAGCATGTTGCTAACAAGTTGCTAAATGGGCTTCAGGCGCTGTTGGAGACAATAAACATGAATTTATAGCAGGGGTACGGTGTACATTTTAGGACATCCTCAGACCTCAGTCATCAAATGAAAAGGCGTCATGCCTCAGACTAAAAGGCTTCAGTCATCGGACAAAACGGCATCGCGTCTCTGACTGAAAAGCTTCAGGTCTCAGGAAAAACGACGTCAGGTGTCAGGTCTCATACAATTAACGTTAGGCATCAGACGAAACAGACTCAGAAAAAAAGTCATCAGACAAAACGGACTCGGACAAAGTGTCATCAGACGAAACGGACTCAGACAAAATGTCATCAAACGAAAAGGACTCAGGTGGAGAATCGCGTTGCCCCGCCCCATGTGACGTCACACGCACGCCGTTCACAGGAAGTGGTAATGGTTGATTGATGGCAAAAGGAGGTAAGCAGCGTCTGATATTTTATATTTTAACAGTTTTATTCAAATGTTACACTAATTAAGTTATATAGGGAAGAGAACATGCTTTTCGAGAGTCTTGTGTGCACGTTTAAAAAGCTAGTTAGCCATATTGCAACTAGCCAGCTTTTATTTTGGCCAAGTAGTAAAATTACCCTTACGAAAAAAACATGATTTTACTATATAAAAAAAAAACACACACACACACAATTAAATCATGGTATCCACAGATTAACCATGGTTTTGCTACTCACCATAGTTTAACCATGGTGTTTGTGGTAAAACTGTGGGTATACAAATGGTACGTTAATCATTACACTAAAAAAACATGTTACTACACTTTTACTATAATAAAACCATGGTCACTTTACGTCTTGGTAAAGCAAATTCTTTCAAGTTATTAGATTGAAATCTTGGTCTAATTATAACATACCTGTATGAGTCTAACACCAGTTGTTGAATTAAATGATTTTGTAAAAACAATGGTTCTGTCTTATAATTAAATATATATTTGTTTGTTTCAGTCAATCAAGTTATCGCTGACTTTTTCTGGGTAAGCGTGGCTATGCTGAGCAGGACGATTACCTGGATTCACTACCCATTTAGATTTCCAGGCAACAAATAAGCTCCTCCATGCCAGAGAATTACTGTTCGTTCAATCAAAACCTGCATGTCATCCTGGACTGTACAGAAATCTGCTGTGAAAGCCCTACATCACTGAAACTGCACTCTGAAGTTATAAGTGCACTACCACATTCAAAGGTCTGGTTGGGGTAGCTCTGTGTGGTGCAGTGGAGATGTGGTTATGGCAGACAAGGGGTTCACTATTGAATATATGCTCTCCAGTGTTGGTGCTAGACGGATCATTCCACCTTTCAAATGTGCCAAGCTGTTCAGCAAACAGGACTGTGATAAAACACAGGCCACTGCACGCCTCAGACTTCTGGTGGAAAGAGTGATTCGAAGGGTCAATGAAATACACATCTGGGATTCTGTTGTGCCACTCACCTTGTCAGGAAGAATTAATCAGATCTGGCATAATTGCTGTTTTATGGTTTATTATCAGGGACCAATGTTTCTTGAGCAGTGAATGTATATTATTACAATAGTAGTGTTACAGTGTTAACATTTGATAGTAGTTTTTTATTTATTACATTTTTTTTACCTTTTCAGTTAGTTGCAATGCATACCTACCATCATTAAATGTGTTTTTCCTTTTTTTTATTGTAATGTAAAATTGTATATTTTGTATAATGAAATTATTTAAATAAAATGTCCCTGAAAATAATTTGACAGACACCATGAAATAGTTGACAATGAAAAGTATTTTTATAATAACTCATGAAAAAAATCTTCTTTGTTATATCACACAATGTATCAAATGTAAATATACGCAAGTAGTAAAAGAATATGCATATCATATACATTACAGAAGATTTAATACAAAAAGTATTCACCTTGGTATGTACATTTATCTAATTAATAGCAAGTACAATATATTTATTGTTATAATTTGTGATGTATCTAATATATTATCAAAGATCTACTACAAAATATGCTACATACTACTCAACTACATAAAGTATATATTTACTATGAATGTAAAAATAAATCTTAGGTTCATACTATAATATGAACAGAATCTGTCCATTCATACCACTGAAAGATACACATCCAGATAAACGTTATAACAGTACTTTCATTGATGTTATGAAGGCATCATCTCGCCAGATCATCTGTATTATGACACACACACACTCTCTCTCTTCTCCCTCCCTCTCTCTTTCTCGCTCTCTCTCACACACACACACACACACACACTTCTCCCTCCCTCCCTCTCCCTCAGACACACAAACACACACACTCTTCTCCCTCCCTCTCTCTCTCTCTCTCTCCATCTCTCTCTCTCTCTCACACACACACACACACACACACACACACACACACTCTCTTCTCCCTTCCTCTCTCACTCTCTCTCTCTCTCTCTCACACACACACACACACAAACACATGTTTGTTTTTGTGAAAAGTGTGTTCATCCCATAGGCGTAATGGTTTTTATACTGTACAAACTGTATATTCTATCGCCATTCACCAACCCTACACCTAACCCTAACCCTCACAGGAAACTTTGTGCATTTTTACTTTCTCAAAAAAACTCATTCTGTATGATTTATAAGCGTTTTGAAAAATGGGGACATGGGTTATGTCCTCATAAGTCACCCTCTCCTTGTAATACCTGTGTCATACCCATGTCATTATACAGAGTTGTGTCCTGATATGTCACAAAAACATGCCCACACTTTTCTCTCTCTCTCATACACACACACACTCTCTCTCTCTCTCTCTCACACACACACACACACACACACAAACCCCTGAAAGAGGACTGTTTTGAAGAGATTCTTTCTCGTGCTCCCTTTCTGTAGTTCAAGAGAGGAGAGTTTGTCAACATGGTGGAGCCTAATCTTTAGAAACACAGACACTATGACAACATATCAGACTGATGTTTGTCAATGCCAAACTGGGTCTCCTCAATGTGCTCCCCAGGAAGGAAAACATCCTCTGTCCTGATCTCCTCCCGCACAATGTGTGTGACTGTTGACACCTGAGGAGCTTGTATTGGTGAAGCTTAGCGGATCACCCTCTCTGCAGCTCTCAGCACCTTATAATAATAATAATAATAATAATGATAATACATATTTATATAGCGCTTTACACAGTACTCAAATACACTTTACAGAACAGAGAAAATATGAACAAAGCAACCTTAATATACATTACTTCCTGAAATCACGTGCGCAAACACAAATAACAGTTATTATGTTCTGTCGAACAATGCATGTATTAACTTCAGATTGGATTGTATTGATAATAGGCACTTAACGTTTCCTAACGCTAAAAGTAAGTTTTCGTGCATCTTACAAGTGCTTTTTCAAACTTCTTTCTGATCTGAATAGTAAGTTATGTGAGAAACACTTGAGTTGAGGGAGGGAGATACATAGTCTAACTAACGTTAGCTAGCTACGATTTCAGTACAGTTCTATAAGAGATCCGTGCTCCTTCTCAATTCTCTGGATTTAAGGACAAACTACAACCAATATTACAATAGTAATGTTAAATCTTACTTGTGAAAAGTAATCCCGAGCCGTACTTGCGATGATCCGCCGATTAGAACAGGAAAATGCTGCACAGTGCTCTGGCATCTTAACTGCTGCTACGCAACGAAACTAGGAGTACGACCGGTTCAAGATGGCGGCCGCAAATCTCGTCGCCCAGCGGCCAATAGGGCGTCTACTTATATGATGTCTATGACCACAACACTTACCATATTTTTTTTTTTACCATGATAACTGTTTTACTGTGGTATTTGTAGTTAAAAAACATTAACCACAATGCCATGCCTTTAATACCTTTCTGTAATGTAATTGTGATTCAGTGTTTTTTTTTTCTTTTCAGTTTTGCAGTTTCTTCATATCACACACATCTCCAGCTCCTACAACAACATTCAGTGTCCAGCAGCTCTTTATGATGCTCTCTCTCTCTCTCTCTCTCTCTCTCTCTCTCTCTTTCTCTCTCACTCTCTCTCTCTCATTTTACTTTCCTATTTTTCTGAACTGTAATTCATAAATAAGTCACACATATTTTTCTTTCTTTCTTTTTTCTTGTTCATCATGGCATATTTTCACAGCTCAGAATCAGATTTTGATCAGTTCTTGTATTAACAGGGAACTAGTACTCGAAGCTCAATGCTGAACTTGAAGAAGTTTCCAGTGAAGATGAAGGCGAAGATGAAGTCCTTCAAAGGTTCGACACAGGTAATGTTGAAGATATGTAGTTATAACTGATTTACTTTAATTAATTTATCCTTACTTTATGTTAGTAACCTTCCTTATAGTCCTTCCTTTCAAATATTTTGTTTACAGATCATTTCTAACACACTGTCTAAACATGTATTTATTAAAACAACAACAACAACTTGTTACATTTTCTTTATTTCAGCTGAAAAGGAAGACCATGTCAAACCTTGTTTGTGGAGAGGGATGAATTTGACCATCTTGTGTGTTTACGGAGAAGACCAAAAGCTGCTAAGGCAGATATTTCCAGAGGTACGTCTGTGTTGATCTGAGCACCTCGACAGAACTTTACTGCAGTTACATTTTGCATCAAATTTTATGTTTTTTACTTTTTTTAAATACCTCATGACCCCATCAGTACAAACCCTGTGCTACGTCAAAGTATTAATAATTCAAACAATTTCAGCAAATTCATATGATATTGTACAAGCGTACTCTCCAGCTTTTCCTCCTGCTGTCATTGACCATCACCTCAGCTCTCATGCAGACTGTGTCCATTGTAAGTAGTCAGAGCGTTATATACTAAAGTTTATATTGAGTCCACTGTATTCTTTATTAGCACCGTCTTAACCCTTTCTAACAGTACATGATATCTGTCCGCACCTCACAGTCTACCTTTATTTCCATGTTGATTTTAATTGAACACATCTGTTTAAAAGCAAGTCAGGAAATGCTGTGTAACTTGTCATGTGACACATCAGGGGCCGGTTGCGTAAACATAGCTATTATGTTAAGACTGTGACCAACTAGCAGTTAACCAAGAGATAATCATATTTCTTAGTAAAATTGGACCAATCTATGTTTTTGTAACTGACTTTAAACAATTATGACAAGTCTAGAGTAAATCAAATTATATGGCTAACTTTATTTAAGATTAGTTTAAGCAGTTTATGCAACCGGCCCCAGGTCTTTAATTTATTTGACCAAATTTGATCATTTTAAGGTGTTTACAACAAGAACAATAACTATAAGGACTATTTTAGCATCGCTACCAACAAATTATAAAGTTCTGTTTATTATTATACACACTGCAGTTATGTTGTCTTTAACCACTAGCCCGCTGTTAGGGGGAAGTCGTGGCTTAGTGCTTAGAAAGTTTGACTCTTAACCATAAGGTTGTGGGTTTGAGTCTCGGCCCGGCAATACGACTTTTTTTGCGCTGCCCCCAACTGCTCACCGGGCACCGTAACATAAATGATCCCCACTGCTCCGGGTGTGTGCTCACAGTGTGTGTGTGTGTGTGTGTTCACTGCTGTGTGTGTGCATTTTGGATGGGTTAAATGCAGAACATGAATTCTGAGTATGGGTCACCATACTTGGCTGTATGTCACGTCACTTTCATTTGTTGTCAATGTTTTAATTATTCATCATGTGCTAAATTAAATTTTTTCCTGTCTTGCAGGATTTCTGACCGATTACTGAGTCCTTCTCCATCAGCTCTCCACAATAGCAGCCCTTCCAAAAACATCCACATCACCCTCTCTTGTGTGGCACATCGGCTCTCAGTCATTAGCATGTCTACTTGTATTATTTCTCCTCTAGTCAACACTCCCATCTCTACTGTGAACACTCCTGTGAACATTGTGTGTGTGTGTGTGTTTGTGTGTGACCTTTAAGGTCATTTAATAATAGAAATGCATTTTCCAGCTGAAAATGATTTATAAAATATAATTATTAATAACCGTTTTAGTTTGTCTTGCATATGTTCACAACAGAAGCGATCAGTGATTACAGGAGATTAAGAGGTAATCATGTGAAATATTAGTCTTAACAATATTTTTCTAATTAGTTAATCACTTTTAAATGGAAGAAAAGAATATGATTTCAGCTGGTGCCTTGCAACTCCTGGTTTGTAAAAATATTATTTGGCATCTTATAAACTTCTCTTCAAACAAATTGACAAATTTTTATTTATCTATTCATTTTTTTATTTTATATATATATTTTTATATTAGCCAATTTAGTTTTAAAGGGGTTTTCTATTTCATAATTCTGTCTGTACCTATTAGTTACTTTATCAATCAGTAATTTTTAAAAGTTTTTATATTTAACAATAATATATTATTTTTTTATAATAACTGCTTTTTTGTTTTTATTTCTTCATAGTGACAAAATAGAGATAAAGAATGGTGTTGTTGGCATTGTTTGTCTGAAAAGTTTGACATATCAATAAACACTGATATGGAAATTACTACAAATTTTTATGCCTGTGTTTTTTAAATTGTATTTATTTATTTATTTATTTTTATTATTATTTTCCTTTTTTTCTGTAGTTTAACTGGTAGAGCTAAAAATTGCAAGATTGTAAATACATCTCCAAAAAACACACAAGTGATTAAATGTATACATTTAATACACTATAAATATATAAATATAATATTATTTTTTATACAGTATATGCAAAAATGTTGAGCTTAAATATTGTACATTAATATTAGGGTAAAGAATGTGTATAATGGCAAATATGAGGCCCTTGTTTGAAAATAAATAACTGTAATCAACAAATCTATTGCTGAATCAGGTTTACCCCACAATGCAAATCCATCATTTTAGTTTTATATTTAGTGGGTGAAAATAAATTCACCACAAGAACCCGGAAAAGCCTGTCATGAATGGCCGTATATGGACAAGTAAGGGTGTCGCTTCTGCTCAACTGGATTTTCATTGGCTTTGAAATCCACTTGGCACTCGAGGACTCGCTGTGATTGGACTTTCTTTTAGCCCAAATTAAAAAAAACGTTTAATGTAGCAAAGTAAATTTTGCTGTAATTATTACATCAATAGTACCTTCAGTTAACAATGGTGCATTGCTATATTTTGTGAAATTACCTCTTTACCGAGATCCTAACCTTAAACCTGAACATAGCTTAATTGAACTACAAAAAACAGCGCCATGACTTTCACTTTCCATCGATAGAATGGCTAAGGCTTATGGGCAATGTAGTTTAAAATGTTTAATAATGAAATTGTGAAAAAATACTTATTTTTTTAACAAAGGGATATCAAAGCATGTTTATTGTGCAAAGTCCTATGACATATGTGAGAGGCAGGCTGACATTTTTTATTTTACTAAGAGTATTTTTATAAACACATGTATAGCACTTTTCTATGATTGTTTGAAAGCTGTGCCAAACATTATTTAGTAAACATAGCATAATTAGTTGTCCTACCAATTTTCTTTTTGAAACTATAATCAGATTTTGATTTACAGCCATTTGGAATGTTAATTGTTTTGCTCTTCGAGGGGACTCTACTGGGCCCCTGGGGATGGAAGGGCAGGAAAAAAATGCACAGCTCTATTCTCATCATTGGCAACAAACTGTTGAGACACATTTTGTAGGTTGTCTTTTCAAACGCATACCACTATGTAAGTTGGAAGTCATAGTTATCTTAGAATTAAGACACCAGAAAATCAACATAAGTGCCCATTTGGAAAGAGCTCAATTTATTTCATAAGATCAAGAGCAATAATACAGTGCTAATAGTAAACAAAGACAACAAATACATATTCTGACATTTCATCAGACAAGGCCAATGTGTCATTCAGTAAGACAATGTGTGACAGTGTGCAGTTTATGGTTCCATACAATTCATGCAATTTAAAGAATCATAATATAAAATACCTAATTCATAAATCTCTGTAAAGAATGTCTCATCTTTGTCCTGCTCAGGAGCTAGACATCAGTAATGTGCATGAACATCTTCATTATAATACAGAACAGGATTCATGTTGATCTTTCCTTGATTCATCTCCCTCAGTTGTGCATGAAGTCCATGCAGTCTCTTCTAATGCAGCTTTCTGCCAGCTCTTCATCTAACTGAATTTCATTAATATTACTAAATGTTCATGTCTTAATCAAAACAACCATGGTGATTATATGTGTTGTTTACAAAATTAAATGGTGTATCTACCAAAAAACCATCTCTAGTACAGAATATTCACCATACTTTATTATCCAACACCATACGCAATATTTTACTAGGATGCAGCATAAAGACATATAAAGAAGCATATTAAGACAAATTATATTCAAGTGAAATAAAAATGGGTTACATTAAAACCATTTTATTTTAATCAGATGAAGAAACCCAGATGAAGGCATGGTGAAATGTCTTGAGCACCACAGAATCACATCCAGTTTCCTTCTCATCATCAGAGCTCTCAAATCCATGTCTCTATCATGATCTTCTTCAATTTCATAAACAATTTGCAATTGTTATCCAGCACAACAATACAACTGATGAACAAGTCATGTGACCAATTCAAATCAAATCATTTTATTATCACAATACCATGAATGCAAGTATACAGGTGGTGAAATGCTTTTGTGCAAACTGCAGCATGACAAGTACTGAATATATTTGCAACACATATACAGTATTAAAAATATAAACTGTATACATAAGAGCTCAATACAGGTAGAAAATATAGTGCAATACTATACTATACAGAGAGAACAAAATGAAAACAATAAACAACAATCACTGTATACTGTAGATATACCTCTGCCCACTGCTCCGGGTGTGTGCTCACAGTGTGTGTGTGTGTGTGTGTTCACTGCTCTGTGTGTGTGCACTTTGGATGGGTTAAATGCAGAGCACAAATTCTGAGTATGGGTCACCATACTTGACTGTATGTCACGTCACTTTCACTTTCAGTACAGTATGAATTAGTGCAAACAGAATATCAGGTTGCAGAATAATAGTGAGTCAGAGTCCAGTCAGTGTAGCTGATAGAGTGCAGTGCACACAGTATGCTGGTGTGTGAGTGTGTGTGTGTGTGTGTGTGTGTGTGTGTGTGTGTGTTTGTGTGTGTGTGTGTGTGGTGTTACTGGTACGAGTTCAGTTCAGTCTGATCGCCTGTGGAAGGAACTTGTCTTGCAGTCTGCTGGTGCTGGTTCTGTGATAATGTCTGTCTGATGGTGATGTTGAGAGCAATCCATGGCTCGTGTGGCTGGAGTCTCTGACGGTCCTCAACAAAAGAAAAAACTTGCGTAGATGTCCTGGAGAGACAAAATCATTGTGTCAATTATATATTATTATTATTTAGAATTGTTGTAATGGACATACCATTGATTCCTGTTGAAGGTTGTTGGAGGTATGGGCTCTCAGTTGTGAAGTTTCTTTTATGGCAGTAAAATCTGTGCGGTCACAGAGCTGTTTGGGAATCCAGTCTTCACAGTTTCAGGCTGCAGCGCTGCATTTGGTGACCATCGACTCCTCCATCTCTGGCCTCAGACCCGCTTCTCTTTAGTCTGGAGTGAAGACAAATGTTCTCAGTACCAGCTTTCCTTCTACTGCAGTCTTTCTGTACAAGTAGAAAATAATAAAAACAGTCATAACAAATCAGTTATGTATTGAAAACTCATAGTACATATGAAGACTTCAGATGCAAAGGCATCTAAGTTACACCTGAAATTTTCTTCTAAAATTCTTCTTAGAAGAACATTTCATACAGAACTTAAAGGCTTTTGCATCTGAAGTCTTCATATACAACACATCTCGTTCTTCATTTCTCCATCAACTGACTTCATCCTCCTTCAAAAACTGTAAGTCCATAAGAAAAATAGTTTTGGTGAATACAGGTGCAGGTGTCAGTACTCACCATATTCAGTCATTTTCTGCCCAAATTCCAGAAATGATGCCCTGGTGATTTGTTCATTCTAGGACTTATAAAAAGATGTATATGTGAAAAATGATAATTGCTGACTTGAATAGAGATCAACATCATATGCTGTACTAATGCATTGCTTGAATACAGACACATCAATGGGGATGAGCACCGTTTCACTCTTTTCTGTTTGGGCACAATAGAGCCATGTTCATTCCTCATCCCCAACAGGACTGATGTTCTTTGTGTTTTTGCTCTTCAGCTGTAAAACAAACATATGTCTATTAACCCCATGTTTAATTACTATTGCTTATTACATATGAATTAAGACAGATATAATTAAGTAAATTCACCAAAAGATTCAGGTTAGAGGATTAAATGAATATTGATTACAATTTTCTACTAACCTTTCTTGGAGAGGGCTGATCATGACAAGAACTTGCTGAGCCACACTAGTAGACATTCAGTTGACAAACCTGAAAGAGGCCATCATGCAACCGTTTGTACCTTACAACAGAGCAAGAGAGAATGTGTGAGTGAGTGGAGAGAGTAAAGGACTAAGATGAAGAGAAACAAGCAAAGAAAGGCAGAATCTTGCGTTTGAGTTTAACAAAATGAGAGGGAAGAAAGCTGTATCTTCAAGCTATATTATTCTCAATTATTTACTACACTATAACATGCAGCAGGATTGTTGTAAGCAGTTTAAAGACCTCTTCATACCAAGGATGAGTCCATACTGCAACTATTTAACATTGAATGACACAGAGGAACAACATCAGTGGAATATATTTTCCAGCTGATGAACATTAAACAGCCAATCAAAATGCACATTTCAAAAGCTTGATCATTTAAAGTGGCAGACATCAACGTCGCTGCAGTGTGTATAATAATAAACATAACTTTATCATTGGTTGATGTTGGTGTGGATGCTAAAATAGTTATTGTAGTTCCTATTCTTGGTGTGAACAGACTTAAATGATCTAATTTGGCCAAATTAACTGAAGATCTGATGTGTCACATGACAAGTTACACAGCATTTCCTGACTTGCTTTTAAACAGATGTGTTCAATTAAAATCAACATGGAAATAAAGGTAGACTGTGAGGTGCGGACAGATATCATGTACTGTTAGAAAGGGTTAAGACGGTGCTAATAAAGAATACAGTGGACTCAATATAAACTTTAGTATATAACGCTCTGACTACTTACAATGGACACAGTCTGCATGAGAGCTGAGGTGATGGTCAATGACAGCAGGAGGAAAAGCTGGAGAGTACGCTTGTACAATATCATATGAATTTGCTGAAATTGTTTGAATTATTAATACTTTGACGTAGCACAGGGTTTGTACTGATGGGGTCATGAGGTATTTAAAAAAGTAAAAAACATAAAATTCGATGCAAAATGTAACTGCAGTAAAGTTCTGTCGAGGTGCTCAGATCAACACAGACGTACCTCTGGAAATATCTGCCTTAGCAGCTTTTGGTCTTCTCCGTAAACACACAAGATGGTCAAATTCATCCCTCTCCACAAACAAGGTTTGACATGGTCTTCCTTTTCAGCTGAAATAAAGAAAATGTAACAAGTTGTTGTTGTTGTTTTAATACATACATGTTTAGACAGTGTGTTAGAAATGATCTGTGAACAAAATATTTGAAAGGAAGGACTATAAGGAAGGTTATTAAAATAAAGTAAGGATAAATTAATTAAAGTAAATCAGTTATAACTTCATATCTTCAACATTACCTGTGTCGAACCTTTGAAGGACTTCATCTTCGCCTTCATCTTCACTGGAAACTTCTTCAAGTTCAGCATTGAGCTTCGAGTACTAGTTCCCTGTTAATACAAGAACTGATCAAAATCTGATTCTGAGCTGTGAAAATATGCCATGATGAACAAGAGAAAGAAAGAAAAATATGTGTGACTTATTTATGAATTACAGTTCAGAAAAATAGGAAAGGAAAATGAGAGAGAGAGAGAGTGAGAGAGTGAGAGAGAGAGAGAGATAGAGAGAGAGAGAGAGAGAGAGAGAGAGAGAGAGAGCATCATAAAGAGCTGCTGGACACTGAATGTTGTTGTAGGAGCTGGAGATGTGTGTGATATGAAGAAACTGCAAAACTGAAAAGAAAAAAAAAAACACTGAATTACAATTACATTACAACAATGTATTAAAGGCATGGCAAATGTGTTTAATGTGTTACTTAACTAAAGAGTACACAATAAGCACAGTTACTGTGGTAAAAAGCATGGTTACGTGTTTATACTACAAATACCAAAGTAAAACTACAGTTATGACGGGAGATACATGATGTTGTGGTTACTGAGGTTTTATAACACGTGACATGGTTCAGCGACATGTTACTATGGTAAAAACATGGTAAATGCGCGACTTTTACATGACCTCTTCCCACCACAGGCGAATTTCAAACGAATATCACAATGAAAACTAACTTTATAAAGCTGCAGATTTCGATTAAATGATTTGAACGTCAAACTGGTTTAATAGGACAAACAGTGTCCAATATCGATTTGAAAATAAAAACTAATATTATTCATAAACAATCGACTACTTTATGAGACGGGAGAAAACCTTACCTGTACATGTCTCGAAGTCATCTAAAATCCATATCATCAAAATCCACGAACATCTGGGAGAGTTTAAAACAAACAATTCAAAACGCAAATAGCAAACATGTTAAAATAAACCCACAATGCATTTAGGCGAAAGTTCATGTGTCATACCTCCTGTTGCCAATAGGGGCGCTAATTTAGAGAACGCTCGTTTGGGTCGTATTTGAGGATAGTGACAAACGACCTATACGGTCGTATGAGTTGGAGGACTTGTTGCATAAATGACTATTTTTATGAGCAGCTTTAAAAGATTGAATTGGCTAAATGCTGAGAATAATGTATACAATGAGTTTAAAATCAAAATCCAGTAATCATG